>OV816026.1:8970004-9439878 GCA_929113105.1 Agrypnus murinus | reverse complement strand
CTTTAGTTCCTCTATTAACAGTTGCACTTAATTAAATCTGTAACAAATAATGTAAAAAAATATATCAGGTTGTATGCAACACCGGAAATCACATGTTATTTAGGATACATTCAAATACTGACTTCCATAAATATTTTAACAAACAACGTGGCTAAGGTTTTTTGAAGAATATTTTAAGAGGAGTCCATAGATGCCTTGCTTAAAAATTATTCTTAAAAATCTATTCACTTACTATCGAAGCCTTTAGTATAGAAATCAGACCACATTTCTAGGAATAATTTTTAAACTGAATACTACAAAAGAGTGAAATTAGGCTAAGAGACTGTTTGAATATTCTTCATAAAACTTTTGTAACATTTTTCACTAAAATATTTAGATAAGTCAATATTTTAGTGCATCCTATTAAATAACATGCGATTTCCAATGTTGCACACATGACAATGCAGCTCCCGGTTGTGACTTGTGCGGAACACAGGGACCATATGACTAAATTTTCAGGTTTTGATCGTTTCAGTATCTTGAAATCTTCCGTTTTCACCTCCATTTTAATTTGTTTTTCTTGAGAAGTTCATTTTAGTCGTAAGGTCCTTTTCTTGTGCACAAGTCAGATATACATATATTACATAGGTACTGTAAAGAATTGAAATAATTAATTATAGGCCGCTTTTGATAAAACACTAAACTTTTTAATTTTTTACTTGAAAAATATGTGGTAATTGTTATAACAAGAAACATATTAAAGAAATATGGAATTCTTGAACAAACTTTTATACTTTAGGAACTTAAAGCAAAATCAAAATTTTGCATAAGGACTCTATATATTTTTTTTAAATTAGGACTCTATCCTATATTAAACAGTAATCAATGTCAAATAAAACACTTTTAGGTTAGAAAACAGTTTTCAAAATAAATTCAAACTGTGTTTTTTAAAACAAAATTTAAAAATAAGATGAAATGAAATGAGATTAATCATTTTTGTAATATCAAACAAATCCCATTTCTGATGAGAAAGGCATAAATTACTTGTAGTAATACCAGGAGATTGTGGATTATAATAAGAGCATTTTTGCATTAGTAGCAAAGACTGACATATTTACAATTAAAAAATCACGAGAACAAAGACCAAGGTGCATTTTTGTTACACATCACTTTAAATAACAAAAAATTGATTAAATGAATTTAAAAAATAAATAAACATCTTTCAATTCATTTCTTAAGTTAATTAATTCACTTTAACAGTTATGTGAAATATTTCACAAATTAAAATCTACTTTCAAGATGTAAACCTAAAGTTTTTAATTTGACACAAATCACTGCTTAGTGATTTTTAGAACTGTTTTAGATAAGGTCGTCAGTTTTGTAAAACTAGAAAGTGGGATGGCAAATTTTTAAGGCATACATTTTAAATCAACATTTAATATTTCTTGTAGTTTTTGTAGGTTCTGAATTAAACTAATAAAAATTTGATTTGGGAGTCGAGAACTGCGTATAAATATTTGAGATTGCCACTCCAAAATTGGGATGTCTGACAACCCTAGTTTTAAATAGTGTTCCTATAGAATTCTAGAATCCATGTCATCTGAAAAAAGAAATCAATACACCATAACTATTTCCACTATGGATTTGTATACATTTTATATCATGTGATTCAAAAAAATGTTTCATCAAAGAGGGCCAATAAAGAGAAAGGTACATACTACACTGCATACAAGGAGCAGAAAAAGTACGGAATGTTTTTGTCATTCACAAATAATGGATTATTTTTAACTTTATTCTTTATTGGTCCTTCAAATAAATTTTGTCCAACACTGAACTGGATAAAGTATTCCCCAACCAATGGATTAGCAGATGTTGTACTCTGGAACGGCGAGCTCGGTCATAAGAAAACAAACAAAAACCAGAAAAATCTGATACGTTCCTGGCTAGCTTTGAGGAAGTATTTTGTATCACATGTTAATTGTTTACATTGATTTTGTTGGAATGTAATGAGCAATATTTTTTTAAGTCACTGTTATTATAATTAACAATTCAAAATATCAAAAATAAACCAACTACTATATCACTTATAAAATCTGTAAATATAAATTAATAAATAAAGTTTAAATACAATATTTTTTAGGTATGATTTAACATTTAAATACTGAATAGTACTCATCTAATTGTAAGTGACAATATATCTTCCTATACACGACTACAGTTTTTCTTAGTATATTTACAATAGTATTTAAAAATGCATAATAAAGAATGGTAAACAAACTTGAAGGAGTTATATACACTTGTATATAGCTCCTTCAAGTTCGTTCAAGTTACAAAGTACATTTTATTTCTCTAAGAAGCTGCTAAACAAGCAATTCTTTATTCATATTTAAGAAAATATTTAAATTTCTATAGTTATGTAGTCGTATTAAAAGATTTTTCTCATACAAAATTGTGTATTATATTTAGTGTAGTTGAAACTAAAATTTTAAGTACACTAAATACACTGCTTTCCTAAAAAATTGCAACATCTAGAAGGAGGGGGAATATTTTATTGAAACTTTCACCAAATAACTATGAAAACTTAATAAACTAAATCTTAACACAAAAGTCAAATTCAATTGTCGTTAAAGCACAAGAAGTCAATAATGCGTTTGAGCTCCGCGCAATCTTATACACTCATTTACTCGGCGAGGCATGCTTGAAATTAAATGATCAATTTCTTCTTGAGGTATCTGATCCCAAGCTACCTGAAGCTGGTCTCGAAGTTCCTCCAAAGTGTTTGGGGGATGAGGTAGGCGACGCAATCTTCGATCCATGGAATCCCATACATGTTCAATCGGCGATAAATCTGGTGATCTGGCCGCCCAAGGTAACATATGGACGTCATTGTCTTCTAAGAACTGGGTACTGATACGTGCTGTATGAGGACGTGCGTTGTCTTGTTGAAAAATAGCACCTTCTTGCGCTTGGAGATATGGTAAAACAACAGGCTCTAAAACGAAATCAATGTACCGTCGGGCGTTTAAAGTGCCGGGAATGAACACTAAAGGTGACCGACTTCCATGGCGTATTGCGCCCCATATCATTACTCCTGGTGTTAAGGCTGTGTGACGCTCTTGAATAAAAGCCTGATTTCGTCGTTGGCCTCTGAGTCTTCTCACCCTTGCGCGACCGTCTGATCTCCACAAACAGAATCGGGATTCATCGCTAAAGACAATTTGTTGCCATTCTTGTCCCCAGAGTTGCCTCTCCATGCACCAGTTTAGCCTGGCAATCCTGTGTTCCCGAGTAAGAGGAATCCGGCAGTATGGACGATAAGATCTCAGGCCGAAGGATCGAATGCGTCGGTAAATCGCGCTCATAGAGATTGCATGGCCTATTGCCCTCACCCAGTCCACTCCTATTGACCGCGACGTCGCCCATGGATCTCTTGTAGCCATTCGTCGAAGAAGACGTTCTTCTCGCTCACGAGACAACCTGGGACGTCCACTACCTCGACGACGTACACTTAGATGTTCGTTTGACCACATTCGGCATGTCCGCAAAATTGTCGCTGCATTTCTGCCAAGCCGTCTTCCAATTTCACGGTACGACAAACCAGCTTCTTGCATGCCCACAATTCTCCCTCTTTCAAAGGGAGTTAACTGATGAAATCGCGCATTTCTTCTCACTGGTGGCATTTTGTATCGTTAGATGACAGAATGAAATGTTTACCATGGAAATGAAGTCATGGATAATAAAGAAAATGAATGTATCGTTAGATGACAGAATAAAATGTTTACCATGGAAATGAAGTCATGGATAATAAAGAAAAGGCCAAAAGAAAATGGGTCTTCGGCAAAAGAAAAAAAAGCCAAATCTTCGATATACGTGGAGTTTTTGCACCCACATACTCATCAATGCTTATTAACAATATAAGCGACGATGTGTGCCAAAAATTAAAAATTTTTAATTAGTACATCTGGGTGTTGCATTTTTTTAGGAAAGCAGAATATATGTACATATAATTTTTTGCAGTAAATGCAGATAATAAACATGAGCAAAAATCTAAAGTTTTTCCAACATTGGTAATTTTAAGACTTCTGGTATTTCAATATCTTCCAAACATATTACCGATGGATTAAATGAATACCTTACAGGGAAGTAATATTTGGTATCCATTAGGAGCGTCTGCAAAAAAAATTACATTAGCATGTTTACTAAGCTACCAGATAACAGAGATTATTTAATTATTCATGATACAAAAAAATAATTGGTAAAGTAAAATGTAAATGTAAAACCATGCAACATGATACGATATTTAAGTCAACATTATTTTGATAGTTGGATGTCAATTTATGTCACCTAGTCGGTAATAACGTTAATGTTCGATGTTAATTATGTAAGAGTAGTCTAATGTGCAATTGGCAAATAACATTCAAATCGGAAGACATCGCTTATGTTTGTGCATTCATACAAAAGTTCAAGCTGCTCCTGCCAAAGACAATTTTTAAAGTTTCCACATCAAAAGATTAAATTTTCTGCACATGATGATTCTGCTCTGATGTGTGAAGTACCAGCTCAGAATCTTTTAGAAAATACACAAATGCAATTTGCAGTACAAGAAAATGTGTAAAAAAATAATAAAAGACCACTTACACAATTACTGTTGGAAATATTGCAGGAAATAAGTGACATATGTAAAGAATTTAATTATAATGTAGATTTAAATATAGAAAGAGGAATAAATACTCTAATAAATTTGGACAAGAAGGCAAAAATGTTTAGAGAAATATTGCACTACAACCTTATGCACAGTGTAAGGTAATAACGTTAGCACTATTAAAATGGTGCACAATTGCACATGTGTGAATTGTTTTATAAATGAGAGTTATGCAATGGAGTCCTGCGAAAACTTTATTTTGATGTAATGTCAGAAAACATTTTTGCCTTCTTGTCCAAATTTATTAGAGTATTTATTCCTCTTTCTATATTTAAATCTACATTATAATTAAATTCTTTACATATGTCACTTATTTCCTGCAATATTTCCAACAGTAATTGTGTAAGTGGTCTTTTATTATTTTTTTACACATTTTCTTGTACTGCAAATTGCATTTGTGTATTTTCTAAAAGATTCTGAGCTGGTACTTCACACATCAGAGCGGAATCATCATCTGCAGAAAATATAATCTTTTGATGTGGAAACTTTAAAAATTGTCTTTGGCAGGAGCAGCTTGAACTTTTGTATGAATGCACAAACATAAGCGATGTCTTCCGATTTGAATGTTATTTGCCAATTGCACATTAGACTACTCTTACATAATTAACATCGAACATTAACGTTATTACCGACTAGGTGACATAAATTGACATCCAACTATCAAAATAATGTTGACTTAAATATCGTATCATGTTGCATGGTTTTACATTTACATTTTACTTTACCAATTATTTTTTTGTATCATGAATAATTAAATAATCTCTGTTATCTGGTAGCTTAGTAAACATGCTAATGTAATTTTTTTTGCAGACGCTCCTAATGGATACCAAATATTACTTCCCTGTAAGGTATTCATTTAATCCATCGGTAATATGTTTGGAAGATATTGAAATACCAGAAGTCTTAAAATTACCAATGTTGGAAAAACTTTAGATTTTTGCTCATGTTTATTATCTGCATTTACTGCAAAAAATTATATGTACATATATTCTGCTTTCCTAAAAAAATGCAACACCCAGATGTACTAATTAAAAATTTTTAATTTTTGGCACACATCGTCGCTTATATTGTTAATAAGCATTGATGAGTATGTGGGTGCAAAAACTCCACGTATATCGAAGATTTGGCTTTTTTTTCTTTTGCCGAAGACCCATTTTCTTTTGGCCTTTTCTTTATTATCCATGACTTCATTTCCATGGTAAACATTTTATTCTGTCATCTAACGATACATTCATTTTCTTTATTATCCATGACTTCATTTCCATGGTAAACATTTCATTCTGTCATCTAACGATACAAAATGCCACCAGTGAGAAGAAATGCGCGATTTCATCAGTTAACTCCCTTTGAAAGAGGGAGAATTGTGGGCATGCAAGAAGCTGGTTTGTCGTACCGTGAAATTGGAAGACGGCTTGGCAGAAATGCAGCGACAATTTTGCGGACATGCCGAATGTGGTCAAACGAACATCTAAGTGTACGTCGTCGAGGTAGTGGACGTCCCAGGTTGTCTCGTGAGCGAGAAGAACGTCTTCTTCGACGAATGGCTACAAGAGATCCATGGGCGACGTCGCGGTCAATAGGAGTGGACTGGGTGAGGGCAATAGGCCATGCAATCTCTATGAGCGCGATTTACCGACGCATTCGATCCTTCGGCCTGAGATCTTATCGTCCATACTGCCGGATTCCTCTTACTCGGGAACACAGGATTGCCAGGCTAAACTGGTGCATGGAGAGGCAACTCTGGGGACAAGAATGGCAACAAATTGTCTTTAGCGATGAATCCCGATTCTGTTTGTGGAGATCAGACGGTCGCGCAAGGGTGAGAAGACTCAGAGGCCAACGACGAAATCAGGCTTTTATTCAAGAGCGTCACACAGCCTTAACACCAGGAGTAATGATATGGGGCGCAATACGCCATGGAAGTCGGTCACCTTTAGTGTTCATTCCCGGCACTTTAAACGCCCGACGGTACATTGATTTCGTTTTAGAGCCTGTTGTTTTACCATATCTCCAAGCGCAAGAAGGTGCTATTTTTCAACAAGACAACGCACGTCCTCATACAGCACGTATCAGTACCCAGTTCTTAGAAGACAATGACGTCCATATGTTACCTTGGGCGGCCAGATCACCAGATTTATCGCCGATTGAACATGTATGGGATTCCATGGATCGAAGATTGCGTCGCCTACCTCATCCCCCAAACACTTTGGAGGAACTTCGAGACCAGCTTCAGGTAGCTTGGGATCAGATACCTCAAGAAGAAATTGATCATTTAATTTCAAGCATGCCTCGCCGAGTAAATGAGTGTATAAGATTGCGCGGAGCTCAAACGCATTATTGACTTCTTGTGCTTTAACGACAATTGAATTTGACTTTTGTGTTAAGATTTAGTTTATTAAGTTTTCATAGTTATTTGGTGAAAGTTTCAATAAAATATTCCCCCTCCTTCTAGATGTTGCAATTTTTTAGGAAAGCAGTGTATTTAGTGTACTTAAAATTTTAGTTTCAACTACACTAAATATAATACACAATTTTGTATGAGAAAAATCTTTTAATACGACTACATAACTATAGAAATTTAAATATTTTCTTAAATATGAATAAAGAATTGCTTGTTTAGCAGCTTCTTAGAGAAATAAAATGTACTTTGTAACTTGAACGAACTTGAAGGAGCTATATACAAGTGTATATAACTCCTTCAAGTTTGTTTACCATTCTTTATTATGCATTTTTAAATACTATTGTAAATATACTAAGAAAAACTGTAGTCGTGTATAGGAAGATATATTGTCACTTACAATTAGATGAGTACTATTCAGTATTTAAATGTTAAATCATACCTAAAAAATATTGTATTTAAACTTTATTTATTAATTTATATTTACAGATTTTATAAGTGATATAGTAGTTGGTTTATTTTTGATATTTTGAATTGTTAATTATAATAACAGTGACTTAAAAAAATATTGCTCATTACATTCCAACAAAATCAATGTAAACAATTAACATGTGATACAAAATACTTCCTCAAAGCTAGCCAGGAACGTATCAGATTTTTCTGGTTTTTGTTTGTTTTCTTATGACCGAGCTCGCCGTTCCAGAGTACAACATCTGCTAATCCATTGGTTGGGGAATACTTTATCCAGTTCAGTGTTGGACAAAATTTATTTGAAGGACCAATAAAGAATAAAGTTAAAAATAATCCATTATTTGTGAATGACAAAAACATTCCGTACTTTTTCTGCTCCTTGTATGCAGTGTAGTATGTACCTTTCTCTTTATTGGCCCTCTTTGATGAAACATTTTTTTGAATCACATGATATAAAATGTATACAAATCCATAGTGGAAATAGTTATGGTGTATTGATTTCTTTTTTCAGATGACATGGATTCTAGAATTCTATAGGAACACTATTTAAAACTAGGGTTGTCAGACATCCCAATTTTGGAGTGGCAATCTCAAATATTTATACGCAGTTCTCGACTCCCAAATCAAATTTTTATTAGTTTAATTCAGAACCTACAAAAACTACAAGAAATATTAAATGTTGATTTAAAATGTATGCCTTAAAAATTTGCCATCCCACTTTCTAGTTTTACAAAACTGACGACCTTATCTAAAACAGTTCTAAAAATCACTAAGCAGTGATTTGTGTCAAATTAAAAACTTTAGGTTTACATCTTGAAAGTAGATTTTAATTTGTGAAATATTTCACATAACTGTTAAAGTGAATTAATTAACTTAAGAAATGAATTGAAAGATGTTTATTTATTTTTTAAATTCATTTAATCAATTTTTTGTTATTTAAAGTGATGTGTAACAAAAATGCACCTTGGTCTTTGTTCTCGTGATTTTTTAATTGTAAATATGTCAGTCTTTGCTACTAATGCAAAAATGCTCTTATTATAATCCACAATCTCCTGGTATTACTACAAGTAATTTATGCCTTTCTCATCAGAAATGGGATTTGTTTGATATTACAAAAATGATTAATCTCATTTCATTTCATCTTATTTTTAAATTTTGTTTTAAAAAACACAGTTTGAATTTATTTTGAAAACTGTTTTCTAACCTAAAAGTGTTTTATTTGACATTGATTACTGTTTAATATAGGATAGAGTCCTAATTTAAAAAAAATATATAGAGTCCTTATGCAAAATTTTGATTTTGCTTTAAGTTCCTAAAGTATAAAAGTTTGTTCAAGAATTCCATATTTCTTTAATATGTTTCTTGTTATAACAATTACCACATATTTTTCAAGTAAAAAATTAAAAAGTTTAGTGTTTTATCAAAAGCGGCCTATAATTAATTATTTCAATTCTTTACAGTACCTATGTAATATATGTATATCTGACTTGTGCACAAGAAAAGGACCTTACGACTAAAATGAACTTCTCAAGAAAAACAAATTAAAATGGAGGTGAAAACGGAAGATTTCAAGATACTGAAACGATCAAAACCTGAAAATTTAGTCATATGGTCCCTGTGTTCCGCACAAGTCACAACCGGGAGCTGCATTGTCATGTGTGCAACATTGGAAATCGCATGTTATTTAATAGGATGCACTAAAATATTGACTTATCTAAATATTTTAGTGAAAAATGTTACAAAAGTTTTATGAAGAATATTCAAACAGTCTCTTAGCCTAATTTCACTCTTTTGTAGTATTCAGTTTAAAAATTATTCCTAGAAATGTGGTCTGATTTCTATACTAAAGGCTTCGATAGTAAGTGAATAGATTTTTAAGAATAATTTTTAAGCAAGGCATCTATGGACTCCTCTTAAAATATTCTTCAAAAAACCTTAGCGACGTTGTTTGTTAAAATATTTATGGAAGTCAGTATTTGAATGTATCCTAAATAACATGTGATTTCCGGTGTTGCATACAACCTGATATATTTTTTTACATTATTTGTTACAGATTTAATTAAGTGCAACTGTTAATAGAGGAACTAAAGAGTTGTTTGATTTATTATTGTAATAGAACTTTTATGGTGATGTTTGTAATGGAAAATAATATTAATTTCCCATGTGCTTATTCTTTAAGCTTGTTTTACTACTTTTAGTCACTTTCAACTCAAAACATTCTTAGACTTCTAATTTAAATATCAATAACAAGAATTAATATTATTCTCCATTTTTCTAGTTGGAAAACCCCATTAGTTATAGTGTGCATTAAAAAAGAAGAATATTCAGCTTTAAAAGTTCACATATTTTTGCTACTTCACTTTAAATAATAGGAAAGATTCACATATATAATTTATAGTGAATTTAAAAATTATAAAAAGAAGGGATCAGTACTTAGCAACTTGCAATGCCTAACAAGATCATATAATATAAAAGGAGCTTTACCGTTATAGAAAATAACACCCCGTTTGCATTATTTAAATATAAATAATGTTTCCAAGTATTATGTTACATATCTATCTGTTTACCAGTGATTCAGTGCTTTAATATTCTGTGGTCTTAGATGTTTGATAGTTGAAATTGTATTGGTGTAAGCTAAAATGTGCAAAAGAATTGCCCTAAATACATAAATATATTTAATTACTGATATGTATTAAGCCATTTCATTTTTGACTGTGATTATTTGTTTTTCTTTCATAATAAAAGGCAAACCTTATTGCACATAGTTATGAAACATTTTGTCAGATATAGTACGTTACTTCTACAATTTTATATACTCGATTTAAATTTTATATTTAATACATTATCTGGATTCAAATCAAAAATGACAATAAATTAATAAGTAACCCAAGAGGATCTATCGATCAATAAGAATGTGCAGAAACATTTTATTGATTATATAAAATTGTAGTAGTTCAGTTATCCAATATAGCAAACTGTTAGTGCTGTCAAATTAAATTTGTTGATATTTAAAAAATTTATTAGATAATTGTTATGAATTGGTGATATTTTATTGTAAGTTAATAAAAAACAATGTTATCGATCTTTAGTAAAATTATTGTACAATACTGATGTATTCAATTTATGTGCAAGTGATTTTGTGAATTGCATTCCGATATTTATTTAAAAAATAAACTTATAATTTCATTAATGTTATTACTTCTCTTATTACTCTTTCTAAAGCTTGTATTGTGTGCCAGTGTGCTTATGCCACTGGGTCAACTGCACGAATACGACACTATAATAGGACACTACAGGAACTGCAACTGGTTACCATAGCAACTGTACAAAAAGTAGTTGCTCAAAAATAACTATTTAAAGTCTGCCTACCATAATCTTTCAAAAGTTTTTAGCCAAAATTAGGTTTTATGGCTTTCAGGTGGTCCAGAACAAATTTATATAACAACTTTACTGATTAAGGAAGGCCAGTAGACTATATAAAGAGGTTAGGATAACAACAAATTAGTATAAGCAAAACTTCTAACCACCATCGTTGCAACTAATTCTAATTAGGAGGTTATCAATTGAAAAAGGTTAGTAAATGGGTAAACACGTAAAATCAAAAGATCCTTCTGAAAGCAAGTTGATTACAGAATGCACATTCTGTAGAAAAGTTTGATTAGGATCACATGAATTTTAAATTTTAATGTCGAAACAATATTGTCAGGTTAAGATACTAATAAAACTTGTGAAACTTTGAATTAATCTTTTAATTTGATTATATTTCATGATCCATTATAAAGATTATAGACTGACTAACACTGATATGTCATCAAGGAATTGTTATTAACCTTTACCTACAAACATATTAAGAATATTTTTTACAAAATTTTTGATGATAGTCAAACACCTTTTATTAGATCAAATTCCAATTTTTTGTAGTATATCATCATCGCAGAAACCCCAACAGCTCTGGCTTCAGTGCCCTCATGTATGTATGGCCTGGGAACTACAGTATCTTTAACCCCTCCACACTTAATCAGGCCTGTTCCACAGTGTCTTTATTAAAAGTAGTCCAATATGTACATCTGATGGATATCCAAAATAGTTCCATGTTGTTTTGAGTATGAAAAGTAACTTTAGAAAAATTAGTAAAGGGTGTGCACGAAAAAATCTGGCCACTTAAATATGACATCAGGTGCCCCTACACTGTAGGTACTAAAGTGAGATTGCAGCAATTGCTTCTTTGAATTGATATCTTACTGTAAATGACAATTTCAAAGTGTTTTCGTTGGGTAGTTTTCAAATAAATTCAAAAGAATACGAACGTCGTCAAAAAATATTGCGCAAACATTGTGCAAATCCTGCAATGTCATATTGCACGATCGGAAAATGTCAAAAATTATCAAAATTGGGCGTAGAAAATATTTTAAACAATTTCTCTGAACGCTTAACAATAGATAGGCAGCCAGGTTCCGGTAGGAAATCGGGTGCAATATATAAAAAAACAGAAAGGAAGGTGATGCAAGTTTCACGCAGAATCCGAACTTGTTAGTGGGGGATGTGGCCTAAAAGGTTGAAACATCTTCATTACATATTCAAAAAGTAGAAAACAGGGGTGGACTGAAAACATTCAAGGTGCAGAACATTCCAGATCGGGATGCAAAACAAAATTCCAAGGCGAAGGCCCTCGCAAAAACAAACTGTACAGAAATTTTTTAAAATAACCAGATGGTGTAACAATGGACGAGACGTAGATCAAAACTGACATTCAACAGCTGCCCGGTCAATAATTTCTTACTTGTAAACAACTTTGTGGAGTTGCGGACCAATACCAATGAGGACCAAACAAAAACAAAATTTCGGAATCTTCTAGAAAATATTTGGTCTGACAAGCGACTTGCACTCTTGCACTTACGGGCGAGAAAGAAGAAGAAGCTTTGTAACGAAAGGCACCATCAACACTGAAATCTATTAAGAAGGTTTAAAAAAGTGCCTGCTACCATTTATAAGAGGTCATAATGTTTCTATTCTATTTTGGCCAGATCTGGCCATATGTCACCATGTCAAACAATTCACTGATTGGCATGCAAAGAATGGGATCACTTTTGTACCCAAAGATAGCAATCCACCGAGCGGCCCCAGACTGCGGCCGATCAACAATACTGGTCTATTGTAAAGCAAACACTCTGAAAAACAAAAGAAACTGCTAAAGATATTGTTGACTTTTAGAAAAAGTGAAATAACGCAACAAAAAAATTACTACTACGGCTGTACAAACTTTGATGTGAAACGAAAAGTTAAAATTTTAGTTATAGACAGTAATAATGTACAATATATGTAAATACGTTTCAGAAGGAACATATATGTTAAGAGTTAATAATAGTTTTAAGTCATAAATAATTTCCGACGACCCTACTTTTTTGATGTTTCTGTGGCCAGATTTTTTCGTGCACACCCTTTATAATCCATGCTCAATCTTGCAGATCTTATGGGTTACACTGACCTAAACCTATGTTTAAATCAACTCTTTGTCTAAATAAATTTTTATTATATTATTTGTTTTTTATTACTGTGCGTTATTTTCTTTGCTGCTCTGCAAATGTTGCTCTATCCACTGTTGAGTACGCTGCTAAAATTTGCATTGTAATTTTAAGATGACTAGAATAATAGCAAAAATAATAAGAAAGGGTGATAATTTAAAAAGTTTTGTTGAAAGAAATCTGAACGAAGATCAAATATCAATTCACAGATCTTGTATTAAGACTAATCTACTACTTACATCAGAAAATGTTATAATAAACACTAGTACTTCCTCATTAAATTGAAAGCATTTTTGCTCATACAGGTTGTTCTACAACAGAGCACACTCAAAGGAAGCAATCTTTCAAATGAATCATGCTTCATCCCCCACTAAGCAATTTCACCTTTTCAAGTTGGTTCTAAAAACTGATATCTTCTGGTAACACTGTTTACCATTTTTTTCGTTCAATATGTTACCAATGCGTTTTATTATTCAATTGTTTTTGTTATTTAGTAGTGTTAAAACTTGATTTTTCACATAACACATTTTTTCTAGAAAAAAAGATTAAATATCTGGGAATCTCAATGAATTAATAGTAGGCCATATAGGTCATAGGTATACCACAAATATATTCATATGAGCCTCTAATTCTAATATAAAAATTGTTTGTAAAATCTCCAAGCTGATTTTGCAAAAATTATTATGTTTTGGCCTAAGTTTCGTTCAAAGACATAAACATGCAAAATTCTGTTACCTAGACCTAAGCCTATATTATCATGCAATACGTTAATACTAATACCTGTCTTGAAGGTAATTCAAGGGTTCTCTTTGCTACAATAATAGTTATTTTCATTTGAAACATACCTTGACTATTTTGAGGGAACTGGCATCTTGAATATTAATGACTCAATTTTCATTAGAAATAATTTTTTTAAAATAATTGTTTTATCTTGGAAGGTGTACTAAATTTATTTTGTAAAGAATAAATTGTTTCTAGAAAGATTTTATATAGCACACGACTGCTAATCCATTTCTTGCCAATTCACATTCAAATTGAAGCATGTTCGGAAACCCCTACTAAGATATTTAGTTCTTGTTCTTCAACAAATAGACGTGTTGATTTTTTTGGTTTAAAAATTAAGACTTACTGGATATCAAAATTGCATCTATGGTACTATCTATCAGCATCTATAATTACAGGAGCCAGGCACGACCTTGCTCAAAGGGTACTACACAATTACATGTACTCATATGTAAACATATAAAATCACAGTAATTCCAGATCTTTAAATTGATAAATTGAAATCGTATGTCTAGGTGTACATGTGGCTAAAACAAATATTTTCCATGTTTCTAATAACTGTCTGTTTTTACTGAAATCGTAATACGATGGTGCCCTCACCGAGGGAGAGTATCAGGTTTGTACTTGGTAAGTTATCTCTACAAAGGGTGCTTGGTACGTTAAAAACCTAGGTATATGCTGTGTTATTGATTTCGGTAAAGCTGACATGAACAATACACTTTAGACTTTATCGGTCCTTGACATGCTTCATATCCTTGACCTGCTTCATTTCGGGGGCTTCTTGTCCCTGATGTGGCTAGTCGGACGTGTATTTCTGAAATATGGAAAAATATTGTTTTTAGATACCTAATCTGTTAATTTGTGGACTTTCACTGACTTAAGCTTGAGAACCCTTTTACGAAAGGTTAAAAATCACATAGACACTTCAGAGCTTTCAATTCCATTCAAATAACTTAACGGTAAGTGGTTGAGGAAAACGGAATGTATAATTATTGTGAGCTATTATTATATGCATTATCGATATGTTTTGAGGTATATATCAGAATGCTACTTTCATGTGGTTCAATTCGCTTATTGTGGGAACATATATGTTAATATTTTGATATATGTATTTTGGTGATAACGAACTTTGATGGATACATTGGGGTCCTTTACGAAGGATGGTGACACTATCTAATATTGTTAGACGGATCTTGCAACGAGCGCTGTATTATGCTACGAATATAGTGTTCACGCTCGATGTTGACATTGGTGTAAACCTTCATCAAAATATACATTTCAGAATATTCTCAGTTTAATTGTTTAACCGCATCAAGCTGTTAACGTTCTCATGCAGAGGTGTGGAGGTGTGGCATTAGAATCGACTTACCTCGGACCTCTGAGTAGTGTCTTTGAATCCCGAGGGGCCGTAATGGCTATAAATTACTCAGTAGCAACCGGCTGCAACTGCTTTTTTTTTTCTAATTAATTCTTACAATCCTTCTTTCCACTACTATCCAAACAGCTTTTGTTCTCGTTATAGTGAAAAACATTATACAGTACCTCGTCTTAATATATTATAATGCATGCGTGCTGTTCTAACTAAAAAAAAAGCATACTTTTTTTTTTATTTATAGGCTCCGTATTTTTTTCAGCTCTGGGTGCTTGCGAGTGCGTTTTTCTTAATAGTCGATTCATTCCTCGACGGAACCCGCCAACCTTTCGGCTGGAGGGGTATAAATATAAGCAACCTCGTCACTTTTCTTCATTCTTACTCGAGCATTTGAGGTGAACGGTAGCTCCAGCTCAGCTCTGATTACTGAAAATAACCATTTTAAAAATGGCATTCCAAATACTTAACGAAATCACCAAGACTAACAAAAAATACAAGTTTGCCCGACGTAATGTTTGCTTCAAACTAAACGAAATTCCTCAGGATATTAACGACCCAGAAGAGTGGGTAAAGAATGGAATCAAAGATATCGTTGCCCATATAAGCAAGGACGTCGATCCTGAAGATAAAATTGGTTTTACGTTTGGCTCGGACTGTTTCGGTAAGGGAGATGCGTATCTATCATTCCAAGAAACCGGAAATGTAACATTCGAGGAGATATGGGATTTGATAGGAAAATCTATCAGAGCAATTCTGAAGGTTTCCATTCAGACACCTTTCGAATGACAATGACCCAAGTGAAATCGTACAGAGGTTCTGGAAGAGTTAAGACTTACAATAACTATGAAGAAGAATGTGCTAAACGAACGGGTATAGTAACTATCAATAACAATGATAACCTTTGCCTTCCCCGAGCTCTAGTTGTGGCCAGAGCGTATGTTCTCAAGGATCCTCTCGTCAAACAAATCAGAGAAAACCATGCAAAGATGCAGGATATCGAGGCAAATACGCTGTTGCAAGAAGTTGGAGTTCAGATTCTCGAGGAAGGGGCTGGTGTTGAAGAACTGAAGAGGTTCCAGACTCACATGAAAGACTTCAAAATAACCGTTTATGCGTATGGGTCCAAAGGACGGACCGTATTATTTGAAGGTCCTGATGCTCCAATGAAAATTAATCTATATCACCATAACAACCACTACAACGTGATTACCAGCTTGAAAGCAGCATTTGTGTGTCGTTACTACTGTGAATCTTGTCACATTCCATACAATAACAAGAACGATCACAGATGTGCTGGATCATGTCCTTGTTGTCAACAGAGCCCTCCATGCGAAAAAACTAGGCAGGAAATAAGGTGTCACGATTGTCATCGCAAATTTAGAGGTCAAGACTGTTACAACAAACATAAAATTGTCGGTTTATATGGCAAGAAAACCTTATGCCAACAGGTTAAGCGATGCCCCGAGTGTCTGAAGACAATAACCGCTGAAACAGCTCATACTTGTGATGAAATATTCTGCAAGATGTGCGGAAAACATCAACCTTTAGGTCATTATTGTTATATTAAGCCCGATTACAGAGAACCATCTTTGGAAGGCTACCTCTTTATATTTTATGATCTGGAGTCGAGGCAAGATGAACGAGGTCCTGATGGCTAGAAGATACATGTACCCAACCTGTGTGTCTTCCAACAAAGATGTGATAATTGTATTAATGAAGACAGTACAATTGCGGTATGCGAAAAATGTTGCGTTAGACGACAGGTTCTAAAAATAGATCCCATCAAAACATTCCTAAATTACATACTGGGGGTCAAGAAGGCTTTTAAGAGGATTATTGTGTTGGCTCATAATGGAAAGGCATATGATCATCAATTTCTCCTTAAACACGTGCTGGAAAACACCGATCTCAAGGTCGAATTAATAATGAGAGGAATAACAATGAATTAATAACTACTTTCCCATGGCTTTATCTGCACTTCCAAAAGCCTTCGATTTAGGCGCCGAACTGAAGAAGGGTTATTTTCCACATCTTTTCAACACTCAGGCTAATGCTAATTATGATGGACCTTTGCCCGACTTGAAATACTACGATCACGACTACATGAATGAAGATACGCGTCTCAAACTGCTGGAATGGCATAACGAACACAGAAATGACAATTTTAAAATGCAAAAAGACTAGTGGAGTATTGCATCAGTGACGTTGACATTTTGGCCAAGGCATGTCTTAAATTTAGAAAGCTATTCTTAGAAGAGTGCAACGTATGTCCGTTCACCGAAGCAGTAACCATAGCCTCAGCCTGTAACTTGGTTTATCGCAGAAACTTCCTGAAACCACAAACTATCGGAATTATTCCACGTAATGGTTACATAAATGTTGACAATCAGTCTAAAATAGCCATTCTGTGGTTAATCTATGAAGAAATGCAGCGGTGCATTAACATTTTGCATTCGGCTAAGAATCGAGAGACTATAGTAGACGGCGTCAAGGTCGATGGTTACTGTGGAGAAACACGACAGGTATTTGAGTTTCACGGGTGTTACTATCACGGCCACACCTGTCTATCCGTAAGGAGGGATGAACCTTTGCACGATGACCCTTCAGATACCTTAAACAATCGTTTCCAAAGGACCATCAACAAGATCGAAAGACTGAGACAACACGGATATGTCGTTATCGAGATGTGGGAGTGTGAGTTTAGAGAGATGCTGCAACGAAACAAAAACCTCAAACAAGAACTTGAAAGCAACCCTCTACTGGCATCGACACCTCTGAGGCCTCGCGATGCTTTCTTTGGCGGCCGAACTGGTAATTGCAAAACATATTATCAAGTCGGACCTGGAGAGAAAATAAAATATGTTGATGTTTGTTCGTTATATCCTTGGGTTTGTAAGTATGACAAGTTTCCTATTGGACACCCTAAGGTTTATGTAGGTGGTGCTTGCAAAGAACTTGATCTAGAGCACACAAATGGTCTCATAAAATGTAAAGTCTTGCCTCCACAGCAGCTATACCACCCGGTACTACCACTTAAGATGAACAATAAGCTAATGTTTGTGTTGTGCAGAACCTGTGGTTCGGAGCTTAATCAGAATGAATGTAACCACACGGAAAGCGAACGAGCATTGACGGGTACTTGGGTAATAGACGAAGTACAAAAAGCCTTGGAGATGGGGTATGTCATGTTAGAAATTTACGAAGTGTGGCAATACGACATAGAGCAATACACTACTACAACGAAAATTGGCGGACTGTTTACGGAAATGATGAATAAGTTCATAAAAATGAAGCATCAGGCTGGCCCGGGGATTGCTTAACTGATACAGAGAAGAATGTATATATCGACGAATTTTTCGAGAAGGAAGGCATACACTTGGAATTTTCAGAAATATTAAAGAATCCCGGATTAAGAGCTTTGGCTAAACTAATTCTAAACAGCTTCTGGGGCAAGTTTGGTCAGCTAGAAAACCAACCTAAAACTACTATCGTTCGTCAACCTTACGAGTTAGATGAGCTTCTGTCAAACCCTCCATAGAGGTAAACCACATCGAGAATGTTAACGAAGACTCTTTGATAGTTGGTTGGCAATACAAAGACGACTCAGCAGACCTTTCGCCAATAGTCAACGTAGCCATTGCAGCATATACAACAACTCAGGCTCGTCTTAAATTGTATAGCTACCTGGAACGTCTTGGAGAACGAGTGCTGTATTACGACACGGATTCTATAATTTACATTAGCAGAGAAGGGGAATGGGATGTACCAACGGGGTCCAGCTTGGGGGAAATGACCGACGAGCTAGAAGACTACGGCCCTGGCAGCTATATAGTAGCATTTACTTCTGGTGGTCCTAAGAATTATAGCTACATTATATTCAGTCCCAAGTACCACACTTACTTCACTGTTTGTAAAGTAAAAGGCATTAGGCTCAACTATGATGTACTGAAGCTCATCAACTTCTACACAATGGGACAAATGGTTAATACCAATGAACCTGTTGATCCCTTATACATAACCTCTATGAATATAATACGTACAAAACACCACCAGGTCATCACCAAAAAAGAAGCAAAGATCTACAGGCCTAGGTCAGAAAAACGTAAGTTTAATGACAATTCCGATTCTCTTCCCTATGGGTACAAGAAGCCATGCGTTTGCTAGCCTGTACGAAAATAATATTTATGTATCCAAAACATAAATTGTATACATCAAAACAAAAACTCTAGCCCTCATAATGGTACCCATTAATACTATGCCCTAGAAGGAGAAATTGCATATATCATCACTTTGTAACTGAATGTTGGACTATTGATTATTTCTCGACGTCCGGTTAAAGTATAAATATGAGCAACTGCACTCAGTTACTTCATTCTTACTCGAGTATTTGAGGTGAACGGTCGCTCCAGTTCAGTTCCAATTATTAAAATAACCATTTAAAAATGGCATTCCAAATACTTAACGAAATCACCACGACTAATAACAAGAAATTTAAGTTTTCCCGACGTAGTGTCTGCTTTAAACTGAACGAAATTCCTCAGGATATTAACGACCCAGAAGAGTGGGTGAAGAATGGAATCAAAGATATCGTTGCCCATATAAGCAAGAACGTCGATCCTGAGGATAAGATTGGTTTTACATTTGGTTCAGAATGTTTCGGTAAGGGAGATGCGTATCTATCATTCCAAGAAGCCAGAAATGTAACATTCGAGGAGATATGGGATTTGATAGGAAAAATATACCAAAGCAATTCTGAAGGTTTTCATTCGGACACTTTTCGAATCACAATGACCCAAGTGAAACCGTATAGAGGATAGGAAAATTCAACAGTTGCTATGGATAAAAACAAACTAACCTGTACAGATAATTTTATGTATGAATTTAATTACATTATAAAGTTTTATATTTAAGACTGCAATGTATCATAGTTAAATAAAATAAAAACATACATATTTTCAATTAGCGTATTTTTAAGACGTAATTACTTACCTAATAATCTGTTAACACTGATACGAATTATTCGACACACAAGCCATGCGATATAACAGGTTCCATTAACCGAGGCACAAACCATGTCAGTAATATAGGTTCCCTTATCTGTGACGTAAATAATGTAAAAACAAGACGACCGTCCAATCAGAGAACAGTAGGCGTGTCATCCAAGATGGCCGTCAACCAATCAAAGAAAACAGTAGGCGTGTCTACAGGAGTGGGGATATCCAATCAGAAGCGAGGAGGGGGGTCATGCCATTGACATGCCAAATGGCATGTCAATTTCTGTATGGATGAGACGTACTCATCCAGTAGGCGTGTCATCCAAGATGGCCGTCGACCAATCAAAGAGAACAGTAGGCGTGTCTACAGGAGTGGGGATATCCAATCAGAAGCGAGGAGAGGGGTCATGCCATTAACATGCCAAATGACATGTAAATTTCTGTCTGGCCCAAGTGGCCCATTAACTACTCTTTCCATTCATGTGATCCTAATCAAGAATTTCTACAAAACATCCGTTGGGATAGATTTGTGCTTTTCCAAATTTATTTGTACCCTACCTCTTTCCATTCACGTGATCCTAATCAAGAATTTCTAAAAAACATTCGTTAGGTTAGATTTTTGCGTTTACAGATTTCTGCGTACCCTATAGTACCTAACCTCTCTCCATTCATGTAATCCTAATCAAGAATTCCTACAAAGCTTTGTTGGTATAGATTTGTGCTTTTCCAAATTTATTTGTACCCTACCTCTTTCCATTCACGTGATCCTAATCAAGAATTTCTACAAAACATTCGTTGGGTTAGATTTTTGCGTTTACAGATTTCTGCGTACCCTATAGTACCTAACCTCTTTCCATTCATGTAATCCTAATCAAGAATTCCTACAAAGCTTTGTTGGTATAGATTTGTGCTTTTACAAATTTATTTGTACCCTAATCTCTTTCCATTCATGTGATCCTAATCAAGAATTTCTGCAATACATCCGTTGGGATAGATTTGTGCTTTTCCAAATTTTGTTGTACTCTAACGTCCGTTGGGATAGATTTATGAGTTTACAAATTTCTTCATACCCTAACCTTTTTCCATACATGTGATCCTAATCAAGAATATCTACATAAAATTCATTGGCATATATTTGTAATTTTACAAATTTCTTCGTACCCTAATGTACCTAAACTCTTTCCATTCATGTAGTACTAATCAAGAATTTCTACAAATTTCTTCATACCCTAACCTTTTTCCATACATGTGATCCTAATCAAGAATATCTACAAAATACTAATTGGGATAGATTTGTAATTTTGCAAATTTATTCGTACCCTAACCTCTTTCCATTCATGTAATCCTTATTAAGAATTTCTACAAAGCTGTGTTGTAATAGATTTGTGCTTTTACAAATTTATTCGTACACTAACCTCTTTCCATTCATGTGATCCTAATAAAGAATTTCTACAAAACGTTCGTTGGGATAGATTTGTTGTTTTACAAATTTATTCGTACACTAACCTCTTTCCATTCATGTGATCCTAATCAAGAATTTCTACAAAACGTCCGCTGGGATAGATTTGTGCGTTTACAAATTTCTTCGTACCCTAACCTCTTTCCGTTCATGTGATCCTAATCAAAAATTTCTACAAAACGTTCGTTGCGATAGATTTGTGCTTTTACAAATTTATTCGTACCCTAATCTCTTTCCATTCATTTGATCCTAATTAAGAATTTCTACAAAACGTACGTTAGTATAGATTTGTGCGTTTACAAATTTCTTCGTACCTAAACTGTTTCCATTCATTTAATGCTAATCAAGAATTTCTACAAAGCTGTGTTGGGATAGCTGTGTGCTGTTCCAAATTTATTCGTACCCTAACCTCTTTCCATTCATGTGATCCTATCAAGAATTTCTACAAAACGTCCGTTGGGATAGAATTGTGCGTTTACAAATTTCTTCGTACCCTAACATACCTAACCTCTTTCCATTCATGTAATCCTAATCAAGAATTTCTACAAAACTGTTTTGGGATTGATTTGTGCTGTTCCAAATTTATTCGTACCCTAACCTCTTTCCATTCATGTGATCCTAATCAAGAATTTCTACAAAACGGCCGTTGGGATAGATTTGTGCTTTTACAAATTTCTTCGTACCCTAATGTACCTAAACTCTTTCCATTCATGTAATCCTAATCAAGAATTTCTACACAGCTGTGTTGGGAGAGATATGTGCTGTTCCAAATTTATTCGTACCCTAACCTCTTTCCATTCATGTGATCCTAATCAAGAATTTCTACAAAACGTCCGTTGGGATAGATTTGTGCGTTTACAAATTTCTTCGTGCCCTAATATACTTAACCTCTTTCCATTCATGTAATCCTAATCAAGAATTTCTAAAAAGCTGTGTTGGGATAGATTTGTGCTGTTCCAAATTTATTCGTACCCTAACCTCTTTCCATTCATGTTATCCTAATCAAGAATTTCTACAAAACGTCCGTTGGGATAGATTTGTGCGCTTACAAATTTCTTCATACCCGAACCTCTTTCCATACATGTGATCCTAATCAAGAATTTCTACAAAATATGCATTGGAATAGATTTGTAATTTTGCAGATTTCTACGTATCCTAACCTCTTTCCATTCATGTGATCCTAATCAAGAATTTCTACAAAACTGTGTTGGGATAGATTTGTGCTTTTACAAATTTATTCGTACCGTAACCTCTTTCCATTCATGTGATCCTAATCAAGAATTTCTACAAAACATCCGTTGGGATAGTTTTGTGCTTTTCCAAATTTATTTGTACCCTACCTCTTTCCATTCACGTGATCCTAATCAAGATTTTCTACAAAATATTCGTTGGGTTAGATTTTTGCGTTTACAGATTTCTGCGTACCCTATCGTACCTAACCTCTTTCCATTCATGTAATCCTAATCAAGAATTCCTACAAAGCTTTGTTGGTATAGATTTGTGCGTTTACAAATTTATTCGTACCCTAACCTCTTTCCATTCATGTGATCCTAATCAAGAAATTCTGCAATACATCCGTTGGGATAGATTTGTGCTTTTCCAAATTTTGTTGTACTCTAACGTCCGTTGGGATAGATTTATGCATTTACAAATTTCTTCATACCCTAACCTTTTTTCATACATGTGATCCTAATCAAGAATATCTACATAAAATTCATTGGGATAGATTTGTAATTTTACAAATTTCTTCGTACCCTAATGTACCTAAACTCTTTCCATTCATGTAGTACTAATCAAGAATTTCTACAAATTTCTTCATACCCTAACCTTTTTCCATACATGTGATCCTAATCAAGAATATCTACAAAATATTAATTGGGATAGATTTGTAATTTTGCAAATTTATTCGTACACTAACCTCTTTCCATTCATGTGATCCTAATAAAGAATTTCTACAAAACGTCCGTTGGGATAGATTTGTGCTTTTACAAATTTATTCGTACCCTAACCTCTTTCCATTCATGTGATTCTAATCAAGAATTTCTACAAAACATCCGCTGGGATAGATTTTTGCGTTTACAAATTTCTTCGTACCCTAATGTACCTAACCTCTTTCCATTCATGTAATCCTTATCAAGAATTTCTACAAAGCTGTGTTGGGATAGATTTGTGCTTTTACAAATTTATTCGTACCCTAACCTCTTTCCGTTCATGTGATCCTAATCAAAAATTTCTACAAAACGTTCGTTGCGATAGATTTGTGCTTTTACAAATTTATTCGTACCCTAATCTCTTTCCATTCATTTGATTCTAATTAAGAATTTCTACAAAACGTACGTTGGTATAGATTTGTGCGTTTACAAATTTCTTCGTACCTAAACTGTTTCCATTCATTTAATGTTAATCAAGAATTTCTACAAAGCTGTGTTGGGATAGATGTGTGCTGTTCCAAATTTATTCGTACCCTAACCTCTTTCCATTCATGTGATCCTATCAAGAATTTCTACAAAACGTCCGTTGGGATAGATTTGTGCGTTTACAAATTTCTTCGTACCCTAACATACCTAACCTCTTTCCATTCATGTAATCCTAATCAAGAATTTCTACAAAACTGTTTTGGGATTGATTTGTGCTGTTCCAAATTTATTCGTACCCTAACCTCTTTCCATTCATGTGATCCTAATCAAGAATTTCTACAAAACGTCCGTTGGGATAGATTTGTGCGTTTACAAATTTTTTCATACCCTAACCTCTTTCCATACATGTGATCCTAATCAAGAATTTCTACAAAATATGCATTGGAATAGATTTGTAATTTTGCAGATTTCTACGTATCCTAACCTCTTTCCATTCATGTGATCCTAATCAAGAATTTCTACAAAACTGTGTTGGGATAGATTTGTGGTTTTACAAATTTATTCGTACCCTAACCTCTTTTTATTCATGTGATCCTAATCAAGAATTTCTACAAAACATCCGTTGGGATAGATTTGTGCTTTTCCAAATTTATTTGTACCCTACCTCTTTCAATTCACGTGATCCTAATCAAGATTTTCTACAAAATATTCGTTGGGTTAGATTTTTGCGTTTACAGATTTCTGCGTACCCTATCGTATCTAACCTCTTTCCATTCATGTAATCCTAATCAAGAATTCCTACAAAGCTTTGTTGGTATAGATTCGTGCGTTTACAAATTTCTTCATACCCTAACCTTTTTCCATACATGTGATCCTAATCAAGAATATCTACATAAAATTCATTGGGATAGATTTGTAATTTTACAAATTTATTCGTACCCCAACCTCTTTCCATTCATGTAATCCTTATCAAGAATTTCTACAAAGCTGTGTTGTAATAGATTTGTGCTTTTAGAAATTTATTCGTAACCTAACCTCTTTCCATTCATGTGATCCTAGTCAAGAATATCTACAAAATATTAATTGGGATAGATTTGTGCTTTTCCAAATTTATTTGTACCCTACCTCTTTCCATTCACGTGATCCTAATCAAGATTTTCTACAAAATATTCGTTGGGTTAGATTTTTGCGTTTACAGATTTCTGCGTACCCTATCGTACCTAACCTCTTTCCATTCATGTAATCCTAATCAAGAATTCCTACAAAGCTTTGTTGGTATAGATTTGTGCGTTTACAAATTTATTCGTACCCTAACCTCTTTCCATTCATGTGATCCTAATCAAGAATTTCTGCAATACATTCGTTGGGATAGATTTGTGCTTTTCCAAATTTTGTTGTACTCTAACGTCCGTTGGGATAGATTTATGCGTTTACAAATTTCTTCATACCCTAACCTTTTTCCATACATGTGATCCTAATCAAGAATATCTACATAAAATTCATTGGGATAGATTTGTAATTTTACAAATTTCTTCGTACCCTAATGTACCTAAACTCTTTCCATTCATGTAGTACTAATCAAGAATTTCTACAAATTTCTTCATACCCTAACCTTTTTCCATACATGTGATCCTAATCAAGAATATCTACAAAATATTAATTGGGATAGATTTGTAATTTTTCAATTTTATTCGTACCCTAACCTCTTTCCATTCATGTAATCCTTATCAAGAATTTCTACAAAGCTGTGTTGTAATAGATTTGTGCTTTTACAAATCTATTCGTACACTAACCTCTTTCCATTCATGTGATCCTAATAAAGAATTTCTACAAAACGTTCGTTGGGATAGATTTGTTCTTTTACAAATTTATTCGTACACTAACCTCTTTCCATTCATGTGATCCTAATCAAGAATTTCTACAAAACGTCCGTTGGGATAGATTTGTGCTTTTACAAATTTATTCGTACCCTAACCTCTTTCCATTCATGTGATCCTAATCAAAAATTTCTACAAAACGTCCGATGTGATAGATTTGTGCTGTTCCAAATTTAGTTCTACCCTAACCTCTTTCCATTCATGTGATCCTAATCAAGAATTTCTACAAAACATCCGTTGGGATAGATTTGTGCTTTTCCAAATTTAGTTGTACCCTAACCTCTTTCCATTCATGTGATCCTAATCAAGAATTTCTACAAAGCTGTGTTGGTATAGATTTGTGCTTTTACAAATTTATTCGTACCCTAACCTCTTTCCATTCATGTAATCCTAATCAAGAATTTCTACAAAGCTGTGTTGGGATAGATTTGTGCTTTTACAAATTTATTCGTACCCTAACCTCTTTCCATTCATGTGATCCTAATCAAGAATTTCTACAAAGCTGTGTTGGGATAGATTTGTGCGGTTACAAATTTATTCGTACCCTAACCTCTTTCCATTCATGTGATCCTAATCAAGAATTTCTACAAAACGTCTGTTGGGATAGATTTGTACTCTTACAAATTTCTGCGTACCCTAACCTCTTTCCATTCATGTGATCCTAATCAAGAATTTCTTCAAAACATCCGTTGTGATAGATTTGTGCTGTTCCAAATTTAGTTCTACCCTAACCTCTTTCCATTCATGTGATCCTAATCAAGAATTTCTACAAAACATCTGTTGGGATACATTTGTGCTTTTCCAAAGTTAGTTGTACCCTACCTTTTTCCATTCATGTGATCCTAATCAAGAATTTCTACAAAACATCCGTTGGGATAGATTTGTGCTTTTCCAAATTTAGTTGTACCCTAACCTCTTTCCATTCATGTGATCCTAATCAAGAATTTCTACAAAGCTGTGTTGGTGTAGATTTGTGCTTTTACAAATTTATTCGTACCCTAACCTCTTTCCATTCATGTAATCCTAATCAAGAATTTCTACAAAGCTGTGTTGGGATAGATTTGTGCTTTTACAAATTTATTCGTACCCAAACCTCTTTCCATTCGTGTGATCCTAATCAAGAATTTCTACAAAGCTGTGTTGGGATAGATTTGTACTTTTGCAAATTTCTTTGTATCCTAACCTCTCTCCATTCATGTGATCCTAATCAAGAATTCCTACAAAACGTCTGTTGGGTTAGATTTGTACTCTTACAAATTTCTGCGTACCCTAACCTCTTTCCATTCATGTGATCCTAATCAAGAATTTCTTCAAAACATCCGATGTGATAGATTTGTGCTGTTCCAAATTTAGTTCTACCCTAACCTCTTTCCATTCATGTGATCCTAATCAACAATTTCTACAAAACATCTGTTGGGATAGATTTGTGCTTTTCCAAATTTATTTGTACCCTACCTTTTTCCATTCATGTGATCCTAATCAAGAATTTCTACAAAACTGTGTTGGGATAGATTTGTGCGTTTACAAATTTATTCGTACCCTAACCTTTTTCCATTCATGTGATCCTAATCAAGAATTTCTACAAAACGTCCGTTGGGATAGATTTGTGCTTTTACAAATTTTTGCGTACCCTAACCTCTTTCCATTCATGTGATCCTAATCAAAAATTTCTACAAAACATCCTATGTGATAGATTTGTGCTTTTCCAAATTTATTTGTACCCTACCTCTTTCCATTCACGTGATCCTAATCAAGAATTTCTACAAAACATTCGTTGGGATAGATTTTTGTGTTTACAGATTTCTGTGTACCCTATCGTACCTAACCTCTTTCCATTCATGTAATCCTAATCAAGAATTCCTACAAAGCTGTGTTGATATAGATTTGTGCTTTTACAAATTTATTCCTACCCTAACCTCTTTCCATTCATGTGATCCTAATCAAGAATTTCTACAAAACGTTCGTTGCGATAGATTTGTGCTTTTACAAATTTATTCGTGCTCTAACCTCTTTCCATTCATGTGATCCTAATCAAGAATTTCTACAAAGCTGTGTTGGGATAGATTTGTGCGTTTACAAATTTATTCGTACCCTAACCTCTTTCCATTCATGTGTTCCTAATCAATGATTTCTACAAAACATCCTTTGGGATAGATTTGTGCTTTTCCAAATTTAGTTGTACCCTAACGTCCGTTGGGATAGATTTATGCGTTTACAAATTTCTTAATACCCTAACCTTTTTCCATACATGTGATCCTAATCAAGAATTTCTACAAAATATCCATTGGGAGAGATTGGTAATTTTGCAAATTTCTTCGTATCCTAACCTCTTTCCATTCATGTGATCCTAATCAAGAATTTCTACAAAACGTCCGTTGGGATAGATTTGTGCGTTTACAAATTTCTACATACCCTAATGTACCTAACCTCTCTCCATTGATGTAATCCTAATCAAGCATTTCTACAAAACTGTGTTGGGATAGATTTGTGCGTTTACAAATTTATTCATACCCTAACCTCTTTCCATTCATGTGATCCTAATCAAGAATTTCTACAAAACGTCCGTTGGGATAGATTTGTGCTTTTACAAATTTTTGCGTACCCTAACCTCTTTCCATTAATGTGATCCTAATCAAAAATTTCTACAAAACATCCGATGTGATAGATTTGTGCTGTTCCAAATTTAGTTCTACCCTAACCTCTTTCCATTCATGTGATCCTAATCAAGAATTTCTACAAAACATCTGTTGGGATAGATTTGTGCTTTTTCAAATTTAGTTGTACCCTACCTTTTTCCATTCATGTGATCCTAATCAAGAATTTCTACAAAGCTGTGTTGGTATAGATTTGTGCTTTTACAAATTTATTCGTACCCTAACATCTTTCCATTCATGTAATCCTAATCAAGAATTTCTACAAAGTTGTGTTGGGATAGATTTGTGCTTTTACAAATTTATTAGTACCCTAACCTCTTTCCATTCATGTGATCCTAATCAAGAATATCTACAAAGCTGTGTTGGGATAGATTTGTGCTTTTACAAATTTATTCGTACCCTAACCTCTTTCCATTAATGTGATCCTAATCAAGAATTTCTACAAAGCTGTGTTGGGATAGATTTGTACTTTTGCAAATTTCTTTGTATCCTAACCTCTCTCCATTCATGTAATCCTAATCAAGAATTTCTACAAAACTGTATTGGGATAGATTTGTGCGTTTACAAATTTATTCGTACCCTAACCTCTTTCCATTCATGTGATCCTAATCAAGAATTTCTACAAAACGTCCGTTGGGATAGATTTGTGCTTTTACAAATTTTTGCGTACCCTAACCTCTTTCCATTCATGTGATCCTAATCAAAAATTTCTACAAAACATCCGATGTGATAGATTTGTGCTGTTCCAAATTTAGTTCTACCCTAACCTCTTTCCATTCATGTGATCCTAATCAAGAATTTCTACAAAACATCCGTTGGGATAGATTTGTGCTTTTCCAAATTTAGTTGTACCCTAACCTCTTTCCATTCATGTGATCCTAATCAAGAATTTCTACAAAGCTGTGTTGGTATAGATTTGTGCTTTTACAAATTTATTCGTACCCTAACATCTTTCCATTCATGTAATCCTAATCAAGAATTTCTACAAAGCTGTGTTGGGATAGATTTGTGCTTTTACAAATTTATTCGTACCCTAACCTCTTTCCATTCATGTGATCCTAATCAAGAATATCTACAAAGCTGTGTTGGGATAGATTTGTGCTTTTACAAATTTATTCGTACCCTAACCTCTTTCCATTAATGTGATCCTAATCAAGAATTTCTACAAAGCTGTGTTAGGATAGATTTGTACTTTTGCAAATTTCTTTGTATCCTAACCTCTCTCCATTCATGTAATCCTAATCAAGAATTTCTACAAAACTGTGTTGGGATAGATTTGTGTGGTTACAAATTTATTCGTACCCTAACCTCTTTCCATTCATGTGATCCTAATCAAGAATTTCTACAAATCGTCTGTTGTGATAGATTTGTACTCTTACAAATTTCTGCGTACCCTAACCTCTTTCCATTCATGTGATCCTAATTAAGAATTTCTTCAAAACATCCGATGTGATAGATTTGTGCTGTTCCAAATTTAGTTCTACCCTAACCTCTTTCCAATCATGTGATCCTAATCAAGAATTTCTACAAAACATCTGTTGGTATAGATTTGTGCTTTTCCAAATTTAGTTGTACCCTACATTTTTCCATTCATGTGATCCTAATCAAGAATTTCTACAAAACGTCTGTTGGGATAGATTTGTACTCTTACAAATTTCTGCGTACCCTAACCTCTTTCCATTCATGTGATCCTAATCAAGAATTTCTACAAAGCTGTGTTGTGATAGATTTGTGCGTTTACAAATTTATTCGTACCCTAACCTCTTTCCATTCATGTGATCCTAATCAAGAATTTCTACAAGATATCCATTGGGATAGATTTGTAATTTTGCAAATTTCTTCGTATCCTAACCTCTTTCCATTCATGTGATCCTAATCAAGAATTTCTACAAAACGTCCGTTGGGATAGATTTGAGCGTTTACAAATTTCTACATACCCTAAAGTACCTAACCTCTCTCCATTGATGTAATCCTAATCAAGAATTTCTACAAAACTGTGTTGGGATAAATTTGTGCGTTTACAAATTTATTCGTACCCTAACCTCTTTCCATTCATGTGATCCTAATCAAGAATTTCTACAAAACGTCCGTTGGGATAGATTTGTGCTTTTACAAATTTTTGCGTACCCTAACCTCTTTCCATTCATGTGATCCTAATCAAAAATTTCTACAAAACATCCGATGTGATAGATTTGTGCCTTTCCAAATTTAGTTCTACCCTAACCTCTTTCCATTCATGTGATCCTAATCAAGAATTTCTACAAAACATCTGTTGGGATAGATTTGTGCTTTTCCAAATTTAGTTGTACCCTACCTTTTTCCATTCATGTGAGCCTAATCAAGAATTTCTAGAAAACATCCGTTGGGATAGATTTGTGCTTTTCCAAATTTAGTTGTACCCTAACCTCTTTCCATTCATGTGATCCTAATCAAGAATTTCTACAAACCTGTATTGGTATAGATTTGTGCTTTTACAAATTTATTCGTACCCTAACCTCTTTCCATTCATGTAATCCTAATCAAGAATTTCTACAAAGCTGTGTTGGGATAGATTTGTGCTTTTACAAATTTATTCGTACCCTAACCTCTTGCCATTCATGTGATCCTAATCAAGAATTTCTACAAAACATCTGTTGGGATAGATTTGTGCTTTTCCAAATTTAGTTGTACCCTAACCTCTTTCCATTCATGTGATCCTAATCAAGAATTTCTACAAAGCTGTGTTGGGATAGATTTGTGCTTTTACAAATTTATTCGTACCCTAACCTCTTTCCATTCATGTAATCCTAATCAAGAATTTCTACAAAGCTGTGTTGGGATAGATTTGTGCTTTTACAAATTTATTCGTACCCTAACCTCTTTCCATTCATGTGATCCTAATCAAGAATTTCTACAAAATATCCATTGGGATAGATTTGTAATTTTGCAAATTTCTTCGTATCCTAACCTCTTTCCATTCATGTGATCCTAATCAAGAATTTCTACAAAACGTCCGTTGGGATAGATTTGTGCGTTTACAAATTTCTACATACCCTAAAGTACCTAACCTCTCTCCATTGATGTAATCCTAATCAAGAATTTCTACAAAACAGTGTTGGGATAAATTTGTGCGTTTACAAATTTATTCGTACCCAAACCTCTTTCCATTCATGTGATCCTAATCAAGAATTTCTACAAAACGTCCGTTGGGATAGATTTGTACTTTTACAAATTTTTGCGTACCCTAACCTCTTTCCATTCATGTGATCCTAATCAAAAATTTCTACAAAACATCCGATGTGATAGATTTGTGCCTTTCCAAATTTAGTTCTACCCTAACCTCTTTCCATTCATGTGATCCTAATCAAGAATTTCTACAAAACATCTGTTGGGATAGATTTGTGCTTTTCCAAATTTAGTTGTACCCTACCTTTTTCCATTCATGTGAGCCTAATCAAGAATTTCTACAAAACATCCGTTGGGATAGATTTGTGCTTTTCCAAATTTAGTTGTACCCTAACCTCTTTCCATTCATGTGATCCTAATCAAGAATTTCTACAAAGCTGTGTTGGTATAGATTTGTGCTTTTACAAATTTATTCGTACCCTAACCTCTTTCCATTCATGTAATCCTAATCAAGAATTTCTACAAAGCTGTGTTGGGATAGATTTGTGCTATTACAAATTTATTCGTACCCTACCTCTTTCCATTCACGTGATCCTAATCAAGAATTTCTACAAAACATTCGTTGGGAAAGATTCTTGTGTTTACAGATTTCTGTGTACCCTATCGTACCTAACCTCTTTCCATTCATGTAATCCTAATCAAGAATTTCTACAAAGCTGTGTTGGGATAGATTTGTGCGTTTACAAATTTATTCGTACCCTAACCTCTTTCCATTCATGTGATCCTAATCAATGATTTCTACAAAACATCCTTTGGGATAAATTTGTGCTTTTCCAAATTTAGTTGTACCCTAACGTCCGTTGGGATAGATTTATGCGTTTACAAATTTCTTCATACCCTAACCTTTTTCCATACATGTGATCCTAATCAAGAATTTCTACAAAATATCCATTGGGAGAGATTTGTAATTTTGCAAATTTCTTCGTATCCTAACCTCTTTCCATTCATGTGATCCTAATCAAGAATTTCTACAAAACGTCCGTTGGGATAGATTTGTGCTTTTCCAAATTTATTTGTACCCTACCTTTTTCCATTCATGTGATCCTAATCTAGAATTTCTACAAAACATCCGTTGGGATAGATTTGTGCTTTTCCAAATTTAGTTGTACCCTACCTTTTTTCATTCATGTGATCCTAATCTAGAATTTCTACAAAACATCCGTTGGGATAGATTTGTGCTTTTCCAAATTTAGTTGTACCCTAACCTCTTTCCATTCATGTGATCCTAATCAAGAATTTCAACAAAGCTGTGTTGGTATAGATTTGTGCTTTTACAAATTTATTCGTACCCCAACATCTTTCCATTCATGTAATCCTAATCAAAAATTTCTACAAAGCTGTGTTGGGATAGATTTGTGCTTTTACAAATTTATTCGTACCCTAACCTCTTTCCATTCATGTGATCCTAATCAAGAATTTCTACAAAACATCTGTTGGGATAGATTTGTGCTTTTCCAAATTTAGTTGTACCCTACCTTTTTCCATTCATGTGAGCCTAATCAAGAATTTCTACAAAACATCCGTTGGGATAGATTTGTGCTTTTCCAAATTTAGTTGTACCCTAACCTCTTTCCATTCATGTGATCCTAATCAAGAATTTCTACAAAGCTGTGTTGGTATAGATTTGTGCTTTTACAAATTTATTCGTACCCTAACCTCTTTCCATTCATGTAATCCTAATCAAGAATTTCTACAAAGCTGTGTTGGGATAGATTTGTGCTATTACAAATTTATTCGTACCCTACCTCTTTCCATTCACGTGATCCTAATCAAGAATTTCTACAAAACATTCGTTGGGAAAGATTCTTGTGTTTACAGATTTCTGTGTACCCTATCGTACCTAACCTCTTTCCATTCATGTAATCCTAATCAAGAATTCCTACAAAGCTGTGTTGATATAGATTTGTGCTTTTACAAATTTATTCGTACCCTAACCTCTTTCCATTCATGTGATCCTAATCAAGAATTTCTACAAAACGTTCGTTTCGATAGATTTGTGCTTTTACAAATTTATTCGTACCCTAACCTCTTGCCATTCATGTGATCCTAATCAAGAATTTCTACAAAGCTGTGTTGGGATAGATTTGTACTTTTGCAAATTTCTTTGTATCCTAACCTCTCTCCATTCATGTAATCCTAAGCAAGAATTTCTACAAAACTGTGTTGGGATAGATTTGTGTGGTTACAAATTTATTCGTACCCTAACCTCTTTCCATTCATGTGATCCTAATCAAGAATTTCTACAAATCGTCTGTTGGGATAGATTTGTACTCTTACAAATTTCTGCGTACCCTAACCTCTTTCCATTCATGTGATCCTAATCAAGAATTTCTTCAAAACATCCGATGTGATAGATTTGTGCTGTTCCAAATTTAGTTCTACCCTAACCTCTTTCCATTCATGTGATCCTAATCAAGAATTTCTACAAAACATCTGTTGGGATAGATTTGTGCTTTTCCAAATTTAGTTGTACCCTACCTTTTTCCATTCATGTGATCCTAATCAAGAATTTCTACAAAACATCCGTTGGGATAGATTTGTGCTTTTCCAAATTATGTTGTACCCTAACCTCTTTCCATTCATGTGATCCTAATCAAGAATTTCTACAAAGCTGTGTTGGTATAGATTTGTGCTTTTACAAACTTATTCGTACCCTAACCTCTTTCCATTCATGTAATCCTAATCAAGAATTTCTACAAAGCTGTGTTGGGATAGATTTGTGCCTTTACAAATTTATTCGTACCCTAACCTCTTTCCATTCATGTGATCCTAATCAAGAATTTCTACAAAGCTGTGTTGGGATAGATTTGTACTTTTGCAAATTTCTTTGTATCCTAACCTCTCTCCATTCATGTAATCCTAATCAAGAATTTCTACAAAACTGTGTTGGGATAGATTTGTGCGGTTACAAATTTATTCGTACCCTAACCTCTTTCCATTCATGTGATCCTAATCAAGAATTTCTACAAAACGTCTGTTGGGATAGATTTGTACTCTTACAAATTTCTGCGTACCCTAACCTCTTTCCATTCATGTGATCCTAATCAAGAATTTCTTCAAAACATCCGATGTGATAGATTTGTGCTGTTCCAAATTTAGTTCTACCCTAACCTCTTTCCATTCATGTGATCCTAATCAAGAATTTCTACAAAACGTCCGTTGGGATAGATTTGAGCTTTTACAAATTTTTGCGTACCCTAACCTCTTTCCATTCATGTGATCCTAATCAAAGATTTCTACAAAACATCCGATGTGATAGATTTGTGTTTTTCCAAATTTAGTTCTACCCTAACCTCTTTCCATTCATGTGATCCTAATCAAGAATTTCTACAAAACGTCCGTTGGGATAGATTTGTGCTTTTACAAATTTTTGCGTACCCTACCTCTTTCCATTCACGTGATCCTAATCAAGAATTTCTACAAAACATTCGTTGGGATAGATTTTTGTGTTTACAGATTTCTGTGTACCCTATCGTACCTAACCTCTTTCCATTCATGTAATCCTAATCAAGAATTCCTACAAAGCTGTGTTGATATAGATTTGTGCTTTTACAAATTTATTCGTACCCTAACCTCTTTCCATTCATGTGATCCTAATCAATAATTTCTACAAAACGTTCGTTGCGATAGATTTGTGCTTTTACAAATTTATTCGTGCCCTAACCTCTTTCCATTCATGTGATCCTAATCAAGAATTTCTACAAAGCTGTGTTGGGATAGATTTGTGCGTTTACAAATTTATTCGTACCCTAACCTCTTTCCATTCATGTGATCCTAATCAATGATTTCTACAAAACATCCTTTGGGATAAATTTGTGCTTTTCCAAATTTAGTTGTACCCTAACGTCCGTTGGGATAGATTTATGCGTTTACAAATTTCTTCATACCCTAACCTTTTTCCATACATGTGATCCTAATCAAGAATTTCTACAAAATATCCATTGGGAGAGATTTGTAATTTTGCAAATTTCTTCGTATCCTAACCTCTTTCCATTCATGTGATCCTAATCAAGAATTTCTACAAAACGTCCTTTGGGATAGATTTGTGCTTTTCCAAATTTATTTGTACCCTACCTTTTTCCATTCATGTGATCCTAATCTAGAATTTCTACAAAACATCCGTTGGGATAGATTTGTGCTTTTCCAAATTTAGTTGTACCCTACCTTTTTCCATTCATGTGATCCTAATCTAGAATTTCTACAAAACATCCGTTGGGATAGATTTGTGCTTTTCCAAATTTAGTTGTACCCTAACCTCTTTCCATTCATGTGATCCTAATCAAGAATTTCAACAAAGCTGTGTTGGTATAGATTTGTGCTTTTACAAATTTATTCGTACCCCAACATCTTTCCATTCATGTAATCCTAATCAAAAATTTCTACAAAGCTGTGTTGGTATAGATTTGTGCTTTTACAAATTTATTCGTACCCCAACATCTTTCCATTCATGTAATCCTAATCAAAAATTTCTACAAAGCTGTGTTGGGATAGATTTGTGCTTTTACAAATTTATTCGTACCCTACCTCTTTCCATTCACGTGATCCTAATCAAGAATTTCTACAAAACATTCGTTGGGATAGATTTTTGTGTTTACAGATTTCTGTGTACCCTATCGTACCTAACCTCTTTCCATTCATGTAATCCTAATCAAGAATTCCTACAAAGCTGTGTTGATATAGATTTGTGCTTTTACAAATTTATTCGTACCCTAACCTCTTTTTATTCATGTGATCCTAATCAATAATTTCTACAAAACGTCCGTTGGGATAGATTTGTGCTTTTACAAATTTTTGCGTACCCTACCTCTTTCCATTCACGTGATCCTAATCAAGAATTTCTACAAAACATTCGTTGGGATAGATTTTTGTGTTTACAGATTTCTGTGTACCCTATCGTACCTAACCTCTTTCCATTCATGTAATCCTAATCAAGAATTCCTACAAAGCTGTGTTGATATAGATTTGTGCTTTTACAAATTTATTCGTACCCTAACCTCTTTCCATTCATGTGATCCTAATCAATAATTTCTACAAAACGTTCGTTGCGATAGATTTGTGCTTTTACAAATTTATTCGTGCCCTAACCTCTTTCCATTCATGTGATCCTAATCAAGAATTTCTACAAAGCTGTGTTGAGATAGATTTGTGCGTTTACAAATTTATTCGTACCCTAACCTCTTTCCATTCATGTGATCCTAATCAATGATTTCTACAAAACATCCTTTGGGATAAATTTGTGCTTTTCCAAATTTAGTTGTACCCTAACGTCCGTTGGGATAGATTTATGCGTTTACAAATTTCTTCATACCCTAACCTTTTTCCATACATGTGATCCTAATCAAGAATTTCTACAAAATATCCATTGGGAGAGATTTGTAATTTTGCAAATTTCTTCGTATCCTAACCTCTTTCCATTCATGTGATCCTAATCAAGAATTTCTACAAAACGTCCTTTGGGATAGATTTGTGCTTTTCCAAATTTATTTGTACCCTACCTTTTTCCATTCATGTGATCCTAATCTAGAATTTCTACAAAACATCCGTTGGGATAGATTTGTGCTTTTCCAAATTTAGTTGTACCCTACCTTTTTCCATTCATGTGATCCTAATCTAGAATTTCTACAAAACATCCGTTGGGATAGATTTGTGCTTTTCCAAATTTAGTTGTACCCTAACCTCTTTCCATTCATGTGATCCTAATCAAGAATTTCAACAAAGCTGTGTTGGTATAGATTTGTGCTTTTACAAATTTATTCGTACCCCAACATCTTTCCATTCATGTAATCCTAATCAAAAATTTCTACAAAGCTGTGTTGGTATAGATTTGTGCTTTTACAAATTTATTCGTACCCCAACATCTTTCCATTCATGTAATCCTAATCAAAAATTTCTACAAAGCTGTGTTGGGATAGATTTGTGCTTTTACAAATTTATTCGTACCCTAACCTCTTTCCATTCATGTGATCCTAATCAAGAATTTCTACAAAGCTGTGATGGGATAGATTTGTGCTTTTACAAATTTATTCGTACCCAAACCTCTTTCCATTCATGTGATCCTAATCAAGAATTTCTACAAAACGTCCGTTGGGATAGATTTGTGCTTTTACAAATTTTTGCGTACCCTAACCTCTTTCCATTCATGTGATCCTAATCAAAAATTTCTACAAAACATCCGGTGTGATAGATTTGTGCCTTTCCAAATTTAGTTCTACCCTAACCTCTTTCCATTCATGTGATCCTAATCAAGAATTTCTACAAAACATCTGTTGGGATAGATTTGTGCTTTTCCAAATTTAGTTGTACCCTACCTTTTTCCATTCATGTGAGCCTAATCAAGAATTTCTACAAAACATCCGTTGGGATAGATTTGTGCTTTTCCAAATTTAGTTGTACCCTAACCTCTTTCCATTCATGTGATCCTAATCAAGAATTTCTACAAAGCTGTGTTGGTATAGATTTGTGCTTTTACAAATTTATTCGTACCCTAACCTCTTTCCATTCATGTAATCCTAATCAAGAATTTCTACAAAGCTGTGTTGGGATAGATTTGTGCTATTACAAATTTATTCGTACCCTACCTCTTTCCATTCACGTGATCCTAATCAAGAATTTCTACAAAACATTCGTTGGGAAAGATTCTTGTGTTTACAGATTTCTGTGTACCCTATCGTACCTAACCTCTTTCCATTCATGTAATCCTAATCAAGAATTCCTACAAAGCTGTGTTGATATAGATTTGTGCTTTTACAAATTTATTCGTACCCTAACCTCTTTCCATTCATGTGATCCTAATCAAGAATTTCTACAAAACGTTCGTTTCGATAGATTTGTGCTTTTACAAATTTATTCGTACCCTAACCTCTTGCCATTCATGTGATCCTAATCAAGAATTTCTACAAAGCTGTGTTGGGATAGATTTGTACTTTTGCAAATTTCTTTGTATCCTAACCTCTCTCCATTCATGTAATCCTAAGCAAGAATTTCTACAAAACTGTGTTGGGATAGATTTGTGTGGTTACAAATTTATTCGTACCCTAACCTCTTTCCATTCATGTGATCCTAATCAAGAATTTCTACAAATCGTCTGTTGGGATAGATTTGTACTCTTACAAATTTCTGCGTACCCTAACCTCTTTCCATTCATGTGATCCTAATCAAGAATTTCTTCAAAACATCCGATGTGATAGATTTGTGCTGTTCCAAATTTAGTTCTACCCTAACCTCTTTCCATTCATGTGATCCTAATCAAGAATTTCTACAAAACATCTGTTGGGATAGATTTGTGCTTTTCCAAATTTAGTTGTACCCTACCTTTTTCCATTCATGTGATCCTAATCAAGAATTTCTACAAAACATCCGTTGGGATAGATTTGTGCTTTTCCAAATTATGTTGTACCCTAACCTCTTTCCATTCATGTGATCCTAATCAAGAATTTCTACAAAGCTGTGTTGGTATAGATTTGTGCTTTTACAAACTTATTCGTACCCTAACCTCTTTCCATTCATGTAATCCTAATCAAGAATTTCTACAAAGCTGTGTTGGGATAGATTTGTGCCTTTACAAATTTATTCGTACCCTAACCTCTTTCCATTCATGTGATCCTAATCAAGAATTTCTACAAAGCTGTGTTGGGATAGATTTGTACTTTTGCAAATTTCTTTGTATCCTAACCTCTCTCCATTCATGTAATCCTAATCAAGAATTTCTACAAAACTGTGTTGGGATAGATTTGTGCGGTTACAAATTTATTCGTACCCTAACCTCTTTCCATTCATGTGATCCTAATCAAGAATTTCTACAAAACGTCTGTTGGGATAGATTTGTACTCTTACAAATTTCTGCGTACCCTAACCTCTTTCCATTCATGTGATCCTAATCAAGAATTTCTTCAAAACATCCGATGTGATAGATTTGTGCTGTTCCAAATTTAGTTCTACCCTAACCTCTTTCCATTCATGTGATCCTAATCAAGAATTTCTACAAAACGTCCGTTGGGATAGATTTGTGCTTTTACAAATTTTTGCGTACCCTAACCTCTTTCCATTCATGTGATCCTAATCAAAGATTTCTACAAAACATCCGATGTGATAGATTTGTGTTTTTCCAAATTTATTTGTACCCTACCTCTTTCCATTCACGTGATCCTAATCAAGAATTTCTACAAAACATTCGTTGGGATAGATTTTTGTGTTTACAGATTTCTGTGTACCCTATCGTACCTAACCTCTTTCCATTCATGTAATCCTAATCAAGAATTCCTACAAAGCTGTGTTGATATAGATTTGTGCTTTTACAAATTTATTCGTACCCTAACCTCTTTCCATTCATGTGATCCTAATCAAGAATTTCTACAAAACGTTCGTTGCGATAGATTTGTGCTTTTACAAATTTATTCGTGCCCTAACCTCTTTCCATTCATGTGATCCTAATCAAGAATTTCTACAAAGCTGTGTTGGGATAGATTTGTGCGTTTACAAATTTATTCGTACCCTAACCTCTTTCCATTCATGTGATCCTAATCAATGATTTCTACAAAACATCCTTTGGGATAAATTTGTGCTTTTCCAAATTTAGTTGTACCCTAACGTCCGTTGGGATAGATTTATGCGTTTACAAATTTCTTCATACCCTAACCTTTTTCCATACATGTGATCCTAATCAAGAATTTCTACAAAATATCCATTGGGAGAGATTTGTAATTTTGCAAATTTCTTCGTATCCTAACCTCTTTCCATTCATGTGATCCTAATCAAGAATTTCTACAAAACGTCCGTTGGGATAGATTTGTGCTTTTCCAAATTTATTTGTACCCTACCTTTTTCCATTCATGTGATCCTAATCTAGAATTTCTACAAAACATCCGTTGGGATAGATTTGTGCTTTTCCAAATTTAGTTGTACCCTACCTTTTTCCATTCATGTGATCCTAATCTAGAATTTCTACAAAACATCCGTTGGGATAGATTTGTGCTTTTCCAAAGTTAGTTGTACCCTACCTTTTTCCATTCATGTGATCCTAATCAAGAATTTCTACAAAACATCCGTTGGGATAGATTTGTGCTTTTCCAAATTTAGTTGTACCCTAACCTCTTTCCATTCATGTGATCCTAATCAAGAATTTCTACAAAGCTGTGTTGGTGTAGATTTGTGCTTTTACAAATTTATTCGTACCCTAACCTCTTTCCATTCATGTAATCCTAATCAAGAATTTCTACAAAGCTGTGTTGGGATAGATTTGTGCTTTTACAAATTTATTCGTACCCAAACCTCTTTCCATTCATGTGATCCTAATCAAGAATTTCTACAAAGCTGTGTTGGGATAGATTTGTACTTTTGCAAATTTCTTTGTATCCTAACCTCTCTCCATTCATGTGATCCTAATCAAGAATTCCTACAAAACGTCTGTTGGGTTAGATTTGTACTCTTACAAATTTCTGCGTACCCTAACCTCTTTCCATTCATGTGATCCTAATCAAGAATTTCTTCAAAACATCCGATGTGATAGATTTGTGCTGTTCCAAATTTAGTTCTACCCTAACCTCTTTCCATTCATGTGATCCTAATCAACAATTTCTACAAAACATCTGTTGGGATAGATTTGTGCTTTTCCAAATTTATTTGTACCCTACCTTTTTCCATTCATGTGATCCTAATCAAGAATTTCTACAAAACTGTGTTGGGATAGATTTGTGCGTTTACAAATTTATTCGTACCCTAACCTTTTTCCATTCATGTGATCCTAATCAAGAATTTCTACAAAACGTCCGTTGGGATAGATTTGTGCTTTTACAAATTTTTGCGTACCCTAACCTCTTTCCATTCATGTGATCCTAATCAAAAATTTCTACAAAACATCCTATGTGATAGATTTGTGCTTTTCCAAATTTATTTGTACCCTACCTCTTTCCATTCACGTGATCCTAATCAAGAATTTCTACAAAACATTCGTTGGGATAGATTTTTGTGTTTACAGATTTCTGTGTACCCTATCGTACCTAACCTCTTTCCATTCATGTAATCCTAATCAAGAATTCCTACAAAGCTGTGTTGATATAGATTTGTGCTTTTACAAATTTATTCCTACCCTAACCTCTTTCCATTCATGTGATCCTAATCAAGAATTTCTACAAAACGTTCGTTGCGATAGATTTGTGCTTTTACAAATTTATTCGTGCCCTAACCTGTTTCCATTCATGTGATCCTAATCAAGAATTTCTACAAAGCTGTGTTGGGATAGATTTGTGCGTTTACAAATTTATTCGTACCCTAACCTCTTTCCATTCATGTGTTCCTAATCAATGATTTCTACAAAACATCCTTTGGGATAGATTTGTGCTTTTCCAAATTTAGTTGTACCCTAACGTCCGTTGGGATAGATTTATGCGTTTACAAATTTCTTAATACCCTAACCTTTTTCCATACATGTGATCCTAATCAAGAATTTCTACAAAATATCCATTGGGAGAGATTTGTAATTTTGCAAATTTCTTCGTATCCTAACCTCTTTCCATTCATGTGATCCTAATCAAGAATTTCTACAAAACGTCCGTTGGGATAGATTTGTGCGTTTACAAATTTCTACATACCCTAATGTACCTAACCTCTCTCCATTGATGTAATCCTAATCAAGCATTTCTACAAAACTGTGTTGGGATAGATTTGTGCGTTTACAAATTTATTCATACCCTAACCTCTTTCCATTCATGTGATCCTAATCAAGAATTTCTACAAAACGTCCGTTGGGATAGATTTGTGCTTTTACAAATTTTTGCGTACCCTAATCTCTTTCCATTCATGTGATCCTAATCAAAAATTTCTACAAAACATCCGATGTGATAGATTTGTGCTGTTCCAAATTTAGTTCTACCCTAACCTCTTTCCATTCATGTGATCCTAATCAAGAATTTCTACAAAACATCTGTTGGGATAGATTTGTGCTTTTCCAAATTTAGTTGTACCCTACCTTTTTCCATTCATGTGATCCTAATCAAGAATTTCTACAAAGCTGTGTTGGTATAGATTTGTGCTTTTACAAATTTATTCGTACCCTAACATCTTTCCATTCATGTAATCCTAATCAAGAATTTCTACAAAGTTGTGTTGGGATAGATTTGTGCTTTTACAAATTTATTCGTACCCTAACCTCTTTCCATTCATGTGATCCTAATCAAGAATTTCTACAAAGCTGTGTTGGGATAGATTTGTACTTTTGCAAATTTCTTTGTATCCTAACCTCTCTCCATTCATGTAATCCTAATCAAGAATTTCTACAAAACTGTGTTGGGATAGATTTGTGCGTTTACAAATTTATTCGTACCCTAACCTCTTTCCATTCATGTGATCCTAATCAAGAATTTCTACAAAACGTCCGTTGGGATAGATTTGTGCTTTTACAAATTTTTGCGTACCCTAACCTCTTTCCATTCATGTGATCCTAATCAAAAATTTCTACAAAACATCCGATGTGATAGATTTGTGCTGTTCCAAATTTAGTTCTACCCTAACCTCTTTCCATTCATGTGATCCTAATCAAGAATTTCTACAAAACATCCGTTGGGATAGATTTGTGCTTTTCCAAATTTAGTTGTACCCTAACCTCTTTCCATTCATGTGATCCTAATCAAGAATTTCTACAAAGCTGTGTTGGTATAGATTTGTGCTTTTACAAATTTATTCGTACCCTAACATCTTTCCATTCATGTAATCCTAATCAAGAATTTCTACAAAGCTGTGTTGGGATAGATTTGTGCTTTTACAAATTTATTCGTACCCTAACCTCTTTCCATTCATGTGATCCTAATCAAGAATATCTACAAAGCTGTGTTGGGATAGATTTGTGCTTTTACAAATTTTTTCGTACCCTAACCTCTTTCCATTAATGTGATCCTAATCAAGAATTTCTACAAAGCTGTGTTAGGATAGATTTGTACTTTTGCAAATTTCTTTGTATCCTAACCTCTCTCCATTCATGTAATCCTAATCAAGAATTTCTACAAAACTGTGTTGGGATAGATTTGTGTGGTTACAAATTTATTCGTACCCTAACCTCTTTCCATTCATGTGATCCTAATCAAGAATTTCTACAAATCGTCTGTTGGGATAGATTTGTACTCTTACAAATTTCTGCGTACCCTAACCTGTTTCCATTCATGTGATCCTAATTAAGAATTTCTTCAAAACATCCGATGTGATAGATTTGTGCTGTTCCAAATTTAGTTCTACCCTAACCTCTTTCCAATCATGTGATCCTAATCAAGAATTTCTACAAAACATCTGTTGGTATAGATTTGTGCTTTTCCAAATTTAGTTGTACCCTACATTTTTCCATTCATGTGATCCTAATCAAGAATTTCTACAAAACGTCTGTTGGGATAGATTTGTACTCTTACAAATTTCTGCGTACCCTAACCTCTTTCCATTCATGTGATCCTAATCAAGAATTTCTACAAAGCTGTGTTGTGATAGATTTGTGCGTTTACAAATTTATTCGTACCCTAACCTCTTTCCATTCATGTGATCCTAATCAAGAATTTCTACAAGATATCCATTGGGATAGATTTGTAATTTTGCAAATTTCTTCGTATCCTAACCTCTTTCCATTCATGTGATCCTAATCAAGAATTTCTACAAAACGTCCGTTGGGATAGATTTGAGCGTTTACAAATTTCTACATACCCTAAAGTACCTAACCTCTCTCCATTGATGTAATCCTAATCAAGAATTTCTACAAAACTGTGTTGGGATAAATTTGTGCGTTTACAAATTTATTCGTACCCTAACCTCTTTCCATTCATGTGATCCTAATCAAGAATTTCTACAAAACGTCCGTTGGGATAGATTTGTGCTTTTACAAATTTTTGCGTACCCTAACCTCTTTCCATTCATGTGATCCTAATCAAAAATTTCTACAAAACATCCGATGTGATAGATTTGTGCCTTTCCAAATTTAGTTCTACCCTAACCTCTTTCCATTCATGTGATCCTAATCAAGAATTTCTACAAAACATCTGTTGGGATAGATTTGTGCTTTTCCAAATTTAGTTGTACCCTACCTTTTTCCATTCATGTGAGCCTAATCAAGAATTTCTAGAAAACATCCGTTGGGATAGATTTGTGCTTTTCCAAATTTAGTTGTACCCTAACCTCTTTCCATTCATGTGATCCTAATCAAGAATTTCTACAAACCTGTATTGGTATAGATTTGTGCTTTTACAAATTTATTCGTACCCTAACCTCTTTCCATTCATGTAATCCTAATCAAGAATTTCTACAAAGCTGTGTTGGGATAGATTTGTGCTTTTACAAATTTATTCGTACCCTAACCTCTTGCCATTCATGTGATCCTAATCAAGAATTTCTACAAAACATCTGTTGGGATAGATTTGTGCTTTTCCAAATTTAGTTGTACCCTAACCTCTTTCCATTCATGTGATCCTAATCAAGAATTTCTACAAAACATCCGTTGGGATAGATTTGTGCTTTTCCAAATTTAGTTGTACCCTAACCTCTTTCCATTCATGTGATCCTAATCAAGAATTTCTACAAAGCTGTGTTGGGATAGATTTGTGCTTTTACAAATTTATTCGTACCCTAACCTCTTTCCATTCATGTAATCCTAATCAAGAATTTCTACAAAGCTGTGTTGGGATAGATTTGTGCTTTTACAAATTTATTCGTACCCTAACCTCTTTCCATTCATGTGATCCTAATCAAGAATTTCTACAAAATATCCATTGGGATAGATTTGTAATTTTGCAAATTTCTTCGTATCCTAACCTCTTTCCATTCATGTGATCCTAATCAAGAATTTCTACAAAACGTCCGTTGGGATAGATTTGTGCGTTTACAAATTTCTACATACCCTAAAGTACCTAACCTCTCTCCATTGATGTAATCCTAATCAAGAATTTCTACAAAACAGTGTTGGGATAAATTTGTGCGTTTACAAATTTATTCGTACCCAAACCTCTTTCCATTCATGTGATCCTAATCAAGAATTTCTACAAAACGTCCGTTGGGATAGATTTGTGCTTTTACAAATTTTTGCGTACCCTAACCTCTTTCCATTCATGTGATCCTAATCAAAAATTTCTACAAAACATCCGATGTGATAGATTTGTGCCTTTCCAAATTTAGTTCTACCCTAACCTCTTTCCATTCATGTAATCCTAATCAAGAATTCCTACAAAGCTGTGTTGATATAGATTTGTGCTTTTACAAATTTATTCGTACCCTAACCTCTTTCCATTCATGTGATCCTAATCAAGAATTTCTACAAAACGTTCGTTTCGATAGATTTGTGCTTTTACAAATTTATTCGTACCCTAACCTCTTGCCATTCATGTGATCCTAATCAAGAATTTCTACAAAGCTGTGTTGGGATAGATTTGTACTTTTGCAAATTTCTTTGTATCCTAACCTCTCTCCATTCATGTAATCCTAAGCAAGAATTTCTACAAAACTGTGTTGGGATAGATTTGTGTGGTTACAAATTTATTCGTACCCTAACCTCTTTCCATTCATGTGATCCTAATCAAGAATTTCTACAAATCGTCTGTTGGGATAGATTTGTACTCTTACAAATTTCTGCGTACCCTAACCTCTTTCCATTCATGTGATCCTAATCAAGAATTTCTTCAAAACATCCGATGTGATAGATTTGTGCTGTTCCAAATTTAGTTCTACCCTAACCTCTTTCCATTCATGTGATCCTAATCAAGAATTTCTACAAAACATCTGTTGGGATAGATTTGTGCTTTTCCAAATTTAGTTGTACCCTACCTTTTTCCATTCATGTGATCCTAATCAAGAATTTCTACAAAACATCCGTTGGGATAGATTTGTGCTTTTCCAAATTATGTTGTACCCTAACCTCTTTCCATTCATGTGATCCTAATCAAGAATTTCTACAAAGCTGTGTTGGTATAGATTTGTGCTTTTACAAACTTATTCGTACCCTAACCTCTTTCATTCATGTAATCCTAATCAAGAATTTCTACAAAGCTGTGTTGGGATAGATTTGTGCCTTTACAAATTTATTCGTACCCTAACCTCTTTCCATTCATGTGATCCTAATCAAGAATTTCTACAAAGCTGTGTTGGGATAGATTTGTACTTTTGCAAATTTCTTTGTATCCTAACCTCTCTCCATTCATGTAATCCTAATCAAGAATTTCTACAAAACTGTGTTGGGATAGATTTGTGCGGTTACAAATTTATTCGTACCCTAACCTCTTTCCATTCATGTGATCCTAATCAAGAATTTCTACAAAACGTCTGTTGGGATAGATTTGTACTCTTACAAATTTCTGCGTACCCTAACCTCTTTCCATTCATGTGATCCTAATCAAAGATTTCTACAAAACATCCGATGTGATAGATTTGTGTTTTTCCAAATTTATTTGTACCCTACCTCTTTCCATTCATGTGATCCTAATCAAGAATTTCTTCAAAACATCCGATGTGATAGATTTGTGCTGTTCCAAATTTAGTTCTACCCTAACCTCTTTCCATTCATGTGATCCTAATCAAGAATTTCTACAAAGCTGTGTTGGTATAGATTTGTGCTTTTACAAATTTTTGCGTACCCTAACCTCTTTCCATTCATGTGATCCTAATCAAAGATTTCTACAAAACATCCGATGTGATAGATTTGTGTTTTTCCAAATTTATTTGTACCCTACCTCTTTCCATTCACGTGATCCTAATCAAGAATTTCTACAAAACATTCGTTGGGATAGATTTTTGTGTTTACAGATTTCTGTGTACCCTATCGTACCTAACCTCTTTCCATTCATGTAATCCTAATCAAGAATTCCTACAAAGCTGTGTTGATATAGATTTGTGCTTTTACAAATTTATTCGTACCCTAACCTCTTTCCATTCATGTGATCCTAATCAAGAATTTCTACAAAACGTTCGTTGCGATAGATTTGTGCTTTTACAAATTTATTCGTGCCCTAACCTCTTTCCATTCATGTGATCCTAATCAAGAATTTCTACAAAGCTGTGTTGGGATAGATTTGTGCGTTTACAAATTTATTCGTACCCTAACCTCTTTCCATTCATGTGATCCTAATCAATGATTTCTACAAAACATCCTTTGGGATAAATTTGTGCTTTTCCAAATTTAGTTGTACCCTAACGTCCGTTGGGATAGATTTATGCGTTTACAAATTTCTTCATACCCTAACCTTTTTCCATACATGTGATCCTAATCAAGAATTTCTACAAAATATCCATTGGGAGAGATTTGTAATTTTGCAAATTTCTTCGTATCCTAACCTCTTTCCATTCATGTGATCCTAATCAAGAATTTCTACAAAACGTCCGTTGGGATAGATTTGTGCTTTTCCAAATTTATTTGTACCCTACCTTTTTCCATTCATGTGATCCTAATCTAGAATTTCTACAAAACATCCGTTGGGATAGATTTGTGCTTTTCCAAATTTAGTTGTACCCTACCTTTTTCCATTCATGTGATCCTAATCTAGAATTTCTACAAAACATCCGTTGGGATAGATTTGTGCTTTTCCAAATTTAGTTGTACCCTAACCTCTTTCCATTCATGTGATCCTAATCAAGAATTTCAACAAAGCTGTGTTGGTATAGATTTGTGCTTTTACAAATTTATTCGTACCCCAACATCTTTCCATTCATGTAATCCTAATCAAAAATTTCTACAAAGCTGTGTTGGTATAGATTTGTGCTTTTACAAATTTATTCGTACCCCAACATCTTTCCATTCATGTAATCCTAATCAAAAATTTCTACAAAGCTGTGTTGGGATAGATTTGTGCTTTTACAAATTTATTCGTACCCTAACCTCTTTCCATTCATGTGATCCTAATCAAGAATTTCTACAAAGCTGTGATGGGATAGATTTGTGCTTTTACAAATTTATTCGTACCCAAACCTCTTTCCATTCATGTGATCCTAATCAAGAATTTCTACAAAACGTCCGTTGGGATAGATTTGTGCTTTTACAAATTTTTGCGTACCCTAACCTCTTTCCATTCATGTGATCCTAATCAAAAATTTCTACAAAACATCCGATGTGATAGATTTGTGCCTTTCCAAATTTAGTTCTACCCTAACCTCTTTCCATTCATGTGATCCTAATCAAGAATTTCTACAAAACATCTGTTGGGATAGATTTGTGCTTTTCCAAATTTAGTTGTACCCTACCTTTTTCCATTCATGTGAGCCTAATCAAGAATTTCTACAAAACATCCGTTGGGATAGATTTGTGCTTTTCCAAATTTAGTTGTACCCTAACCTCTTTCCATTCATGTGATCCTAATCAAGAATTTCTACAAAGCTGTGTTGGTATAGATTTGTGCTTTTACAAATTTATTCGTACCCTAACCTCTTTCCATTCATGTAATCCTAATCAAGAATTTCTACAAAGCTGTGTTGGGATAGATTTGTGCTATTACAAATTTATTCGTACCCTACCTCTTTCCATTCACGTGATCCTAATCAAGAATTTCTACAAAACATTCGTTGGGAAAGATTCTTGTGTTTACAGATTTCTGTGTACCCTATCGTACCTAACCTCTTTCCATTCATGTAATCCTAATCAAGAATTCCTACAAAGCTGTGTTGATATAGATTTGTGCTTTTACAAATTTATTCGTACCCTAACCTCTTTCCATTCATGTGATCCTAATCAAGAATTTCTACAAAACGTTCGTTTCGATAGATTTGTGCTTTTACAAATTTATTCGTACCCTAACCTCTTGCCATTCATGTGATCCTAATCAAGAATTTCTACAAAGCTGTGTTGGGATAGATTTGTACTTTTGCAAATTTCTTTGTATCCTAACCTCTCTCCATTCATGTAATCCTAAGCAAGAATTTCTACAAAACTGTGTTGGGATAGATTTGTGTGGTTACAAATTTATTCGTACCCTAACCTCTTTCCATTCATGTGATCCTATACAAGAATTTCTACAAATCGTCTGTTGGGATAGATTTGTACTCTTACAAATTTCTGCGTACCCTAACCTCTTTCCATTCATGTGATCCTAATCAAGAATTTCTTCAAAACATCCGATGTGATAGATTTGTGCTGTTCCAAATTTAGTTCTACCCTAACCTCTTTCCATTCATGTGATCCTAATCAAGAATTTCTACAAAACATCTGTTGGGATAGATTTGTGCTTTTCCAAATTTAGTTGTACCCTACCTTTTTCCATTCATGTGATCCTAATCAAGAATTTCTACAAAACATCCGTTGGGATAGATTTGTGCTTTTCCAAATTATGTTGTACCCTAACCTCTTTCCATTCATGTGATCCTAATCAAGAATTTCTACAAAGCTGTGTTGGTATAGATTTGTGCTTTTACAAACTTATTCGTACCCTAACCTCTTTCCATTCATGTAATCCTAATCAAGAATTTCTACAAAGCTGTGTTGGGATAGATTTGTGCCTTTACAAATTTATTCGTACCCTAACCTCTTTCCATTCATGTGATCCTAATCAAGAATTTCTACAAAGCTGTGTTGGGATAGATTTGTACTTTTGCAAATTTCTTTGTATCCTAACCTCTCTCCATTCATGTAATCCTAATCAAGAATTTCTACAAAACTGTGTTGGGATAGATTTGTGCGGTTACAAATTTATTCGTACCCTAACCTCTTTCCATTCATGTGATCCTAATCAAGAATTTCTACAAAACGTCTGTTGGGATAGATTTGTACTCTTACAAATTTCTGCGTACCCTAACCTCTTTCCATTCATGTGATCCTAATCAAGAATTTCTTCAAAACATCCGATGTGATAGATTTGTGCTGTTCCAAATTTAGTTCTACCCTAACCTCTTTCCATTCATGTGATCCTAATCAAGAATTTCTACAAAACGTCCGTTGGGATAGATTTGTGCTTTTACAAATTTATTTGTACCCTACCTCTTTCCATTCACGTGATCCTAATCAAGAATTTCTACAAAACATTCGTTGGGATAGATTTTTGTGTTTACAGATTTCTGTGTACCCTATCGTACCTAACGTCTTTCCATTCATGTAATCCTAATCAAGAATTCCTACAAAGCTGTGTTGATATAGATTTGTGCTTTTACAAATTTATTCGTACCCTAACCTCTTTCCATTCATGTGATCCTAATCAAGAATTTCTACAAAACGTTCGTTGCGATAGATTTGTGCTTTTACAAATTTATTCGTGCCCTAACCTCTTTCCATTCATGTGATCCTAATCAAGAATTTCTACAAAGCTGTGTTGGGATAGATTTGTGCTTTTACAAATTTATTCGTACCCTAACCTCTTTCCATTCATGTGATCCTAATCAATGATTTCTACAAAACATCCTTTGGGATAAATTTGTGCTTTTCCAAATTTAGTTGTACCCTAACGTCCGTTGGGATAGATTTATGCGTTTACAAATTTCTTCATACCCTAACCTTTTTCCATACATGTGATCCTAATCAAGAATTTCTACAAAATATCCATTGGGAGAGATTTGTAATTTTGCAAATTTCTTCGTATCCTAACCTCTTTCAATTCATGTGATCCTAATCAAGAATTTCTACAAAACGTCCGTTGGGATAGATTTGTGCTTTTCCAAATTTATTTGTACCCTACCTTTTTCCATTCATGTGATCCTAATCTAGAATTTCTACAAAACATCCGTTGGGATAGATTTGTGCTTTTCCAAATTTAGTTGTACCCTACCTTTTTCCATTCATGTGATCCTAATCTAGAATTTCTACAAAACATCCGTTGGGATAGATTTGTGCTTTTCCAAAGTTAGTTGTACCCTACCTTTTTCCATTCATGTGATCCTAATCAAGAATTTCTACAAAACATCCGTTGGGATAGATTTGTGCTTTTCCAAATTTAGTTGTACCCTAACCTCTTTCCATTCATGTGATCCTAATCAAGAATTTCTACAAAGCTGTGTTGGTGTAGATTTGTGCTTTTACAAATTTATTCGTACCCTAACCTCTTTCCATTCATGTAATCCTAATCAAGAATTTCTACAAAGCTGTGTTGGGATAGATTTGTGCTTTTACAAATTTATTCGTACCCAAACCTCTTTCCATTCATGTGATCCTAATCAAGAATTTCTACAAAGCTGTGTTGGGATAGATTTGTACTTTTGCAAATTTCTTTGTATCCTAACCTCTCTCCATTCATGTGATCCTAATCAAGAATTCCTACAAAACGTCTGTTGTGTTAGATTTGTACTCTTACAAATTTCTGCGTACCCTAACCTCTTTCCATTCATGTGATCCTAATCAAGAATTTCTTCAAAACATCCGATGTGATAGATTTGTGCTGTTCCAAATTTAGTTCTACCCTAACCTCTTTCCATTCATGTGATCCTAATCAACAATTTCTACAAAACATCTGTTGGGATAGATTTGTGCTTTTCCAAATTTATTTGTACCCTACCTTTTTCCATTCATGTGATCCTAATCAAGAATTTCTACAAAACTGTGTTGGGATAGATTTGTGCGTTTACAAATTTATTCGTACCCTAACCTTTTTCCATTCATGTGATCCTAATCAAGAATTTCTACAAAACGTCCGTTGGGATAGATTTGTGCTTTTACAAATTTTTGCGTACCCTAACCTCTTTCCATTCATGTGATCCTAATCAAAAATTTCTACAAAACATCCTATGTGATAGATTTGTGCTTTTCCAAATTTATTTGTACCCTACCTCTTTCCATTCACGTGATCCTAATCAAGAATTTCTACAAAACATTCGTTGGGATAGATTTTTGTGTTTACAGATTTCTGTGTACCCTATCGTACCTAACCTCTTTCCATTCATGTAATCCTAATCAAGAATTCCTACAAAGCTGTGTTGATATAGATTTGTGCTTTTACAAATTTATTCCTACCCTAACCTCTTTCCATTCATGTGATCCTAATCAAGAATTTCTACAAAACGTTCGTTGCGATAGATTTGTGCTTTTACAAATTTATTCGTGCCCTAACCTCTTTCCATTCATGTGATCCTAATCAAGAATTTCTACAAAGCTGTGTTGGGATAGATTTGTGCGTTTACAAATTTATTCGTACCCTAACCTCTTTCCATTCATGTGTTCCTAATCAATGATTTCTACAAAACATCCTTTGGGATAGATTTGTGCTTTTCCAAATTTAGTTGTACCCTAACGTCCGTTGGGATAGATTTATGCGTTTACAAATTTCTTAATACCCTAACCTTTTTCCATACATGTGATCCTAATCAAGAATTTCTACAAAATATCCATTGGGAGAGATTTGTAATTTTGCAAATTTCTTCGTATCCTAACCTCTTTCCATTCATGTGATCCTAATCAAGAATTTCTACAAAACGTCCGTTGGGATAGATTTGTGCGTTTACAAATTTCTACATACCCTAATGTACCTAACCTCTCTCCATTGATGTAATCCTAATCAAGCATTTCTACAAAACTGTGTTGGGATAGATTTGTGCGTTTACAAATTTATTCATACCCTAACCTCTTTCCATTCATGTGATCCTAATCAAGAATTTCTACAAAACGTCCGTTGGGATAGATTTGTGCTTTTACAAATTTTTGCGTACCCTAACCTCTTTCCATTCATGTGATCCTAATCAAAAATTTCTACAAAACATCCGATGTGATAGATTTGTGCTGTTCCAAATTTAGTTCTACCCTAACCTCTTTCCATTCATGTGATCCTAATCAAGAATTTCTACAAAACATCTGTTGGGATAGATTTGTGCTTTTCCAAATTTAGTTGTACCCTACCTTTTTCCATTCATGTGATCCTAATCAAGAATTTCTACAAAGCTGTGTTGGTATAGATTTGTGCTTTTACAAATTTATTCGTACCCTAACATCTTTCCATTCATGTAATCCTAATCAAGAATTTCTACAAAGTTGTGTTGGGATAGATTTGTGCTTTTACAAATTTATTCGTACCCTAACCTCTTTCCATTCATGTGATCCTAATCAAGAATTTCTACAAAGCTGTGTTGGGATAGATTTGTACTTTTGCAAATTTCTTTGTATCCTAACCTCTCTCCATTCATGTAATCCTAATCAAGAATTTCTACAAAACTGTGTTGGGATAGATTTGTGCGTTTACAAATTTATTCGTACCCTAACCTCTTTCCATTCATGTGATCCTAATCAAGAATTTCTACAAAACGTCCGTTGGGATAGATTTGTGCTTTTACAAATTTTTGCGTACCCTAACCTCTTTCCATTCATGTGATCCTAATCAAAAATTTCTACAAAACATCCGATGTGATAGATTTGTGCTGTTCCAAATTTAGTTCTACCCTAACCTCTTTCCATTCATGTGATCCTAATCAAGAATTTCTACAAAACATCCGTTGGGATAGATTTGTGCTTTTCCAAATTTAGTTGTACCCTAACCTCTTTCCATTCATGTGATCCTAATCAAGAATTTCTACAAAGCTGTGTTGGTATAGATTTGTGCTTTTACAAATTTATTCGTACCCTAACATCTTTCCATTCATGTAATCCTAATCAAGAATTTCTACAAAGCTGTGTTGGGATAGATTTGTGCTTTTACAAATTTATTCGTACCCTAACCTCTTTCCATTCATGTGATCCTAATCAAGAATATCTACAAAGCTGTGTTGGGATAGATTTGTGCTTTTACAAATTTTTTCGTACCCTAACCTCTTTCCATTAATGTGATCCTAATCAAGAATTTCTACAAAGCTGTGTTAGGATAGATTTGTACTTTTGCAAATTTCTTTGTATCCTAACCTCTCTCCATTCATGTAATCCTAATCAAGAATTTCTACAAAACTGTGTTGGGATAGATTTGTGTGGTTACAAATTTATTCGTACCCTAACCTCTTTCCATTCATGTGATCCTAATCAAGAATTTCTACAAATCGTCTGTTGGGATAGATTTGTACTCTTACAAATTTCTGCGTACCCTAACCTCTTTCCATTCATGTGATCCTAATTAAGAATTTCTTCAAAACATCCGATGTGATAGATTTGTGCTGTTCCAAATTTAGTTCTACACTAACCTCTTTCCAATCATGTGATCCTAATCAAGAATTTCTACAAAACATCTGTTGGTATAGATTTGTGCTTTTCCAAATTTAGTTGTACCCTACATTTTTCCATTCATGTGATCCTAATCAAGAATTTCTACAAAACGTCTGTTGGGATAGATTTGTACTCTTACAAATTTCTGCGTACCCTAACCTCTTTCCATTCATGTGATCCTAATCAAGAATTTCTACAAAGCTGTGTTGTGATAGATTTGTGCGTTTACAAATTTATTCGTACCCTAACCTCTTTCCATTCATGTGATCCTAATCAAGAATTTCTACAAAACGTCCGTTGGGATAGATTTGAGCGTTTACAAATTTCTACATACCCTAAAGTACCTAACCTCTCTCCATTGATGTAATCCTAATCAAGAATTTCTACAAAACTGTGTTGGGATAAATTTGTGCGTTTACAAATTTATTCGTACCCTAACCTCTTTCCATTCATGTGATCCTAATCAAGAATTTCTACAAAACGTCCGTTGGGATAGATTTGTGCTTTTACAAATTTTTGCGTACCCTAACCTCTTTCCATTCATGTGATCCTAATCAAAAATTTCTACAAAACATCCGATGTGATAGATTTGTGCCTTTCCAAATTTAGTTCTACCCTAACCTCTTTCCATTCATGTGATCCTAATCAAGAATTTCTACAAAACATCTGTTGGGATAGATTTGTGCTTTTCCAAATTTAGTTGTACCCTACCTTTTTCCATTCATGTGAGCCTAATCAAGAATTTCTAGAAAACATCCGTTGGGATAGATTTGTGCTTTTCCAAATTTAGTTGTACCCTAACCTCTTTCCATTCATGTGATCCTAATCAAGAATTTCTACAAACCTGTATTGGTATAGATTTGTGCTTTTACAAATTTATTCGTACCCTAACCTCTTTCCATTCATGTAATCCTAATCAAGAATTTCTACAAAGCTGTGTTGGGATAGATTTGTGCTTTTACAAATTTATTCGTACCCTAACCTCTTGCCATTCATGTGATCCTAATCAACAATTTCTACAAAACATCTGTTGGGATAGATTTGTGCTTTTCCAAATTTAGTTGTACCCTAACCTCTTTCCATTCATGTGATCCTAATCAAGAATTTCTACAAAACATCCGTTGGGATAGATTTGTGCTTTTCCAAATTTAGTTGTACCCTAACCTCTTTCCATTCATGTGATCCTAATCAAGAATTTCTACAAAGCTGTGTTGGGATAGATTTGTGCTTTTACAAATTTATTCGTACCCTAACCTCTTTCCATTCATGTAATCCTAATCAAGAATTTCTACAAAGCTGTGTTGGGATAGATTTGTGCTTTTACAAATTTATTCGTACCCTAACCTCTTTCCATTCATGTGATCCTAATCAAGAATTTCTACAAAATATCCATTGGGATAGATTTGTAATTTTGCAAATTTCTTCGTATCCTAACCTCTTTCCATTCATGTGATCCTAATCAAGAATTTCTACAAAACGTCCGTTGGGATAGATTTGTGCGTTTACAAATTTCTACATACCCTAAAGTACCTAACCTCTCTCCATTGATGTAATCCTAATCAAGAATTTCTACAAAACAGTGTTGGGATAAATTTGTGCGTTTACAAATTTATTCGTACCCAAACCTCTTTCCATTCATGTGATCCTAATCAAGAATTTCTACAAAACGTCCGTTGGGATAGATTTGTGCTTTTACAAATTTTTGCGTACCCTAACCTCTTTCCATTCATGTGATCCTAATCAAAAATTTCTACAAAACATCCGATGTGATAGATTTGTGCCTTTCCAAATTTAGTTCTACCCTAACCTCTTTCCATTCATGTGATCCTAATCAAGAATTTCTACAAAACATCTGTTGGGATAGATTTGTGCTTTTCCAAATTTAGTTGTACCCTACCTTTTTCCATTCATGTGAGCCTAATCAAGAATTTCTACAAAACATCCGTTGGGATAGATTTGTGCTTTTCCAAATTTAGTTGTACCCTAACCTCTTTCCATTCATGTGATCCTAATCAAGAATTTCTACAAAGCTGTGTTGGTATAGATTTGTGCTTTTACAAATTTATTCGTACCCTAACCTCTTTCCATTCATGTAATCCTAATCAAGAATTTCTACAAAGCTGTGTTGGGATAGATTTGTGCTATTACAAATTTATTCGTACCCTACCTCTTTCCATTCACGTGATCCTAATCAAGAATTTCTACAAAACATTCGTTGGGAAAGATTCTTGTGTTTACAGATTTCTGTGTACCCTATCGTACCTAACCTCTTTCCATTCATGTAATCCTAATCAAGAATTCCTACAAAGCTGTGTTGATATAGATTTGTGCTTTTACAAATTTATTCGTACCCTAACCTCTTTCCATTCATGTGATCCTAATCAAGAATTTCTACAAAACGTTCGTTTCGATAGATTTGTGCTTTTACAAATTTATTCGTACCCTAACCTCTTGCCATTCATGTGATCCTAATCAAGAATTTCTACAAAGCTGTGTTGGGATAGATTTGTACTTTTGCAAATTTCTTTGTATCCTAACCTCTCTCCATTCATGTAATCCTAAGCAAGAATTTCTACAAAACTGTGTTGGGATAGATTTGTGTGGTTACAAATTTATTCGTACCCTAACCTCTTTCCATTCATGTGATCCTAATCAAGAATTTCTACAAATCGTCTGTTGGGATAGATTTGTACTCTTACAAATTTCTGCGTACCCTAACCTCTTTCCATTCATGTGATCCTAATCAAGAATTTCTTCAAAACATCCGATGTGATAGATTTGTGCTGTTCCAAATTTAGTTCTACCCTAACCTCTTTCCATTCATGTGATCCTAATCAAGAATTTCTACAAAACATCTGTTGGGATAGATTTGTGCTTTTCCAAATTTAGTTGTACCCTACCTTTTTCCATTCATGTGATCCTAATCAAGAATTTCTACAAAACATCCGTTGGGATAGATTTGTGCTTTTCCAAATTATGTTGTACCCTAACCTCTTTCCATTCATGTGATCCTAATCAAGAATTTCTACAAAGCTGTGTTGGTATAGATTTGTGCTTTTACAAACTTATTCGTACCCTAACCTCTTTCATTCATGTAATCCTAATCAAGAATTTCTACAAAGCTGTGTTGGGATAGATTTGTGCCTTTACAAATTTATTCGTACCCTAACCTCTTTCCATTCATGTGATCCTAATCAAGAATTTCTACAAAGCTGTGTTGGGATAGATTTGTACTTTTGCAAATTTCTTTGTATCCTAACCTCTCTCCATTCATGTAATCCTAATCAAGAATTTCTACAAAACTGTGTTGGGATAGATTTGTGCGGTTACAAATTTATTCGTACCCTAACCTCTTTCCATTCATGTGATCCTAATCAAGAATTTCTACAAAACGTCTGTTGGGATAGATTTGTACTCTTACAAATTTCTGCGTACCCTAACCTCTTTCCATTCATGTGATCCTAATCAAGAATTTCTTCAAAACATCCGATGTGATAGATTTGTGCTGTTCCAAATTTAGTTCTACCCTAACCTCTTTCCATTCATGTGATCCTAATCAAGAATTTCTACAAAACGTCCGTTGGGATAGATTTGTGCTTTTACAAATTTTTGCGTACCCTAACCTCTTTCCATTCATGTGATCCTAATCAAAGATTTCTACAAAACATCCGATGTGATAGATTTGTGTTTTTCCAAATTTATTTGTACCCTACCTCTTTCCATTCACGTGATCCTAATCAAGAATTTCTACAAAACATTCGTTGGGATAGATTTTTGTGTTTACAGATTTCTGTGTACCCTATCGTACCTAACCTCTTTCCATTCATGTAATCCTAATCAAGAATTCCTACAAAGCTGTGTTGATATAGATTTGTGCTTTTACAAATTTATTCGTACCCTAACCTCTTTCCATTCATGTGATCCTAATCAAGAATTTCTACAAAACGTTCGTTGCGATAGATTTGTGCTTTTACAAATTTATTCGTGCCCTAACCTCTTTCCATTCATGTGATCCTAATCAAGAATTTCTACAAAGCTGTGTTTGGATAGATTTGTGCGTTTACAAATTTATTCGTACCCTAACCTCTTTCCATTCATGTGATCCTAATCAATGATTTCTACAAAACATCCTTTGGGATAAATTTGTGCTTTTCCAAATTTAGTTGTACCCTAACGTCCGTTGGGATAGATTTATGCGTTTACAAATTTCTTCATACCCTAACCTTTTTCCATACATGTGATCCTAATCAAGAATTTCTACAAAATATCCATTGGGAGAGATTTGTAATTTTGCAAATTTCTTCGTATCCTAACCTCTTTCCATTCATGTGATCCTAATCAAGAATTTCTACAAAACGTCCGTTGGGATAGATTTGTGCTTTTCCAAATTTATTTGTACCCTACCTTTTTCCATTCACGTGATCCTAATCAAGAATTTCTACAAAACGTCCGTTGGGATAGATTTGTGCTTTTCCAAATTTAGTTGTACCCTACCTTTTTCCATTCATGTGATCCTAATCTAGAATTTCTACAAAACATCCGTTGGGATAGATTTGTGCTTTTCCAAATTTAGTTGTACCCTAACCTCTTTCCATTCATGTGATCCTAATCAAGAATTTCAACAAAGCTGTGTTGGTATAGATTTGTGCTTTTACAAATTTATTCGTACCCCAACATCTTTCCATTCATGTAATCCTAATCAAAAATTTCTACAAAGCTGTGTTGGGATAGATTTGTGCTTTTACAAATTTATTCGTACCCTAACCTCTTTCCATTCATGTGATCCTAATCAAGAATTTCTACAAAGCTGTGATGGGATAGATTTGTGCTTTTACAAATTTATTCGTACACTAACCTATTTCCATTCATGTGATCCTAATCAAGAATTTCTACAAAGCTGTGTTGGGATAGATTTGTACTTTTGCAAATTTCTTTGTATCCTAACCTCTCTCCATTCATGTAATCCTAATCAAGAATTTCTACAAAACTGTGTTGGGATAGATTTGTGTGGTTACAAATTTCTGCGTACCCTAACCTCTTTCCATTCATGTGATCCTAATCAAGAATTTCTTCAAAACATCCGATGTGATAGATTTGTGCTGTTCCAAATTTAGTTCTACCCTAACCTCTTTCCATTCATGTGATCCTATTCAAGAATTTCTACAAAACATCTGTTGGGATAGATTTGTGCTTTTCCAAATTTAGTTGTACCCTACCTTTTTCCATTCATGTGATCCTAATCAAGAATTTCTACAAAACATCGGTTGGGATAGATTTGTGCTTTTCCAAATTTAGTTCTACCCTAACCTCTTTCCATTCATGTGATCCTAATCAAGAATTTCTACAAAGCTGTGTTGGTATAGATTTGTGCTTTTACAAATTTATTCGTACCCTAACATCTTTCCATTCATGTAATCCTAATCAAGAATTTCTACAAAGCTGTGTTGGGATAGATTTGTGCTTTTACAAATTTATTCGTACCCTAACCTCTTTCCATTCATGTGATCCTAATCAAGAATTTCTACAAAGCTGTATTGGGATAGATTTGTGCGGTTACAAAGTTATTCGTACCCTAACCTCTTTCCATTCATGTGATCCTAATCAAGAATTTCTACAAAACGTCTGTTGGGATATATTTGTACTCTTACAAATTTCTGCGTACCCTAACCTCTTTCCATTCATGTGATCCTAATCAAGAATTTCTTCAAAACATCCGATGTGATAGATTTGTGCTGTTCCAAATTTAGTTCTACCCTAACCTCTTTCCATTCATGTGATCCTATTCAAGAATTTCTACAAAACATCTGTTGGGATAGATTTGTGCTTTTCCAAATTTAGTTGTACCCTACCTTTTTCCATTCATGTGATCCTAATCAAGAATTTCTACAAAACATCGGTTGGGATAGATTTGTGCTTTTCCAAATTTAGTTCTACCCTAACCTCTTTCCATTCATGTGATCCTAATCAAGAATTTCTACAAAGCTGTGTTGGTATAGATTTGTGCTTTTACAAATTTATTCGTACCCTAACCTCTTTCCATTCATGTAATCCTAATCAAGAATTTCTACAAAGCTGTATTGGGATAGATTTGTGCTTTTACAAATTTATTCGTACCCTAACCTCTTTCCATTCATGTGATACTAATCAAGAATTTCTACAAAGCTGTGTTGGGATAGATTTGTACTTTTGCAAATTTCTTTGTATCCTAACCTCTCTCCATTCATGTAATCCTAATCAAGAATTTCTACAAAACTGTGTTGGGATAGATTTGTGCGTTTACAAATTTATTCGTACCCTAACCTCTTTCCATTCATGTGATCCTAATCAAGAATTTCTACAAAGCTGTGTTGGGATAATTTGTGCGTTTACAAATTTATTCGTACCCTAACCTCTTTCCATTCATGTGATCCTAATCAAGAATTTCTACAAAATATCCATTGGGATAGATTTGTAATTTTGCAAATTTCTTCGTATCCTAACCTCTTACCATTCATGTAATCCTAATCAAGAATTCCTACAAAGCTGTGTTGATATAGATTTGTGCTTTTACAAATTTATTCGTACCCTAACCTCTTTCCATTCATGTGTTCCTAATCAAGAATTTCTACAAAACGTTCGTTGCGATAGATTTGTGCTTTTACAAATTTATTCGTACCCTAACCTCTTTCCATTCATGTGATCCTAATCAATGATTTCTACAAAACATCCTTTGGGATAAATTTGTGCTTTTCCAAATTTAGTTGTACCCTAACGTCCGTTGGGATAGATTTATGCGTTTACAAATTTCTTCATACCCTAACCTTTTTCCATACATGTGATCCTAATCAAGAATTTCTACAAAACGTCCGTTGGGATAGATTTGTGCTTTTACAAATTTTTGCGTACCCTAACCTCTTTCCATTCATATGATCCTAATCAAAAATTTCTACAAAACATCCGATGTGATGGATTTGTGCTGTTCCAAATTTAGTTCTACCCTTACCTCTTTCCATTCATGTGATCCTAATCAAGAATTTCTACAAAACGTCCGTTGGGATAGATTTGTGCTTTTACAAATTTTTGCGTACCCTAACCTCTTTCCATTCATGTGATCCTAATCAAAAATTTCTACAAAACATCCGATGTGATAGATTTGTGCTGTTCCAAATTTAGTTCTACCCTAACCTCTTTCCATTCATGTGATCCTAATCAAGAATTTCTACAAAACGTCCGTTGGGATAGATTTGTGCTTTTACAAATTTTTGCGTACCCTAACCTCTTTCCATTCATGTGATCCTAATCAAAAATTTCTACAAAACATCCGATGTGATAGATTTGTGCTTTTCCAAATTTATTTGTACCCTACCTCTTTCCATTCACGTGATCCTAATCAAGAATTTCTACAAAACATTCGTTGGGATAGATTTTTGTGTTTACAGATTTCTGTGTACCCTATCGTACCTAACCTCTTTCCATTCATGTAATCCTAATCAAGAAATCCTACAAAGCTGTGTTGTTATAGATTTGTGCTTTTACAAATTTATTCGTACCCTAACCTCTTTCCATTCATATGATCCTAATCAAAAATTTCTACAAAACATCCGATGTGATGGATTTGTGCTGTTCCAAATTTAGTTCTACCCTTACCTCTTTCCATTCATGTGATCCTAATCAAGCATTTCTACAAAACGTCCTTTGGGATAGATTTGTGCTTTTACAAATTTTTGCGTACCCTAACCTCTTTCCATTCATATGATCCTAATCAAAAATTTCTACAAAACATCCGATGTGATGGATTTGTGCTGTTCCAAATTTAGTTCTACCCTTACCTCTTTCCATTCATGTGATCCTAATCAAGCATTTCTACAAAACGTCCTTTGGGATAGATTTGTGCTTTTCCAAATTTAGTTGTACCATAACGTACGTTGGGATAGATTTATGCGTTTACAAATTTCTTCATACCCTAACCTCTTTCCATTCATGTGATCCTAATCAAGAATTTCTACAAAACGTCCGTTGGGATAGATTTGTGCTTTTACAAATTTTTGCGTACCCTAACCTCTTTCCATTCATATGATCCTAATCAAAAATTTCTACAAAACATCCGATGTGATAGATTTGTGCTGTTCCAAATTTAGTTCTACCCTAACCTCTTTCCATTCATGTGATCCTAATCAAGAATTTCTACAAAACGTCCGTTGGGATAGATTTGTGCTTTTACAAATTTTTGCGTACCCTAACCTCTTTCCATTCATGTAATCCTAATCAAAAATTTCTACAAAACATCCGATGTGATAGATTTGTGCTTTTCCAAATTTATTTGTACCCTACCTCTTTCCATTCACGTGATCCTAATCAAGAATTTCTACAAAACATTCGTTGGGATAGATTTTTGTGTTTACAGATTTCTGTGTACCCTATCGTACCTAACCTCTTTCCATTCATGTAATCCTAATCAAGAAATCCTACAAAGCTGTGTTGTTATAGATTTGTGCTTTTACAAATTTATTCGTACCCTAACCTCTTTCCATTCATGTGATCCTAATCAAGCATTTCTACAAAACGTCCTTTGGGATAGATTTGTGCTTTTCCAAATTTAGTTGTACCATAACGTACGTTGGGATAGATTTATGCGTTTACAAATTTCTTCATACCCTAACCTTTTTCCATTCATGTGATCCTAATCAAGAATTTCTACAAAACGTCCGTTGGGATAGATTTGTGCGTTTACAAATTTCTACATACCCTAATGTACCTAACCTCTCTCCATTGATGTAATCCTAATCAAGAATTTCTACAAAACGTCTTTTGGGATAGATTTGTACTCTTACAAACTTCTGCGTACCCTAACCTCTTTCCATTCATGTGATCCTAATCAAGAATTTCTACAAAACATCTGTTGGGATAGATTTGTGCTTTTCCAAATTTAGTTGTACCCTACCTTTTTCCATTCATGTGATCGTAATCTAGAATTTCTACAAAACATCCGTTCGGATAGATTTGTGCTTTTCCAAATTTAGTTGTACCCTAACGTCCGTTGGGATAGATTTATGCGTTTACAAATTTCTTCATACCCTAACCTTTTTCCATACATGTGATCCTAATCAAGAATTTCTACAAAATATCCATTGGGAGAGATTTGTAATTTTGCAAATTTCTTCGTATCCTAACCTCTTTCCATTCATGTGATCCTAATCAAGAACGTCCGTTGGGATAGATTTGTGCTTTTACAAATTTTTGCGTACCCTAACCTCTTTCCATTCATGTGATCCTAATCAAGAATTTCTTCAAAACATCCGATGTGATAGATTTGTGCTCTTCCAAATTTAGTTCTACACTAACCTCTTTCCATTCATGTGATCCTAATCAAGAATTTCTACAAAACATCTGTTGGGATAGATTTGTGCTTTTCCAAATTTAGTTGTACCCTACCTTTTTCCATTCATGTGATCCTAATCAATGATTTCTACAAAACATCCTTTGGGATAGATTTGTGCTTTTCCAAATTTAGTTGTACCCTAACGTCCGTTGGGATATATTTATGCGTCTACAAATTTCTTCATACCCTAACCTTTTTCCATACATGTGATCCTAATCAAGAATTTCTACAAAATATCCATTGGGAGAGATTTGTAATTTTGCAAATTTCTTCGTATCCTAACCTCTTTCCATTCATGTGATCCTAATCAAGAACGTCCGTTGGGATAGATTTGTGCTTTTACAAATTTTTGCGTACCCTAACCTCTTTCCATTCATATGATCCTAATCAAAAATTTCTACAAAACATCCGATGTGATAGATTTGTGCTTTTCCAAATTTATTTGTACCCTACCTCTTTCCATTCACGTGATCCTAATCAAGAATTTCTACAAAACATTCGTTGGGAAAGATTCTTGTGTTTACAGATTTCTGTGTACCCTATCGTACCTAACCTCTTTCCATTCATGTAATCCTAATCAAGAATTCCTACAAAGCTGTGTTGATATAGATTTGTGCTTTTACAAATTTATTCGTACCCTAACCTCTTTCCATTCATGTGATCCTAATCAAGAATTTCTACAAAACGTTCGTTGCGATAGATTTGTGCTTTTACAAATTTATTCGTACCCTAACCTCTTGCCATTCATGTGATCCTAATCAAGAATTTCTACAAAGCTGTGTTGGGATAGATTTGTACTTTTGCAAATTTCTTTGTATCCTAACCTCTCTCCATTCATGTAATCCTAAGCAAGAATTTCTACAAAACTGTGTTGGGATAGATTTGTGTGGTTACAAATTTATTCGTACCCTAACCTCTTTCCATTCATGTGATCCTAATCAAGAATTTCTACAAAACGTCTGTTGGGATAGATTTGTACTCTTACAAATTTCTGCGTACCCTAACCTCTTTCCATTCATGTGATCCTAATCAAGAATTTCTTCAAAACATCCGATGTGATAGATTTGTGCTGTTCCAAATTTAGTTCTACCCTAACCTCTTTCCATTCATGTGATCCTAATCAAGAATTTCTACAAAACGTCCGTTGGGATAGATTTGTGCTTTTACAAATTTCTGCGTACCCTAACCTCTTTCCATTCATGTGATCCTAATCAAAGATTTCTACAAAACATCCGATGTAATAGATTTGTGCTTTTCCAAATTTATTTGTACCCTACCTCTTTCCATTCACGTGATCCTAATCAAGAATTTCTACAAAACATTCGTTGGGATAGATTTTTGTGTTTACAGATTTCTGTGTACCCTATCGTACCTAACCTCTTTCCATTCATCTAATCCTAATCAAGAAATCCTACAAAGCTGTGTTGTTATAGATTTGTGCTTTTACAAATTTATTCGTACCCTAACCTCTTTCCATTCATGTGATCCTAATCAAGAATTTCTACAAAACGTCCTTTGGGATAGATTTGTGCTTTTCCAAATTTAGTTGTACCCTAACGTCCGTTGGGATAGATTTATGCGTTTACAAATTTCTTCATACCCTAACCTTTTTCCATTCATGTGATCCTAATCAAGAATTTCTACAAAACGTCCGTTGGGATAGATTTGTGCGTTTACAAATTTCTACATACCCTAATGTACCTAACCTCTCTCCATTGATGTAATCCTAATCAAGAATTTCTACAAAATTGTGTTGGGATAGATTTGTGCGGTTACAAAGTTATTCGTACCCTAACCTCTTTCCATTCATGTGATCCTAATCAAGCATTTCTACAAAACGTCTGTTGGGATAGATTTGTACTCTTACAAACTTCTGCGTACCCTAACCTCTTTCCATTCATGTGATCCTAATCAAGAATTTCTTCAAAACATCCGATGTGATAGATTTGTGCTGTTCCAAATTTAGTTCTACCCTAACCTCTTTCCATTCATGTGATCCTAATCAAGAATTTCTACAAAACATCTGTTGGGATAGATTTGTGCTTTTCCAAATTTAGTTGTACCCTACCTTTTTCCATTCATGTGATCGTAATCAAGAATTTCTACAAAACTTCCGTTGGGATAGATTTGTGCTTTTCCAAATTTAGTTCTACCCTAACCTCTTTCCATTCATGTGACCCTAATCAAGAATTTCTACAAAACATCCGTTGGGATAGATTTGTGCTTTTCCAAATTTAGTTCTACCCTAATCTCTTTCCATTCATGTGATCCTAATCAAGAATTTCTACAAAACATCTGTTGGGATAGATTTGTGCTTTTCCAAATTTATTTGTACCCTACCTCTTTCCATTCACGTGATCCTAATCAAGAATTTCTACAAAACATTCGTTGGGATAGATTTGTGCGTTTACAAATTTTTGCGTACCCTAACCTCTTTCCATTCATGTGATCCTAATCAAAAATTTCTACAAAACATCCGATGTAATAGATTTGTGCTTTTCCAAATTTATTTGTACCCTACCTCTTTCCATTCACGTGATCCTAATCAAGAATTTCTACAAAACATTCGTTGGGATAGATTTTTGTGTTTACAGATTTCTGTGTACCCTATCGTACCTAACCTCTTTCCATTCATGTAATCCTAATCAAGAATTCCTACAAAGCTGTGTTGATATAGATTTGTGCTTTTACAAATTTATTCGTACCCTAACCTCTTTCCATTCATGTGATCCTAATCAAGAATTTCTACAAAACGTTCGTTGCGATAGATTTGTGCTTTTACAAATTTATTCGTGCCCTAACCTCTTTCCATTCATGTGATCCTAATCAAAAATTTCTACAAAACATCCGATGTGATAGATTTGTGCTTTTCCAAATTTATTTGTACCCTACCTCTTTCCATTCACGTGATCCTAATCAAGAATTTCTACAAAACATTCGTTGGGATAGATTTTTGTGTTTACAGATTTCTGTGTACCCTATCGTACCTAACCTCTTTCCATTCATGTAATCCTAATCAAAAATTTCTACAAAACATCCGATGTGATAGATTTGTGCTTTTCCAAATTTAGTTGTACCCTAACCTCTTTCCATTCATGTGATCCTAATCAAGAATTTCTACAAAGCTGTGTTGGTATAGATTTGTGCGTTTACAAATTTATTCGTACCCTAACCTCTTTCCATTCATGTGATCCTAATCAATGATTTCTACAAAACATCCTTTGGGATAAATTTGTGCTTTTCCAAATTTAGTTGTACCCTAACGTCCGTTGGGATAGATTTATGCGTTTACAAATTTCTTCATACCCTAACCTTTTTCCATACATGTGATCCTAATCAAGAATTTCTACAAAATATCCATTGGGAGAGATTTGTAATTTTGCAAATTTCTTCGTATCCTAACCTCTTTCCATTCATGTGATCCTAATCAAGAATTTCTACAAAACGTCCGTTGGGATTAATTTGTGCGTTTACAAATTTCTACATACCCTAATGTACCTAACCTCTCTCCATTGATGTAATCCTAATCAAGAATTTCTACAAAACTGTGTTGGGATAGATTTGTGCGTTTACAAATTTATTCATACCCTAACCTCTTTCCATTCATGTGATCCTAATCAAGAATTTCTACAAAACGTCCGTTGGGATAGATTTGTTCTTTTACAAATTTTTGCGTACCCTAACCTCTTTCCATTCATGTGATCCTAATCAAAAATTTCTACAAAACATCCGATGTGATAGATTTGTGCTGTTCCAAATTTAGTTCTACCGTAACCTCTTTCCATTCATGTGATCCTAATCAAGAATTTCTACAAAACATCTGTTGGGATAGATTTGTGCTTTCCCAAATTTAGTTGTACCCTACCTTTTTCCATTCATGTGATCCTAATCTAGAATTTCTACAAAACATCCGTTGGGATAGATTTGTGCTTTTCCAAATTTAGTTGTACCCTAACCTCTTTCCATTCATGTGATCCTAATCAAGAATTTCAACAAAGCTGTGTTGGTATAGATTTGTGCTTTTACAAATTTATTCGTACCCTAACATCTTTCCATTCAAGTAATCCTAATCAAGAATTTCTACAAAGCTGTGTTGGGATAGATTTGTGCTTTTACAAATTTATTCGTACCCTAACCTCTTTCCATTCATGTGATCCTAATCAAGAATTTCTACAAAGCTGTGATGGGATAGATTTGTGCTTTTACAAATTTATTCGTACCCTAACCTCTTTCCATTCATGTAATCCTAATCAAGAATTTCTACAAAGTTGGGTTGGGATAGATTTGTGCGGTTACAAATTTATTCGTACCCTAACCTCTTTCCATTCATGTGATCCTAATCAAGAATTTCTACAAAGCTGTGTTGGGATAGATTTGTGCGTTTACAAATTTATTCGTACCCTAACCTCTTTCCATTCATGTGATCCTAATCAAGAATTCCTACAAAGCTGTGTTGATATAGATTTGTGCTTTTACAAATTTATTCGTACCCTAACCTCTTTCCATTCATGTGATCCTAATCAAGAATTTCTACAAAGCTGTTTTGGGATAGATTTGTACTTTTGCAAATTTCTTTGTATCCTAACCTCTCTCCATTCATGTAATCCTAATCAAGAATTTCTACAAAACGGTGTTGGGATAGATTTGTGTGGTTACAAATTTATTCGTACCCTAACCTCTTTCCATTCATGTGATCCTAATCAAGAATTTCTACAAATCGTCTATTGGGATAGATTTGTACTCTTACAAATTTCTGCGTACCCTAACCTCTTTCCATTCATGTGATCCTAATCAAGAATTTCAACAAAGCTGTGTTGGTATAGATTTGTGCTTTTACAAATTTATTCGTACCCTAACCTCTTTCCATTCATGTAATCCTAATCAAGAATTTCTACAAAATTGTGTTGGGATAGATTTGTGCGGTTACAAATTTATTCGTACCCTAACCTCTTTCCATTCATGTGATCCTAATCAAGAATTTCTACAAAGCTGTGTTGGGATAGATTTGTGCGTTTACAAATTTATTCGTACCCTAACCTCTTTCCATTCATGTGATCCTAATCAAGAATTCCTACAAAGCTGTGTTGATATAGATTTGTGCTTTTACAAATTTATTCGTACCCTAACCTCTTTCCATTCATGTGATCCTAATCAAGAATTTCTACAAAGCTGTTTTGGGATAGATTTGTACTTTTGCAAATTTCTTTGTATCCTAACCTCTCTCCATTCATGTAATCCTAATCAAGAATTTCTACAAAACGGTGTTGGGATAGATTTGTGTGGTTACAAATTTATTCGTACCCTAACCTCTTTCCATTCATGTGATCCTAATCAAGAATTTCTACAAATCGTCTATTGGGATAGATTTGTACTCTTACAAATTTCTGCGTACCCTAACCTCTTTCCATTCATGTGATCCTAATCAAGAATTTCTTCAAAACATCCGATGTGATAGATTTGTGCTGTTCCAAATTTAGTTCTACCCTAACCTCTTTCCATTCATGTGATCCTAATCAAGAATTTCTACAAAACATCTTTTGGGATAGGTTTGTGCTTTTCCAAATTTAGTTGTACCCTACCTTTTTCCATTCATGTGATCCTAATCAAGAATTTCTACAAAACATCCGTTGGGATAGATTTGTGCTTTTCCAAATTTAGTTGTACCCTAACCTCTTTCCATTCATGTGATCCTAATCAAGAATTTCTACAAAGCTGTGTTGGTATAGATTTGTGCTTTTACAAATTTATTCGTACCCTAACCTCTTTCCATTCATGTAATCCTAATCAAGAATTTCTACAAAGCTGTGTTGGGATAGATTTGTGCTTTTACAAATTTATTCGTACCCTAACCTCTTTCCATTCATGTGATACTAATCAAGAATTTCTACAAAGTTGTGTTGGGATAGATTTGTACTTTTGCAAATTTCTTTGTATCCTAACCTCTCTCCATTCATGTAATCCTAATCAAGAATTTCTACAAAATTGTGTTGGGATAGATTTGTGCGTTTACAAATTTATTCGTACCCTAACCTCTTTCCATTCATGTGATCCTAATCAAGAATTTCTACAAAACGTCCTTTGGGATAGATTTGTGCTTTTCCAAATTTAGTAGTACCCTAACGTCCGTTGGGATAGATTTATGCGTTTACAAATTTCTTCATACCCTAACCTTTTTCCATTCATGTGATCCTAATCAAGAATTTCTACAAAACGTCCGTTGGGATAGACTTGTGCGTTTACAAATTTCTACATACCCTAATGTACCTAACCTCTCTCCATTGATGTAATCCTAATTAAGAATTTCTACAAAACTGTGTTGGGATAGATTTGTGCTTTTACAAATTTATTCGTACCCTAACATCTTTCCATTCATGTAATCCTAATCAAGAATTTCTACAAAGCTGTGTTGGGATAGATTTGTGCTTTTACAAATTTATTCGTACCCTAACCTCTTTCCATTCATGTGATCCTAATCAAGAATTTCTACAAAGCTGTGATGGGATAGATTTGTACTTTTACAAATTTATTCGTACACTAACCTCTTTCCATTCATGTGATCCTAATCAAGAATTTCTACAAAGCTGTGTTGGGATAGATTTGTACTTTTGCAAATTTCTTTGTATCCTAACCTCTCTCCATTCATGTAATCCTAATCAAGAATTTCTACAAAACTGTGTTGGGATAGATTTGTGTGGTTACAAATTTATTCGTACCCTAACCTCTTTCCATTCATGTGATCCTAATCAAGAATTTCTACAAATCGTCTGTTGGGATAGATTTGTACTCTTACAAATTTCTGCGTACCCTAACCTCTTTCCATTCATGTGATCCTAATCAAGAATTTCTTCAAAACATCCGATGTGATAGATTTGTGCTCTTCCAAATTTAGTTCTACCCTAACCTCTTTCCATTCATGTGATCCTAATCAAGAATTTCTACAAAACATCTTTTGGGATAGATTTGTGCTTTTCCAAATTTAGTTGTACCCTACCTTTTTCCATTCATGTGATCCTAATCAAGAATTTCTACAAAACATCCGTTGGGATAGATTTGTGCTTTTCCAAATTTAGTTGTACCCTAACCTCTTTCCATTCATGTGATCCTAATCAAGAATTTCTACAAAGCTGTGTTGGTATAGATTTGTGCTTTTACAAATTTATTCGTACCCTAACCTCTTTCCATTCATGTAATCCTAATCAAGAATTTCTACAAAGCTGTGTTGGGATAGATTTGTGCTTTTACAAATTTATTCGTACCCTAACCTCTTTCCATTCATGTGATACTAATCAAGAATTTCTACAAAGTTGTGTTGGGATAGATTTGTACTTTTGCAAATTTCTTTGTATCCTAACCTCTCTCCATTCATGTAATCCTAATCAAGAATTTCTACAAAATTGTGTTGGGATAGATTTGTGCGGTTACAAATTTATTCGTACCCTAACCTCTTTCCATTCATGTGATCCTAATCAAGAATTTCTACAAAGCTGTGTTGGGATAGATTTGTGCGTTTACAAATTTATTCGTACCCTAACCTCTTTCCATTCATGTGATCCTAATCAAGAATTCCTACAAAGCTGTGTTGATATAGATTTGTGCTTTTACAAATTTATTCGTACCCTAACCTCTTTCCATTCATGTGATCCTAATCAAGAATTTCTACAAAGCTGTGTTGGGATAGATTTGTGCGTTTACAAATTTATTCGTACCCTAACCTCTTTCCATTCATGTGATCCTAATCAAGAATTCCTACAAAGCTGTGTTGATATAGATTTGTGCTTTTACAAATTTATTCGTACCCTAACCTCTTTCCATTCATGTGATCCTAATCAAGAATTTCTACAAAACTGTGTTGGGATAGATTTGTGTGGTTACAAATTTATTCGTACCCTAACCTCTTTCCATTCATGTGATCCTAATCAAGAATTTCTACAAATCGTCTGTTGGGATAGATTTGTACTCTTACAAATTTCTGCGTACCCTAACCTCTTTCCATTCATGTGATCCTAATCAAGAATTTCTTCAAAACATCCGATGTGATAGATTTGTGCTGTTCCAAATTTAGTTCTACCCTAACCTCTTTCCATTCATGTGATCCTAATCAAGAATTTCTACAAAACATCTTTTGGGATAGATTTGTGCTTTTCCAAATTTAGTTGTACCCTACCTTTTTCCATTCATGTGATCCTAATCAAGAATTTCTACAAAACATCCGTTGGGATAGATTTGTGCTTTTCCAAATTTAGTTGTACCCTAACCTCTTTCCATTCATGTGATCCTAATCAAGAATTTCTACAAAGCTGTGTTGGTATAGATTTGTGCTTTTACAAATTTATTCGTACCCTAACCTCTTTCCATTCATGTAATCCTAATCAAGAATTTCTACAAAGCTGTGTTGGGATAGATTTGTGCTTTTACAAATTTATTCGTACCCTAACCTCTTTCCATTCATGTGATACTAATCAAGAATTTCTACAAAGTTGTGTTGGGATAGATTTGTACTTTTGCAAATTTCTTTGTATCCTAACCTCTCTCCATTCATGTAATCCTAATCAAGAATTTCTACAAAATTGTGTTGGGATAGATTTGTGCGGTTACAAATTTATTCGTACCCTAACCTCTTTCCAATCATGTGATCCTAATCAAGAATTTCTACAAAGCTGTGTTGGGATAGATTTGTGCGTTTACAAATTTATTCGTACCCTAACCTCTTTCCATTCATGTGATCCTAATCAAGAATTCCTACAAAGCTGTGTTGATATAGATTTGTGCTTTTACAAATTTATTCGTACCCTAACCTCTTTCCATTCATGTGATCCTAATCAAGAATTTCTACAAAGCTGTGTTGGGATAGATTTGTACTTTTGCAAATTTCTTTGTATCCTAACCTCTCTCCATTCATGTAATCCTAATCAAGAATTTCTACAAAACTGTGTTGGGATAGATTTGTGCGGTTACAAATTTATTCGTACCCTAACCTCTTTCCATTCATGTGATCCTAATCAAGAATTTCTACAAAGCTGTGTTGGGATAGATTTGTACTTTTGCAAATTTCTTTGTATCCTAACCTCTCTCCATTCATGTAATCCTAATCAAGAATTTCTACAAAACTGTGTTGGGATAGATTTGTGTGGTTACAAATTTATTCGTACCCTAACCTCTTTCCATTCATGTGATCCTAATCAAGAATTTCTACAAATCGTCTGTTGGGATAGATTTGTACTCTTACAAATTTCTGCGTACCCTAACCTCTTTCCATTCATGTGATCCTAATCAAGAATTTCTTCAAAACATCCGATGTGATAGATTTGTGCTGTTCCAAATTTAGTTCTACCCTAACCTCTTTCCATTCATGTGATCCTAATCAAGAATTTCTACAAAACATCTTTTGGGATAGATTTGTGCTTTTCCAAATTTAGTTGTACCCTACCTTTTTCCATTCATGTGATCCTAATCAAGAATTTCTACAAAACATCCGTTGGGATAGATTTGTGCTTTTCCAAATTTAGTTGTACCCTAACCTCTTTCCATTCATGTGATCCTAATCAAGAATTTCTACAAAGCTGTGTTGGTATAGATTTGTGCTTTTACAAATTTATTCGTACCCTAACCTCTTTCCATTCATGTAATCCTAATCAAGAATTTCTACAAAGCTGTGTTGGGATAGATTTGTGCTTTTACAAATTTATTCGTACCCTAACCTCTTTCCATTCATGTGATACTAATCAAGAATTTCTACAAAGTTGTGTTGGGATAGATTTGTACTTTTGCAAATTTCTTTGTATCCTAACCTCTCTCCATTCATGTAATCCTAATCAAGAATTTCTACAAAATTGTGTTGGGATAGATTTGTGCGGTTACAAATTTATTCGTACCCTAACCTCTTTCCAATCATGTGATCCTAATCAAGAATTTCTACAAAGCTGTGTTGGGATAGATTTGTGAGTTTACAAATTTATTCGTACCCTAACCTCTTTCCATTCATGTGATCCTAATCAAGAATTCCTACAAAGCTGTGTTGATATAGATTTGTGCTTTTACAAATTTATTCGTACCCTAACCTCTTTCCATTCATGTGATCCTAATCAAGAATTTCTACAAAGCTGTGTTGGGATAGATTTGTACTTTTGCAAATTTCTTTGTATCCTAACCTCTCTCCATTCATGTAATCCTAATCAAGAATTTCTACAAAACTGTGTTGGGATAGATTTGTGTGGTTACAAATTTATTCGTACCCTAACCTCTTTCCATTCATGTGATCCTAATCAAGAATTTCTACAAATCGTCTGTTGGGATAGATTTGTACTCTTACAAATTTCTGCGTACCCTAACCTCTTTCCATTCATGTGATCCTAATCAAGAATTTCTTCAAAACATCCGATGTATTAGATTTGTGCTGTTCCAAATTTAGTTCTACCCTAACCTCTTTCCATTCATGTGATCCTAATCAAGAATTTCTACAAAACATCTTTTGGGATAGATTTGTGCTTTTCCAAATTTAGTTGTACCCTTCCTTTTTCCATTCATGTGATCCTAATCAAGAATTTCTACAAAACATCCGTTGGGATAGATTTGTGCTTTTCCAAATTTAGTTGTACCCTAACCTCTTTCCATTCATGTGATCCTAATCAAGAATTTCTACAAAGCTGTGTTGGTATAGATTTGTGCTTTTACAAATTTATTCGTACCCTAACCTCTTTCCATTCATGTAATCCTAATCAAGAATTTCTACAAAGCTGTGTTGGGATAGATTTGTGCTTTTACAAATTTATTCGTACCCTAACCTCTTTCCATTCATGTGATACTAATCAAGAATTTCTACAAAGTTGTGTTGGGATAGATTTGTACTTTTGCAAATTTCTTTGTATCCTAACCTCTCTCCATTCATGTAATCCTAATCAAGAATTTCTACAAAATTGTGTTGGGATAGATTTGTGCGTTTACAAATTTATTCGTACCCTAACCTCTTTCCATTCATGTGATCCTAATCAAGAATTTCTACAAAACGTCCTTTGGGATAGATTTGTGCTTTTCCAAATTTAGTAGTACCCTAACGTCCGTTGGGATAGATTTATGCGTTTACAAATTTCTTCATACCCTAACCTTTTTCCATTCATGTGATCATAATCAAGAATTTCTACAAAACGTCCGTTGGGATAGACTTGTGCGTTTACAAATTTCTACATACCCTAATGTACCTAACCTCTCTCCATTGATGTAATCCTAATTAAGAATTTCTACAAAACTGTGTTGGGATAGATTTGTGCGGTTACAAAGTTATTCGTACCCTAACCTCTTTCCATTCATGTTTTCCTAATCAAGAATTTCTACAAAACGTCTGTTGGGATAGATTTGTACTCTTACAAACTTCTGCGTACCCTAACCTCTTTCCATTCATGTGATCCTAATCAAGAATTTCTTCAAAACATCCGATGTGATAGATTTGTGCTGTTCCAAATTTAGTTCTACCCTAACCTCTTTCCATTCATGTGATCCTAATCAAGAATTTCTACAAAACATCTGTTGGGATAGAGTTGTGCTTTTCCAAATTTAGTTGTACCCTACCTTTTTCCATTCATGTGATCGTAATCAAGAATTTCTACAAAACATCCGTTGGGATAGATTTGTGCTTTTCCAAATTTAGTTCTACCCTAACCTCTTTCCATTCATGTGATCCTAATCAAGAATTTCTACAAAACATCTGTTGGGATAGATTTGTGCTTTTCCAAATTTAGTTGTACCCTACCTTTTTCCATTCATGTGATCGTAATCAAGAATTTCTACAAAACATCCGTTGGGATAGATTTGTGCTTTTCCAAATTTAGTTCTACCCTAATCTCTTTCCATTCATGTGATCCTAATCAAGAATTTCTACAAAACATCTGTTGGGATAGATTTGTGCTTTTCCAAATTTATTTGTACCCTACCTCTTTACATTCACGTGATCCTAATCAAGAATTTCTACAAAACATTCGTTGGGATAGATTTGTGCGTTTACAAATTTTTGCGTACCCTAACCTCTTTCCATTCATGTGATCCTAATCAAAAATTTCTACAAAACATCCGATGTGATAGATTTGTGTTTTTCCAAATTTATTTGTACCCTACCTCTTTCCATTCACGTGATCCTAATCAAGAATTTCTACAAAACATTCGTTGGGATAGATTTTTGTGTTTACAGATTTCTGTGTACCCTATCGTACCTAACCTCTTTCCATTCATGTAATCCTAATCAAGAATTCCTACAAAGCTGTGTTGATATAGATTTGTGCTTTTACAAATTTATTGTGCCCTAACCTCTTTCCATTCATGTGATCCTAATGAAAAATTTCTACAAAACATCCGATGTGATAGATTTGTGCTTTTCCAAATTTATTTGTACCCTACCTCTTTCCATTCACGTGATCCTAATCAAGAATTTCTACAAAACATTCGTTGGGATAGATTTTTGTGTTTACAGATTTCTGTGTACCCTATCGTACCTAACCTCTTTCCATTCATGTAATCCTAATCAAGAATTCCTACAAAGCTGTGTTGATATAGATTTGTGCTTTTACAAATTTATTCGTGCCCTAACCTCTTTCCATTCATGTGATCCTAATGAAAAATTTCTACAAAACATCCGATGTGATAGATTTGTGCTTTTCCAAATTTATTTGTACCCTACCTCTTTCCATTCACGTGATCCTAATCAAGAATTTCTACAAAACATTCGTTGGGATAGATTTTTGTGTTTACAGATTTCTGTGTACCCTATCGTACCTAACCTCTTTCCATTCATGTAATCCTAATCAAGAATTCCTACAAAGCTGTGTTGATATAGATTTGTGCTTTTACAAATTTATTCGTACCCTAACCTCTTTCCATTCATGTGATCCTAATCAAGAATTTCTACAAAACGTTCGTTGCTATAGATTTGTGCTTTTACAAATTTATTCGTGCCCTAACCTCTTTCCATTCATGTGATCCTAATCAAGAATTTCTACAAAGCTGTGTTGGGATAGATTTGTGCGTTTACAAATTTATTCGTACCCTAACCTTTTTCCATACATGTGATCCTAATCAAGAATTTCTACAAAATATCCATTGGGATAGATTTGTAATTTTGCAAATTTCTTCGTATCCTAACCTCTTTCCATTCATGTGATCCTAATCAAGAATTTCTACAAAACGTCCGTTGGGATAGATTTGTGCTTTTCCAAATTTAGTTGTACCCTACCTTTTTCCATTCATGTGATCCTAATCTAGAATTTCTACAAAACATCCGTTGGGATAGATTTGTGCTTTTCCAAATTTAGTTGTACCCTACCTTTTTCCATTCATGTGATCCTAATCTAGAATTTCTACAAAACATCCGTTGGGATAGATTTGTGCTTTTCCAAATTTAGTTGTACCCTAACCTCTTTCCATTCATGTGATCCTAATCAAGAATTTCAACAAAGCTGTGTTGGTATAGATTTGTGCTTTTACAAATTTATTCGTACCCCAACATCTTTCCATTCATGTAATCCTAATCAAGAATTTCTACAAAGCTGTGTTGGGATAGATTTGTGCTTTTACAAATTTATTCGTACCCTAACCTCTTTCCATTCATGTGATCCTAATCAAGAATTTCTACAAAGCTGTGATGGGGTAGATTTGTGCTTTTACAAATTTATTCGTACACTAACCTATTTCCATTCATGTGATCCTAATCAAGAATTTCTACAAAGCTGTGTTGGGATAGATTTGTACTTTTGCAAATTTCTTTGTATCCTAACCTCTCTCCATTCATGTAATCCTAATCAAGAATTTCTACAAAACTGTGTTGGGATAGATTTGTGTGGTTACAAATTTATTCGTACCCTAACCTCTTTCCATTCATGTGATCCTAATCAAGAATTTCTACAAATCGTCTGTTGGGATAGATTTGTACTCTTACAAATTTCTGCGTACCCTAACCTCTTTCCATTCATGTGATCCTAATCAAGAATTTCTTCAAAACATCCGATGTGATAGATTTGTGCTGTTCCAAATTTAGTTCTACCCTAACCTCTTTCCATTCATGTGATCCTAATCAAGAATTTCTACAAAACATCTTTTGGGATAGATTTGTGCTTTTCCAAATTTAGTTGTACCCTATCTTTTTCCATTCATGTGATCCTAATCAAGAATTTCTACAAAACATCCGTTGGGATAGATTTGTGCTTTTCCAAATTTAGTTGTACCCTAACCTCTTTCCATTCATGTGATCCTAATCAAGAATTTCTACAAAGCTGTGTTGGTATAGATTTGTGCTTTTACAAATTTATTCGTACCCTAACCTCTTTCCATTCATGTAATCCTAATCAAGAATTTCTACAAAGCTGTGTTGGGATAGATTTGTGCTTTTACAAATTTATTCGTACCCTAACCTCTTTCCATTCATGTGATACTAATCAAGAATTTCTACAAAGTTGTGTTGGGATAGATTTTTACTTTTGCAAATTTCTTTGTATCCTAACCTCTCTCCATTCATGTAATCCTAATCAAGAATTTCTACAAAACTGTGTTGGGATAGATTTGTGCGGTTACAAATTTATTCGTACCCTAACCTCTTTCCATTCATGTGATCCTAATCAAGAATTTCTACAAAGCTGTGTTGGGATAGATTTGTGCGTTTACAAATTTATTAGTACCCTAACCTCTTTCCATTCATGTGATCCTAATCAAGAATTTCTACAAAATATCCATTGGGATAGATTTGTAATTTTGCAAATTTCTTCGTATCCTAACCTCTTACCATTCATGTAATCCTAATCAAGAATTCCTACAAAGCTGTGTTGATATAGATTTGTGCTTTTACAAATTTATTCGTACCCTAACCTCTTTCCATTCATGTGATCCTAATCAAGAATTTCTACAAAACGCTCGTTGCGATAGATTTGTGCTTTTACAAATTTATTCGTACCCTAACCTCTTTCCATTCATGTGATCCTAATCAATGATTTCTACAAAACATCCTTTGGGATAGATTTGTGCTTTTCCAAATTTAGTTGTACCCCACCTTTTTCCATTCATGTGATCCTAATCAAGAATTTCTACAAAACATCCGTTGGGATAGATTTGTGCTTTTCCAAATTTAGTTGTACCCTAACCTCTTTCCATTCATGTGATACTAATCAAGAATTTCTACAAAGCTGTGTTGGTATAGATTTGTGCTTTTACAAATTTATTCGTACCCTAACATCTTTCCATTCATGTAATCCTAATCAAGAATTTCTACAAAGCTGTGTTGGGATAGATTTGTGCTTTTACAAATTTATTCGTACCCTAACCTCTTTCCATTCATGTGATCCTAATCAAGAATTTCTACAAAGCTGTGTTGGGATAGATTTGTGCGGTTACAAAGTTATTCGTACCCTAACCTCTTTCCATTCATGTGATCCTAATCAAGAATTTCTACAAAACGTCTGTTGGGATTGATTTGTACTCTTACAAACTTCTGCGTACCCTAACCTCTTTCCATTCATGTGATCCTAATCAAGAATTTCTACAAAACATCTGTTGGGATAGATTTGTGTTTTTCCAAATTTATTTGTACCCTACCTCTTTCCATTCACGTGATCCTAATCAAGAATTTCTACAAAACATTCGTTGGGATAGATTTTTGTGTTTACAGATTTCTGTGTACCCTATCGTACCTAACCTGTTTCCATTCATGTAATCCTAATCAAGAATTCCTACAAAGCTGTGTTGATATAGATTTGTGCTTTTACAAATTTATTCGTGCCCTAACCTCTTTCCATTCATGTGATCCTAATCAAGAATTTCTACAAAGCTGTGTTGGGATAGATTTGTGCGTTTACAAATTTATTCGTACCCTAACCTCTTTCCATTCATGTGATCCTAATCAAGAATTTCTACAAAATATCCATTGGGATAGATTTGTAATTTTGCAAATTTCTTCGTATCCTAACCTCTTACCATTCATGTAATCCTAATCAAGAATTCCTACAAAGCTGTGTTGATATAGATTTGTGCTTTTACAAATTTATTCGTACCCTAACCTCTTTCCATTCATGTGATCCTAATCAAGAATTTCTACAAAACGTTCGTTGCGATAGATTTGTGCTTTTACAAATTTATTCGTACCCTAACCTCTTTCCATTCATGTGATCCTAATCAATGATTTCTACAAAACATCCTTTGGGATAGATTTGTGCTTTTCCAAATTTAGTTGTACCCTAACGTCCGTTGGGATAGATTTATGCGTTTACAAATTTCTTCATACCCTAACCTTTTTCCATACATGTGATCCTAATCAAGAATTTCTACAAAATATCCATTGGGATAGATTTGTAATATTGCAAATTTTATCGTATCCTAACCTCTTTCCATTCATGTGATCCTAATCAAGAATTTCTACAAAACGTCCGTTGGGATAGATTTGTGCTTTTATAAATTTTTCGTTACCCTAACCTCTTTCCATTCATATGATCCTAATCAAAAATTTCTACAAAACATCCGATGTGATAGATTTGTGCTGTTCCAAATTTAGTTCTACCCTAATCTCTTTCCATTCATGTGATCCTAATCAAGAATTTCTACAAAACATCTGTTGGGATAGATTTGTGCTTTTCCAAATTTAGTTGTACCCTACCTTTTTCCATTCATGTGATCCTAATCAAGAATTTCTACAAAACATCCGTTGGGATAGATTTGTGCTTTTCCAAATTTAGTTGTACCCTAACCTCTTTCCATTCATGTGATACTAATCAAGAATTTCTACAAAGCTGTGTTGGTATAGATTTGTGCTTTTACAAATTTATTCGTACCCTAACATCTTTCCATTCATGTAATCCTAATCAAGAATTTCTACAAAGCTGTGTTGGGATAGATTTGTGCTTTTACAAATTTATTCGTACCCTAACCTCTTTCCATTCATGTGATCCTAATCAAGAATTTCTACAAAGCTGTGTTGGGATAGATTTGTGCGGTTACAAAGTTATTCGTACCCTAACCTCTTTCCATTCATGTGATCCTAATCAAGAATTTCTACAAAACGTCTGTTGGGATATATTTGTACTCTTACAAATTTCTGCGTACCCTAACCTCTTTCCATTCATGTGATCCTAATCAAGAATTTCTTCAAAACATCCGATGTGATAGATTTGTGCTGTTCCAAATTTAGTTCTACCCTAACCTCTTTCCATTCATGTGATCCTATTCAAGAATTTCTACAAAACATCTGTTGGGATAGATTTGTGCTTTTCAAAATTTAGTTGTACCCTACCTTTTTCCATTCATGTGATCCTAATCAAGAATTTCTACAAAACATCGGTTGGGATAGATTTGTGCTTTTCCAAATTTAGTTCTACCCTAACCTCTTTCCATTCATGTGATCCTAATCAAGAATTTCTACAAAGCTGTGTTGGTATAGATTTGTGCTTTTACAAATTTATTCGTACCCTAACCTCTTTCCATTCATGCAATCCTAATCAAGAATTTCTACAAAGCTGTGTTGGTATAGATTTGTGCTTTTACAAATTTATTCGTACCCTAACATCTTTCCATTCATGTAATCCTAATCAAGAATTTCTACAAAGCTGTGTTGGGATAGATTTGTGCTTTTACAAATTTATTCGTACCCTAACCTCTTTCCATTCATGTGATCCTAATCAAGAATTTCTACAAAGCTGTGTTGGGATAGATTTGTGCGGTTACAAAGTTATTCGTACCCTAACCTCTTTCCATTCATGTGATCCTAATCAAGAATTTCTACAAAACGTCTGTTGGAATAGATTTGTACTCTTACAAATTTCTGCGTACCCTAACCTCTTTCCATTCATGTGATCCTAATCAAGAATTTCTTCAAAACATCCGATGTGATAGATTTGTGCTGTTCCAAATTTAGTTCTACCCTAACCTCTTTCCATTCATGTGATCCTATTCAAGAATTTCTACAAAACATCTGTTGGGATAGATTTGTGCTTTTCCAAATTTATTCGTACCCTAACATCTTTCCATTCATGTAATCCTAATCAAGAATTTCTACAAAGCTGTGTTGGGATAGATTTGTGCTTTTACAAATTTAGTTGTACCCTAACATCTTTCCACTCATGTAATCCTAATCAAGAATTTCTACAAAGCTGTGTTGGTATAGATTTGTGCTTTTACAAATGTATTCGTACCCTAACATCTTTCCATTAATGTAATCCTAATTAAGAATTTCTACAAAGCTGTGTTGGGATAGATTTGTGCTTTTACAAATTTAGTTGTACCCTAACCTCTTTCCATTCATGTGATCCTAATCAAGAATTTCTACAAAGCTGTATTGGGATAGATTTGTGCTTTTACAAATTTATTCGTACCCTAACCTCTTTCCATTCATGTGATACTAATCAAGAATTTCTACAAAGCTGTGTTGGGATAGATTTGTACTTTTGCAAATTTCTTTGTATCCTAACCTCTCTCCATTCATGTAATCCTAATCAAGAATTTCTACAAAACTGTGTTGGGATAGATTTGTGCGGTTACAAATTTATTCGTACCCTAACCTCTTTCCATTCATGTGATCCTAATCAAGAATTTCTACAAAGCTGTGTTGGGATAATTTGTGCGTTTACAAATTTATTCGTACCCTAACCTCTTTCCATTCATGTGATCCTAATCAAGAATTTCTACAAAATATCCATTGGGATAGATTTGTAATTTTGCAAATTTCTTCGTATCCTAACCTCTTACCATTCATGTAATCCTAATCAAGAATTCCTACAAAGCTGTGTTGATATAGATTTGTGCTTTTACAAATTTATTCGTACCCTAACCTCTTTCCATTCATGTGTTCCTAATCAAGAATTTCTACAAAACGTTCGTTGCGATAGATTTGTGCTTTTACAAATTTATTCGTACCCTAACCTCTTTCCATTCATGTGATCCTAATCAATGATTTCTACAAAACATCCTTTGGGATAAATTTGTGCTTTTCCAAATTTAGTTGTACCCTAACGTCCGTTGGGATAGATTTATGCGTTTACAAATTTCTTCATACCCTAACCTTTTTCCATACATGTGATCCTAATCAAGAATTTCTACAAAACGTCCGTTGGGATAGATTTGTGCTTTTACAAATTTTTGCGTACCCTAACCTCTTTCCATTCATATGATCCTAATCAAAAATTTCTACAAAACATCCGATGTGATAGATTTGTGCTGTTCCAAATTTAGTTCTACCCTTACCTCTTTCCATTCATGTGATCCTAATCAAGAATTTCTACAAAACGTCCGTTGGGATAGATTTGTGCTTTTACAAATTTTTGCGTACCCTAACCTCTTTCCATTCATGTGATCCTAATCAAAAATTTCTACAAAACATCCGATGTGATAGATTTGTGCTGTTCCAAATTTAGTTCTACCCTAACCTCTTTCCATTCATGTGATCCTAATCAAGAATTTCTACAAAACGTCCGTTGGGATAGATTTGTGCTTTTACAAATTTTTGCGTACCCTAACCTCTTTCCATTCATGTGATCCTAATCAAAAATTTCTACAAAACATCCGATGTGATAGATTTGTGCTTTTCCAAATTTATTTGTACCCTACCTCTTTCCATTCACGTGATCCTAATCAAGAATTTCTACAAAACATTCGTTGGGATAGATTTTTGTGTTTACAGATTTCTGTGTACCCTATCGTACCTAACCTCTTTCCATTCATGTAATCCTAATCAAGAAATCCTACAAAGCTGTGTTGTTATAGATTTGTGCTTTTACAAATTTATTCGTACCCTAACCTCTTTCCATTCATGTGATCCTAATCAAGCATTTCTACAAAACGTCCTTTGGGATAGATTTGTGCTTTTCCAAATTTAGTTGTACCATAACGTACGTTGGGATAGATTTATGCGTTTACAAATTTCTTCATACCCTAACCTCTTTCCATTCATGTGATCCTAATCAAGAATTTCTACAAAACGTCCGTTGGGATAGATTTGTGCTTTTACAAATTTTTGCGTACCCTAACCTCTTTCCATTCATGTGATCCTAATCAAAAATTTCTACAAAACATCCGATGTGATAGATTTGTGCTGTTCCAAATTTAGTTCTACCCTAACCTCTTTCCATTCATGTGATCCTAATCAAGAATTTCTACAAAACGTCCGTTGGGATAGATTTGTGCTTTTACAAATTTTTGCGTACCCTAACCTCTTTCCATTCATGTAATCCTAATCAAAAATTTCTACAAAACATCCGATGTGATAGATTTGTGCTTTTCCAAATTTATTTGTACCCTACCTCTTTCCATTCACGTGATCCTAATCAAGAATTTCTACAAAACATTCGTTGGGATAGATTTTTGTGTTTACAGATTTCTGTGTACCCTATCGTACCTAACCTCTTTCCATTCATGTAATCCTAATCAAGAAATCCTACAAAGCTGTGTTGTTATAGATTTGTGCTTTTACAAATTTATTCGTACCCTAACCTCTTTCCATTCATGTGATCCTAATCAAGCATTTCTACAAAACGTCCTTTGGGATAGATTTGTGCTTTTCCAAATTTAGTTGTACCATAACGTACGTTGGGATAGATTTATGCGTTTACAAATTTCTTCATACCCTAACCTTTTTCCATTCATGTGATCCTAATCAAGAATTTCTACAAAACGTCCGTTGGGATAGATTTGTGCGTTTACAAATTTCTACATACCCTAATGTACCTAACCTCTCTCCATTGATGTAATCCTAATCAAGAATTTCTACAAAACGTCTTTTGGGATAGATTTGTACTCTTACAAACTTCTGCGTACCCTAACCTCTTTCCATTCATGTGATCCTAATCAAGAATTTCTACAAAACATCTGTTGGGATAGATTTGTGCTTTTCCAAATTTAGTTGTACCCTACCTTTTTCCATTCATGTGATCGTAATCTAGAATTTCTACAAAACATCCGTTCGGATAGATTTGTGCTTTTCCAAATTTAGTTGTACCCTAACGTCCGTTGGGATAGATTTATGCGTTTACAAATTTCTTCATACCCTAACCTTTTTCCATACATGTGATCCTAATCAAGAATTTCTACAAAATATCCATTGGGAGAGATTTGTAATTTTGCAAATTTCTTCGTATCCTAACCTCTTTCCATTCATGTGATCCTAATCAAGAACGTCCGTTGGGATAGATTTGTGCTTTTACAAATTTTTGCGTACCCTAACCTCTTTCCATTCATGTGATCCTAATCAAGAATTTCTTCAAAACATCCGATGTGATAGATTTGTGCTCTTCCAAATTTAGTTCTACACTAACCTCTTTCCATTCATGTGATCCTAATCAAGAATTTCTACAAAACATCTGTTGGGATAGATTTGTGCTTTTCCAAATTTAGTTGTACCCTACCTTTTTCCATTCATGTGATCCTAATCAATGATTTCTACAAAACATCCTTTGGGATAGATTTGTGCTTTTCCAAATTTAGTTGTACCCTAACGTCCGTTGGGATATATTTATGCGTCTACAAATTTCTTCATACCCTAACCTTTTTCCATACATGTGATCCTAATCAAGAATTTCTACAAAATATCCATTGGGAGAGATTTGTAATTTTGCAAATTTCTTCGTATCCTAACCTCTTTCCATTCATGTGATCCTAATCAAGAACGTCCGTTGGGATAGATTTGTGCTTTTACAAATTTTTGCGTACCCTAACCTCTTTCCATTCATATGATCCTAATCAAAAATTTCTACAAAACATCCGATGTGATAGATTTGTGCTTTTCCAAATTTATTTGTACCCTACCTCTTTCCATTCACGTGATCCTAATCAAGAATTTCTACAAAACATTCGTTGGGAAAGATTCTTGTGTTTACAGATTTCTGTGTACCCTATCGTACCTAACCTCTTTCCATTCATGTAATCCTAATCAAGAATTCCTACAAAGCTGTGTTGATATAGATTTGTGCTTTTACAAATTTATTCGTACCCTAACCTCTTTCCATTCATGTGATCCTAATCAAGAATTTCTACAAAACGTTCGTTGCGATAGATTTGTGCTTTTACAAATTTATTCGTACCCTAACCTCTTGCCATTCATGTGATCCTAATCAAGAATTTCTACAAAGCTGTGTTGGGATAGATTTGTACTTTTGCAAATTTCTTTGTATCCTAACCTCTCTCCATTCATGTAATCCTAAGCAAGAATTTCTACAAAACTGTGTTGGGATAGATTTGTGTGGTTACAAATTTATTCGTACCCTAACCTCTTTCCATTCATGTGATCCTAATCAAGAATTTCTACAAAACGTCTGTTGGGATAGATTTGTACTCTTACAAATTTCTGCGTACCCTAACCTCTTTCCATTCATGTGATCCTAATCAAGAATTTCTTCAAAACATCCGATGTGATAGATTTGTGCTGTTCCAAATTTAGTTCTACCCTAACCTCTTTCCATTTATGTGATCCTAATCAAGAATTTCTACAAAACGTCCGTTGGGATAGATTTGTGCTTTTACAAATTTTTGCGTACCCTAACCTCTTTCCATTCATGTGATCCTAATCAAAGATTTCTACAAAACATCCGATGTAATAGATTTGTGCTTTTCCAAATTTATTTGTACCCTACCTCTTTCCATTCACGTGATCCTAATCAAGAATTTCTACAAAACATTCGTTGGGATAGATTTTTGTGTTTACAGATTTCTGTGTACCCTATCGTACCTAACCTCTTTCCATTCATCTAATCCTAATCAAGAAATCCTACAAAGCTGTGTTGTTATAGATTTGTGCTTTTACAAATTTATTCGTACCCTAACCTCTTTCCATTCATGTGATCCTAATCAAGAATTTCTACAAAACGTCCTTTGGGATAGATTTGTGCTTTTCCAAATTTAGTTGTACCCTAACGTCCGTTGGGATAGATTTATGCGTTTACAAATTTCTTCATACCCTAACCTTTTTCCATTCATGTGATCCTAATCAAGAATTTCTACAAAACGTCCGTTGGGATAGATTTGTGCGTTTACAAATTTCTACATACCCTAATGTACCTAACCTCTCTCCATTGATGTAATCCTAATCAAGAATTTCTACAAAATTGTGTTGGGATAGATTTGTGCGGTTACAAAGTTATTCGTACCCTAACCTCTTTCCATTCATGTGATCCTAATCAAGCATTTCTACAAAACGTCTGTTGGGATAGATTTGTACTCTTACAAACTTCTGCGTACCCTAACCTCTTTCCATTCATGTGATCCTAATCAAGAATTTCTTCAAAACATCCGATGTGATAGATTTGTGCTGTTCCAAATTTAGTTCTACCCTAACCTCTTTCCATTCATGTGATCCTAATCAAGAATTTCTACAAAACATCTGTTGGGATAGATTTGTGCTTTTCCAAATTTAGTTGTACCCTACCTTTTTCCATTCATGTGATCGTAATCAAGAATTTCTACAAAACTTCCGTTGGGATAGATTTGTGCTTTTCCAAATTTAGTTCTACCCTAACCTCTTTCCATTCATGTGACCCTAATCAAGAATTTCTACAAAACATCCGTTGGGATAGATTTGTGCTTTTCCAAATTTAGTTCTACCCTAATCTCTTTCCATTCATGTGATCCTAATCAAGAATTTCTACAAAACATCTGTTGGGATAGATTTGTGCTTTTCCAAATTTATTTGTACCCTACCTCTTTCCATTCACGTGATCCTAATCAAGAATTTCTACAAAACATTCGTTGGGATAGATTTGTGCGTTTACAAATTTTTGCGTACCCTAACCTCTTTCCATTCATGTGATCCTAATCAAAAATTTCTACAAAACATCCGATGTAATAGATTTGTGCTTTTCCAAATTTATTTGTACCCTACCTCTTTCCATTCACGTGATCCTAATCAAGAATTTCTACAAAACATTCGTTGGGATAGATTTTTGTGTTTACAGATTTCTGTGTACCCTATCGTACCTAACCTCTTTCCATTCATGTAATCCTAATCAAGAATTCCTACAAAGCTGTGTTGATATAGATTTGTGCTTTTACAAATTTATTCGTACCCTAACCTCTTTCCATTCATGTGATCCTAATCAAGAATTTCTACAAAACGTTCGTTGCGATAGATTTGTGCTTTTACAAATTTATTCGTGCCCTAACCTCTTTCCATTCATGTGATCCTAATCAAAAATTTCTACAAAACATCCGATGTGATAGATTTGTGCTTTTCCAAATTTATTTGTACCCTACCTCTTTCCATTCACGTGATCCTAATCAAGAATTTCTACAAAACATTCGTTGGGATAGATTTTTGTGTTTACAGATTTCTGTGTACCCTATCGTACCTAACCTCTTTCCATTCATGTAATCCTAATCAAGAATTTCTACAAAACGTTCGTTGCGATAGATTTGTGCTTTTACAAATTTATTCGTGCCCTAACCTCTTTCCATTCATGTGATCCTAATCAAGAATTTCTACAAAGCTGTGTTGGTATAGATTTGTGCGTTTACAAATTTATTCGTACCCTAACCTCTTTCCATTCATGTGATCCTAATCAATGATTTCTACAAAACATCCTTTGGGATAAATTTGTGCTTTTCCAAATTTAGTTGTACCCTAACGTCCGTTGGGATAGATTTATGCGTTTACAAATTTCTTCATACCCTAACCTTTTTCCATACATGTGATCCTAATCAAGAATTTCTACAAAATATCCATTGGGAGAGATTTGTAATTTTGCAAATTTCTTCGTATCCTAACCTCTTTCCATTCATGTGATCCTAATCAAGAATTTCTACAAAACGTCCGTTGGGATTAATTTGTGCGTTTACAAATTTCTACATACCCTAATGTACCTAACCTCTCTCCATTGATGTAATCCTAATCAAGAATTTCTACAAAACTGTGTTGGGATAGATTTGTGCGTTTACAAATTTATTCATACCCTAACCTCTTTCCATTCATGTGATCCTAATCAAGAATTTCTACAAAACGTCCGTTGGGATAGATTTGTTCTTTTACAAATTTTTGCGTACCCTAACCTCTTTCCATTCATGTGATCCTAATCAAAAATTTCTACAAAACATCCGATGTGATAGATTTGTGCTGTTCCAAATTTAGTTCTACCGTAACCTCTTTCCATTCATGTGATCCTAATCAAGAATTTCTACAAAACATCTGTTGGGATAGATTTGTGCTTTCCCAAATTTAGTTGTACCCTACCTTTTTCCATTCATGTGATCCTAATCTAGAATTTCTACAAAACATCCGTTGGGATAGATTTGTGCTTTTCCAAATTTAGTTGTACCCTAACCTCTTTCCATTCATGTGATCCTAATCAAGAATTTCAACAAAGCTGTGTTGGTATAGATTTGTGCTTTTACAAATTTATTCGTACCCTAACATCTTTCCATTCATGTAATCCTAATCAAGAATTTCTACAAAGCTGTGTTGGGATAGATTTGTGCTTTTACAAATTTATTCGTACCCTAACCTCTTTCCATTCATGTGATCCTAATCAAGAATTTCTACAAAGCTGTGATGGGATAGATTTGTGCTTTTACAAATTTATTCGTACCCTAACCTCTTTCCATTCATGTAATCCTAATCAAGAATTTCTACAAAGTTGGGTTGGGATAGATTTGTGCGGTTACAAATTTATTCGTACCCTAACCTCTTTCCATTCATGTGATCCTAATCAAGAATTTCTACAAAGCTGTGTTGGGATAGAATTGTGCGTTTACAAATTTATTCGTACCCTAACCTCTTTCCATTCATGTGATCCTAATCAAGAATTCCTACAAAGCTGTGTTGATATAGATTTGTGCTTTTACAAATTTATTCGTACCCTAACCTCTTTCCATTCATGTGATCCTAATCAAGAATTTCTACAAAGCTGTTTTGGGATAGATTTGTACTTTTGCAAATTTCTTTGTATCCTAACCTCTCTCCATTCATGTAATCCTAATCAAGAATTTCTACAAAACGGTGTTGGGATAGATTTGTGTGGTTACAAATTTATTCGTACCCTAACCTCTTTCCATTCATGTGATCCTAATCAAGAATTTCTACAAATCGTCTATTGGGATAGATTTGTACTCTTACAAATTTCTGCGTACCCTAACCTCTTTCCATTCATGTGATCCTAATCAAGAATTTCAACAAAGCTGTGTTGGTATAGATTTGTGCTTTTACAAATTTATTCGTACCCTAACCTCTTTCCATTCATGTAATCCTAATCAAGAATTTCTACAAAATTGTGTTGGGATAGATTTGTGCGGTTACAAATTTATTCGTACCCTAACCTCTTTCCATTCATGTGATCCTAATCAAGAATTTCTACAAAGCTGTGTTGGGATAGATTTGTGCGTTTACAAATTTATTCGTACCCTAACCTCTTTCCATTCATGTGATCCTAATCAAGAATTCCTACAAAGCTGTGTTGATATAGATTTGTGCTTTTACAAATTTATTCGTACCCTAACCTCTTTCCATTCATGTGATCCTAATCAAGAATTTCTACAAAGCTGTTTTGGGATAGATTTGTACTTTTGCAAATTTCTTTGTATCCTAACCTCTCTCCATTCATGTAATCCTAATCAAGAATTTCTACAAAACGGTGTTGGGATAGATTTGTGTGGTTACAAATTTATTCGTACCCTAACCTCTTTCCATTCATGTGATCCTAATCAAGAATTTCTACAAATCGTCTATTGGGATAGATTTGTACTCTTACAAATTTCTGCGTACCCTAACCTCTTTCCATTCATGTGATCCTAATCAAGAATTTCTTCAAAACATCCGATGTGATAGATTTGTGCTGTTCCAAATTTAGTTCTACCCTAACCTCTTTCCATTCATGTGATCCTAATCAAGAATTTCTACAAAACATCTTTTGGGATAGGTTTGTGCTTTTCCAAATTTAGTTGTACCCTACCTTTTTCCATTCATGTGATCCTAATCAAGAATTTCTACAAAACATCCGTTGGGATAGATTTGTGCTTTTCCAAATTTAGTTGTACCCTAACCTCTTTCCATTCATGTGATCCTAATCAAGAATTTCTACAAAGCTGTGTTGGTATAGATTTGTGCTTTTACAAATTTATTCGTACCCTAACCTCTTTCCATTCATGTAATCCTAATCAAGAATTTCTACAAAGCTGTGTTGGGATAGATTTGTGCTTTTACAAATTTATTCGTACCCTAACCTCTTTCCATTCATGTGATACTAATCAAGAATTTCTACAAAGTTGTGTTGGGATAGATTTGTACTTTTGCAAATTTCTTTGTATCCTAACCTCTCTCCATTCATGTAATCCTAATCAAGAATTTCTACAAAATTGTGTTGGGATAGATTTGTGCGTTTACAAATTTATTCGTACCCTAACCTCTTTCCATTCATGTGATCCTAATCAAGAATTTCTACAAAACGTCCTTTGGGATAGATTTGTGCTTTTCCAAATTTAGTAGTACCCTAACGTCCGTTGGGATAGATTTATGCGTTTACAAATTTCTTCATACCCTAACCTTTTTCCATTCATGTGATCCTAATCAAGAATTTCTACAAAACGTCCGTTGGGATAGACTTGTGCGTTTACAAATTTCTACATACCCTAATGTACCTAACCTCTCTCCATTGATGTAATCCTAATTAAGAATTTCTACAAAACTGTGTTGGGATAGATTTGTGCTTTTACAAATTTATTCGTACCCTAACATCTTTCCATTCATGTAATCCTAATCAAGAATTTCTACAAAGCTGTGTTGGGATAGATTTGTGCTTTTACAAATTTATTCGTACCCTAACCTCTTTCCATTCATGTGATCCTAATCAAGAATTTCTACAAAGCTGTGATGGGATAGATTTGTACTTTTACAAATTTATTCGTACACTAACCTCTTTCCATTCATGTGATCCTAATCAAGAATTTCTACAAAGCTGTGTTGGGATAGATTTGTACTTTTGCAAATTTCTTTGTATCCTAACCTCTCTCCATTCATGTAATCCTAATCAAGAATTTCTACAAAACTGTGTTGGGATAGATTTGTGTGGTTACAAATTTATTCGTACCCTAACCTCTTTCCATTCATGTGATCCTAATCAAGAATTTCTACAAATCGTCTGTTGGGATAGATTTGTACTCTTACAAATTTCTGCGTACCCTAACCTCTTTCCATTCATGTGATCCTAATCAAGAATTTCTTCAAAACATCCGATGTGATAGATTTGTGCTGTTCCAAATTTAGTTCTACCCTAACCTCTTTCCATTCATGTGATCCTAATCAAGAATTTCTACAAAACATCTTTTGGGATAGATTTGTGCTTTTCCAAATTTAGTTGTACCCTACCTTTTTCCATTCATGTGATCCTAATCAAGAATTTCTACAAAACATCCGTTGGGATAGATTTGTGCTTTTCCAAATTTAGTTGTACCCTAACCTCTTTCCATTCATGTGATCCTAATCAAGAATTTCTACAAAGCTGTGTTGGTATAGATTTGTGCTTTTACAAATTTATTCGTACCCTAACCTCTTTCCATTCATGTAATCCTAATCAAGAATTTCTACAAAGCTGTGTTGGGATAGATTTGTGCTTTTACAAATTTATTCGTACCCTAACCTCTTTCCATTCATGTGATCCTAATCAAGAATTTCTACAAAGCTGTGATGGGATAGATTTGTGCTTTTACAAATTTATTCGTACCCTAACCTCTTTCCATTCATGTAATCCTAATCAAGAATTTCTACAAAGTTGGGTTGGGATAGATTTGTGCGGTTACAAATTTATTCGTACCCTAACCTCTTTCCATTCATGTGATCCTAATCAAGAATTTCTACAAAGCTGTGTTGGGATAGAATTGTGCGTTTACAAATTTATTCGTACCCTAACCTCTTTCCATTCATGTGATCCTAATCAAGAATTCCTACAAAGCTGTGTTGATATAGATTTGTGCTTTTACAAATTTATTCGTACCCTAACCTCTTTCCATTCATGTGATCCTAATCAAGAATTTCTACAAAGCTGTTTTGGGATAGATTTGTACTTTTGCAAATTTCTTTGTATCCTAACCTCTCTCCATTAATGTAATCCTAATCAAGAATTTCTACAAAACGGTGTTGGGATAGATTTGTGTGGTTACAAATTTATTCGTACCCTAACCTCTTTCCATTCATGTGATCCTAATCAAGAATTTCTACAAATCGTCTATTGGGATAGATTTGTACTCTTACAAATTTCTGCGTACCCTAACCTCTTTCCATTCATGTGATCCTAATCAAGAATTTCAACAAAGCTGTGTTGGTATAGATTTGTGCTTTTACAAATTTATTCGTACCCTAACCTCTTTCCATTCATGTAATCCTAATCAAGAATTTCTACAAAATTGTGTTGGGATAGATTTGTGCGGTTACAAATTTATTCGTACCCTAACCTCTTTCCATTCATGTGATCCTAATCAAGAATTTCTACAAAGCTGTGTTGGGATAGATTTGTGCGTTTACAAATTTATTCGTACCCTAACCTCTTTCCATTCATGTGATCCTAATCAAGAATTCCTACAAAGCTGTGTTGATATAGATTTGTGCTTTTACAAATTTATTCGTACCCTAACCTCTTTCCATTCATGTGATCCTAATCAAGAATTTCTACAAAGCTGTTTTGGGATAGATTTGTACTTTTGCAAATTTCTTTGTATCCTAACCTCTCTCCATTCATGTAATCCTAATCAAGAATTTCTACAAAACTGTGTTGGGATAGATTTGTGTGGTTACAAATTTATTCGTACCCTAACCTCTTTCCATTCATGTGATCCTAATCAAGAATTTCTACAAATCGTCTATTGGGATAGATTTGTACTCTTACAAATTTCTGCGTACCCTAACCTCTTTCCATTCATGTGATCCTAATCAAGAATTTCTTCAAAACATCCGATGTGATAGATTTGTGCTGTTCCAAATTTAGTTCTACCCTAACCTCTTTCCATTCATGTGATCCTAATCAAGAATTTCTACAAAACATCTTTTGGGATAGGTTTGTGCTTTTCCAAATTTAGTTGTACCCTACCTTTTTCCATTCATGTGATCCTAATCAAGAATTTCTACAAAACATCCGTTGGGATAGATTTGTGCTTTTCCAAATTTAGTTGTACCCTAACCTCTTTCCATTCATGTGATCCTAATCAAGAATTTCTACAAAGCTGTGTTGGTATAGATTTGTGCTTTTACAAATTTATTCGTACCCTAACCTCTTTCCATTCATGTAATCCTAATCAAGAATTTCTACAAAGCTGTGTTGGGATAGATTTGTGCTTTTACAAATTTATTCGTACCCTAACCTCTTTCCATTCATGTGATACTAATCAAGAATTTCTACAAAGTTGTGTTGGGATAGATTTGTACTTTTGCAAATTTCTTTGTATCCTAACCTCTCTCCATTCATGTAATCCTAATCAAGAATTTCTACAAAATTGTGTTGGGATAGATTTGTGCGTTTACAAATTTATTCGTACCCTAACCTCTTTCCATTCATGTGATCCTAATCAAGAATTTCTACAAAACGTCCTTTGGGATAGATTTGTGCTTTTCCAAATTTAGTAGTACCCTAACGTCCGTTGGGATAGATTTATGCGTTTACAAATTTCTTCATACCCTAACCTTTTTCCATTCATGTGATCCTAATCAAGAATTTCTACAAAACGTCCGTTGGGATAGACTTGTGCGTTTACAAATTTCTACATACCCTAATGTACCTAACCTCTCTCCATTGATGTAATCCTAATTAAGAATTTCTACAAAACTGTGTTGGGATAGATTTGTGCTTTTACAAATTTATTCGTACCCTAACATCTTTCCATTCATGTAATCCTAATCAAGAATTTCTACAAAGCTGTGTTGGGATAGATTTGTGCTTTTACAAATTTATTCGTACCCTAACCTCTTTCCATTCATGTGATCCTAATCAAGAATTTCTACAAAGCTGTGATGGGATAGATTTGTACTTTTACAAATTTATTCGTACACTAACCTCTTTCCATTCATGTGATCCTAATCAAGAATTTCTACAAAGCTGTGTTGGGATAGATTTGTACTTTTGCAAATTTCTTTGTATCCTAACCTCTCTCCATTCATGTAATCCTAATCAAGAATTTCTACAAAACTGTGTTGGGATAGATTTGTGTGGTTACAAATTTATTCGTACCCTAACCTCTTTCCATTCATGTGATCCTAATCAAGAATTTCTACAAATCGTCTGTTGGGATAGATTTGTACTCTTACAAATTTCTGCGTACCCTAACCTCTTTCCATTCATGTGATCCTAATCAAGAATTTCTTCAAAACATCCGATGTGATAGATTTGTGCTGTTCCAAATTTAGTTCTACCCTAACCTCTTTCCATTCATGTGATCCTAATCAAGAATTTCTACAAAACATCTTTTGGGATAGATTTGTGCTTTTCCAAATTTAGTTGTACCCTACCTTTTTCCATTCATGTGATCCTAATCAAGAATTTCTACAAAACATCCGTTGGGATAGATTTGTGCTTTTCCAAATTTAGTTGTACCCTAACCTCTTTCCATTCATGTGATCCTAATCAAGAATTTCTACAAAGCTGTGTTGGTATAGATTTGTGCTTTTACAAATTTATTCGTACCCTAACCTCTTTCCATTCATGTAATCCTAATCAAGAATTTCTACAAAGCTGTGTTGGGATAGATTTGTGCTTTTACAAATTTATTCGTACCCTAACCTCTTTCCATTCATGTGATACTAATCAAGAATTTCTACAAAGTTGTGTTGGGATAGATTTGTACTTTTGCAAATTTCTTTGTATCCTAACCTCTCTCCATTCATGTAATCCTAATCAAGAATTTCTACAAAATTGTGTTGGGATAGATTTGTGCGGTTACAAATTTATTCGTACCCTAACCTCTTTCCATTCATGTGATCCTAATCAAGAATTTCTACAAAGCTGTGTTGGGATAGATTTGTGCGTTTACAAATTTATTCGTACCCTAACCTCTTTCCATTCATGTGATCCTAATCAAGAATTCCTACAAAGCTGTGTTGATATAGATTTGTGCTTTTACAAATTTATTCGTACCCTAACCTCTTTCCATTCATGTGATCCTAATCAAGAATTTCTACAAAGCTGTGTTGGGATAGATTTGTACTTTTGCAAATTTCTTTGTATCCTAACCTCTCTCCATTCATGTAATCCTAATCTAGAATTTCTACAAAACTGTGTTGGGATAGATTTGTGTGGTTACAAATTTATTCGTACCCTAACCTCTTTCCATTCATGTGATCCTAATCAAGAATTTCTACAAATCGTCTGTTGGGATAGATTTGTACTCTTACAAATTTCTGCGTACCCTAACCTCTTTCCATTCATGTGATCCTAATCAAGAATTTCTTCAAAACATCCGATGTGATAGATTTGTGCTGTTCCAAATTTAGTTCTACCCTAACCTCTTTCCATTCATGTGATCCTAATCAAGAATTTCTACAAAACATCTTTTGGGATAGATTTGTGCTTTTCCAAATTTAGTTGTACCCTACCTTTTTCCATTCATGTGATCCTAATCAAGAATTTCTACAAAACATCCGTTGGGATAGATTTGTGCTTTTCCAAATTTAGTTGTACCCTAACCTCTTTCCATTCATGTGATCCTAATCAAGAATTTCTACAAAGCTGTGTTGGTATAGATTTGTGCTTTTACAAATTTATTCGTACCCTAACCTCTTTCCATTCATGTAATCCTAATCAAGAATTTCTACAAAGCTGTGTTGGGATAGATTTGTGCTTTTACAAATTTATTCGTACCCTAACCTCTTTCCATTCATGTGATACTAATCAAGAATTTCTACAAAGTTGTGTTGGGATAGATTTGTACTTTTGCAAATTTGTTTGTATCCTAACCTCTCTCCATTCATGTAATCCTAATCAAGAATTTCTACAAAATTGTGTTGGGATAGATTTGTGCGGTTACAAATTTATTCGTACCCTAACCTCTTTCCAATCATGTGATCCTAATCAAGAATTTCTACAAAGCTGTGTTGGGATAGATTTGTGCGTTTACAAATTTATTCGTACCCTAACCTCTTTCCATTCATGTGATCCTAATCAAGAATTCCTACAAAGCTGTGTTGATATAGATTTGTGCTTTTACAAATTTATTAGTACCCTAACCTCTTTCCATTCATGTGATCCTAATCAAGAATTTCTACAAAGCTGTGTTGGGATAGATTTGTACTTTTGCAAATTTCTTTGTATCCTAACCTCTCTCCATTCATGTAATCCTAATCAAGAATTTCTACAAAACTGTGTTGGGATAGATTTGTGCGGTTACAAATTTATTCGTACCCTAACCTCTTTCCATTCATGTGATCCTAATCAAGAATTTCTACAAAGCTGTGTTGGGATAGATTTGTACTTTTGCAAATTTCTTTGTATCCTAACCTCTCTCCATTCATGTAATCCTAATCAAGAATTTCTACAAAACTGTGTTGGGATAGATTTGTGTGGTTACAAATTTATTCGTACCCTAACCTCTTTCCATTCATGTGATCCTAATCAAGAATTTCTACAAATCGTCTGTTGGGATAGATTTGTACTCTTACAAATTTCTGCGTACCCTAACCTCTTTCCATTCATGTGATCCTAATCAAGAATTTCTTCAAAACATCCGATGTGATAGATTTGTGCTGTTCCAAATTTAGTTCTACCCTAACCTCTTTCCATTCATGTGATCCTAATCAAGAATTTCTACAAAACATCTTTTGGGATAGATTTGTGCTTTTCCAAATTTAGTTGTACCCTACCTTTTTCCATTCATGTGATCCTAATCAAGAATTTCTACAAAACATCCGTTGGGATAGATTTGTGCTTTTCCAAATTTAGTTGTACCCTAACCTCTTTCCATTCATGTGATCCTAATCAAGAATTTCTACAAAGCTGTGTTGGTATAGATTTGTGCTTTTACAAATTTATTCGTACCCTAACCTCTTTCCATTCATGTAATCCTAATCAAGAATTTCTACAAAGCTGTGTTGGGATAGATTTGTGCTTTTACAAATTTATTCGTACCCTAACCTCTTTCCATTCATGTGATACTAATCAAGAATTTCTACAAAGTTGTGTTGGGATAGATTTGTACTTTTGCAAATTTCTTTGTATCCTAACCTCTCTCCATTCATGTAATCCTAATCAAGAATTTCTACAAAATTGTGTTGGGATAGATTTGTGCGGTTACAAATTTATTCGTACCCTAACCTCTTTCCAATCATGTGATCCTAATCAAGAATTTCTACAAAGCTGTGTTGGGATAGATTTGTGCGTTTACAAATTTATTCGTACCCTAACCTCTTTCCATTCATGTGATCCTAATCAAGAATTCCTACAAAGCTGTGTTGATATAGATTTGTGCTTTTACAAATTTATTCGTACCCTAACCTCTTTCCATTCATGTGATCCTAATCAAGAATTTCTACAAAGCTGTGTTGGGATAGATTTGTACTTTTGCAAATTTCTTTGTATCCTAACCTCTCTCCATTCATGTAATCCTAATCAAGAATTTCTACAAAACTGTGTTGGGATAGATTTGTGTGGTTACAAATTTATTCGTACCCTAACCTCTTTCCATTCATGTGATCCTAATCAAGAATTTCTACAAATCGTCTGTTGGGATAGATTTGTACTCTTACAAATTTCTGCGTACCCTAACCTCTTTCCATTCATGTGATCCTAATCAAGAATTTCTTCAAAACATCCGATGTGATAGATTTGTGCTGTTCCAAATTTAGTTCTACCCTAACCTCTTTCCATTCATGTGATCCTAATCAAGAATTTCTACAAAACATCTTTTGGGATAGATTTGTGCTTTTCCAAATTTAGTTGTACCCTTCCTTTTTCCATTCATGTGATCCTAATCAAGAATTTCTACAAAACATCCGTTGGGATAGATTTGTGCTTTTCCAAATTTAGTTGTACCCTAACCTCTTTCCATTCATGTGATCCTAATCAAGAATTTCTACAAAGCTGTGTTGGGATAGATTTGTGCTTTTACAAATTTATTCGTACCCTAACCTCTTTCCATTCATGTAATCCTAATCAAGAATTTCTACAAAGCTGTGTTGGGATAGATTTGTGCTTTTACAAATTTATTCGTACCCTAACCTCTTTCCATTCATGTGATACTAATCAAGAATTTCTACAAAGTTGTGTTGGGATAGATTTGTACTTTTGCAAATTTCTTTGTATCCTAACCTCTCTCCATTCATGTAATCCTAATCAAGAATTTCTACAAAATTGTGTTGGGATAGATTTGTGCGTTTACAAATTTATTCGTACCCTAACCTCTTTCCATTCATGTGATCCTAATCAAGAATTTCTACAAAACGTCCTTTGGGATAGATTTGTGCTTTTCCAAATTTAGTAGTACCCTAACGTCCGTTGGGATAGATTTATGCGTTTACAAATTTCTTCATACCCTAACCTTTTTCCATTCATGTGATCATAATCAAGAATTTCTACAAAACGTCCGTTGGGATAGACTTGTGCGTTTACAAATTTCTACATACCCTAATGTACCTAACCTCTCTCCATTGATGTAATCCTAATTAAGAATTTCTACAAAACTGTGTTGGGATAGATTTGTGCGGTTACAGAGTTATTCGTACCCTAACCTCTTTCCATTCATGTTTTCCTAATCAAGAATTTCTACAAAACGTCTGTTGGGATAAATTTGTACTCTTGCAAACTTCTGCGTACCCTAACCTCTTTCCATTCATGTGATCCTAATCAAGAATTTCTTCAAAACATCCGATGTGATAGATTTGTGCTGTTCCAAATTTAGTTCTACCCTAACCTCTTTCCATTCATGTGATCCTAATCAAGAATTTCTACAAAACATCTGTTGGGATAGAGTTGTGCTTTTCCAAATTTAGTTGTACCCTACCTTTTTCCATTCATGTGATCGTAATCAAGAATTTCTACAAAACATCCGTTGGGATAGATTTGTGCTTTTCCAAATTTAGTTCTACCCTAACCTCTTTCCATTCATGTGATCCTAATCAAGAATTTCTACAAAACATCTGTTGGGATAGATTTGTGCTTTTCCAAATTTAGTTGTACCCTACCTTTTTCCATTCATGTGATCGTAATCAAGAATTTCTACAAAACATCCGTTGGGATAGATTTGTGCTTTTCCAAATTTAGTTCTACCCTAATCTCTTTCCATTCATGTGATCCTAATCAAGAATTTCTACAAAACATCTGTTGGGATAGATTTGTGCTTTTCCAAATTTATTTGTACCCTACCTCTTTACATTCACGTGATCCTAATCAAGAATTTCTACAAAACATTCGTTGGGATAGATTTGTGCGTTTACAAATTTTTGCGTACCCTAACCTCTTTCCATTCATGTGATCCTAATCAAAAATTTCTACAAAACATCCGATGTGATAGATTTGTGTTTTTCCAAATTTATTTGTACCCTACCTCTTTCCATTCACGTGATCCTAATCAAGAATTTCTACAAAACATTCGTTGGGATAGATTTTTGTGTTTACAGATTTCTGTGTACCCTATCGTACCTAACCTCTTTCCATTCATGTAATCCTAATCAAGAATTCCTACAAAGCTGTGTTGATATAGATTTGTGCTTTTACAAATTTATTGTGCCCTAACCTCTTTCCATTCATGTGATCCTAATGAAAAATTTCTACAAAACATCCGATGTGATAGATTTGTGCTTTTCCAAATTTATTTGTACCCTACCTCTTTCCATTCACGTGATCCTAATCAAGAATTTCTACAAAACATTCGTTGGGATAGATTTTTGTGTTTACAGATTTCTGTGTACCCTATCGTACCTAACCTCTTTCCATTCATGTAATCCTAATCAAGAATTCCTACAAAGCTGTGTTGATATAGATTTGTGCTTTTACAAATTTATTCGTGCCCTAACCTCTTTCCATTCATGTGATCCTAATGAAAAATTTCTACAAAACATCCGATGTGATAGATTTGTGCTTTTCCAAATTTATTTGTACCCTACCTCTTTCCATTCACGTGATCCTAATCAAGAATTTCTACAAAACATTCGTTGGGATAGATTTTTGTGTTTACAGATTTCTGTGTACCCTATCGTACCTAACCTCTTTCCATTCATGTAATCCTAATCAAGAATTCCTACAAAGCTGTGTTGATATAGATTTGTGCTTTTACAAATTTATTCGTACCCTAACCTCTTTCCATTCATGTGATCCTAATCAAGAATTTCTACAAAACGTTCGTTGCTATAGATTTGTGCTTTTACAAATTTATTCGTGCCCTAACCTCTTTCCATTCATGTGATCCTAATCAAGAATTTCTACAAAGCTGTGTTGGGATAGATTTGTGCGTTTACAAATTTATTCGTACCCTAACCTTTTTCCATACATGTGATCCTAATCAAGAATTTCTACAAAATATCCATTGGGAGAGATTTGTAATTTTGCAAATTTCTTCGTATCCTAACCTCTTTCCATTCATGTGATCCTAATCAAGAATTTCTACAAAACGTCCGTTGGGATAGATTTGTGCTTTTCCAAATTTAGTTGTACCCTACCTTTTTCCATTCATGTGATCCTAATCTAGAATTTCTACAAAACATCCGTTGGGATAGATTTGTGCTTTTCCAAATTTAGTTGTACCCTACCTTTTTCCATTCATGTGATCCTAATCTAGAATTTCTACAAAACATCCGTTGGGATAGATTTGTGCTTTTCCAAATTTAGTTGTACCCTAACCTCTTTCCATTCATGTGATCCTAATCAAGAATTTCAACAAAGCTGTGTTGGTATAGATTTGTGCTTTTACAAATTTATTCGTACCCCAACATCTTTCCATTCATGTAATCCTAATCAAGAATTTCTACAAAGCTGTGTTGGGATAGATTTGTGCTTTTACAAATTTATTCGTACCCTAACCTCTTTCCATTCATGTGATCCTAATCAAGAATTTCTACAAAGCTGTGATGGGGTAGATTTGTGCTTTTACAAATTTATTCGTACACTAACCTATTTCCATTCATGTGATCCTAATCAAGAATTTCTACAAAGCTGTGTTGGGATAGATTTGTACTTTTGCAAATTTCTTTGTATCCTAACCTCTCTCCATTCATGTAATCCTAATCAAGAATTTCTACAAAACTGTGTTGGGATAGATTTGTGTGGTTACAAATTTATTCGTACCCTAACCTCTTTCCATTCATGTGATCCTAATCAAGAATTTCTACAAATCGTCTGTTGGGATAGATTTGTACTCTTACAAATTTCTGCGTACCCTAACCTCTTTCCATTCATGTGATCCTAATCAAGAATTCCTTCAAAACATCCGATGTGATAGATTTGTGCTGTTCCAAATTTAGTTCTACCCTAACCTCTTTCCATTCATGTGATCCTAATCAAGAATTTCTACAAAACATCTTTTGGGATAGATTTGTGCTTTTCCAAATTTAGTTGTACCCTACCTTTTTCCATTCATGTGATCCTAATCAAGAATTTCTACAAAACATCCGTTGGGATAGATTTGTGCTTTTCCAAATTTAGTTGTACCCTAACCTCTTTCCATTCATGTGATCCTAATCAAGAATTTCTACAAAGCTGTGTTGGTATAGATTTGTGCTTTTACAAATTTATTCGTACCCTAACCTCTTTCCATTCATGTAATCCTAATCAAGAATTTCTACAAAGCTGTGTTGGGATAGATTTGTGCTTTTACAAATTTATTCGTACCCTAACCTCTTTCCATTCATGTGATACTAATCAAGAATTTCTACAAAGTTGTGTTGGGATAGATTTTTACTTTTGCAAATTTCTTTGTATCCTAACCTCTCTCCATTCATGTAATCCTAATCAAGAATTTCTACAAAACTGTGTTGGGATAGATTTGTGCGGTTACAAATTTATTCGTACCCTAACCTCTTTCCATTCATGTGATCCTAATCAAGAATTTCTACAAAGCTGTGTTGGGATAGATTTGTGCGTTTACAAATTTATTCGTACCCTAACCTCTTTCCATTCATGTGATCCTAATCAAGAATTTCTACAAAATATCCATTGGGATAGATTTGTAATTTTGCAAATTTCTTCGTATCCTAACCTCTTACCATTCATGTAATCCTAATCAAGAATTCCTACAAAGCTGTGTTGATATAGATTTGTGCTTTTACAAATTTATTCGTACCCTAACCTCTTTCCATTCATGTGATCCTAATCAAGAATTTCTACAAAACGCTCGTTGCGATAGATTTGTGCTTTTACAAATTTATTCGTACCCTAACCTCTTTCCATTCATGTGATCCTAATCAATGATTTCTACAAAACATCCTTTGGGATAGATTTGTGCTTTTCCAAATTTAGTTGTACCCCACCTTTTTCCATTCATGTGATCCTAATCAAGAATTTCTACAAAACATCCGTTGGGATAGATTTGTGCTTTTCCAAATTTAGTTGTACCCTAACCTCTTTCCATTCATGTGATACTAATCAAGAATTTCTACAAAGCTGTGTTGGTATAGATTTGTGCTTTTACAAATTTATTCGTACCCTAACATCTTTCCATTCATGTAATCCTAATCAAGAATTTCTACAAAGCTGTGTTGGGATAGATTTGTGCTTTTACAAATTTATTCGTACCCTAACCTCTTTCCATTCATGTGATCCTAATCAAGAATTTCTACAAAGCTGTGTTGGGATAGATTTGTGCGGTTACAAAGTTATTCGTACCCTAACCTCTTTCCATTCATGTGATCCTAATCAAGAATTTCTACAAAACGTCTGTTGGGATTGATTTGTACTCTTACAAACTTCTGCGTACCCTAACCTCTTTCCATTCATGTGATCCTAATCAAGAATTTCTACAAAACATCTGTTGGGATAGATTTGTGTTTTTCCAAATTTATTTGTACCCTACCTCTTTCCATTCACGTGATCCTAATCAAGAATTTCTACAAAACATTCGTTGGGATAGATTTTTGTGTTTACAGATTTCTGTGTACCCTATCGTACCTAACCTGTTTCCATTCATGTAATCCTAATCAAGAATTCCTACAAAGCTGTGTTGATATAGATTTGTGCTTTTACAAATTTATTCGTGCCCTAACCTCTTTCCATTCATGTGATCCTAATCAAGAATTTCTACAAAGCTGTGTTGGGATAGATTTGTGCGTTTACAAATTTATTCGTACCCTAACCTCTTTCCATTCATGTGATCCTAATCAAGAATTTCTACAAAATATCCATTGGGATAGATTTGTAATTTTGCAAATTTCTTCGTATCCTAACCTCTTACCATTCATGTAATCCTAATCAAGAATTCCTACAAAGCTGTGTTGATATAGATTTGTGCTTTTACAAATTTATTCGTACCCTAACCTCTTTCCATTCATGTGATCCTAATCAAGAATTTCTACAAAACGTTCGTTGCGATAGATTTGTGCTTTTACAAATTTATTCGTACCCTAACCTCTTTCCATTCATGTGATCCTAATCAATGATTTCTACAAAACATCCTTTGGGATAGATTTGTGCTTTTCCAAATTTAGTTGTACCCTAACGTCCGTTGGGATAGATTTATGCGTTTACAAATTTCTTCATACCCTAACCTTTTTCCATACATGTGATCCTAATCAAGAATTTCTACAAAATATCCATTGGGATAGATTTGTAATATTGCAAATTTTATCGTATCCTAACCTCTTTCCATTCATGTGATCCTAATCAAGAATTTCTACAAAACGTCCGTTGGGATAGATTTGTGCTTTTATAAATTTTTCGTTACCCTAACCTCTTTCCATTCATATGATCCTAATCAAAAATTTCTACAAAACATCCGATGTGATAGATTTGTGCTGTTCCAAATTTAGTTCTACCCTAATCTCTTTCCATTCATGTGATCCTAATCAAGAATTTCTACAAAACATCTGTTGGGATAGATTTGTGCTTTTCCAAATTTAGTTGTACCCTACCTTTTTCCATTCATGTGATCCTAATCAAGAATTTCTACAAAACATCCGTTGGGATAGATTTGTGCTTTTCCAAATTTAGTTGTACCCTAACCTCTTTCCATTCATGTGATACTAATCAAGAATTTCTACAAAGCTGTGTTGGTATAGATTTGTGCTTTTACAAATTTATTCGTACCCTAACATCTTTCCATTCATGTAATCCTAATCAAGAATTTCTACAAAGCTGTGTTGGGATAGATTTGTGCTTTTACAAATTTATTCGTACCCTAACCTCTTTCCATTCATGTGATCCTAATCAAGAATTTCTACAAAGCTGTGTTGGGATAGATTTGTGTGGTTACAAAGTTATTCGTACCCTAACCTCTTTCCATTCATGTGATCCTAATCAAGAATTTCTACAAAACGTCTGTTGGGATATATTTGTACTCTTACAAATTTCTGCGTACCCTAACCTCTTTCCATTCATGTGATCCTAATCAAGAATTTCTTCAAAACATCCGATGTGATAGATTTGTGCTGTTCCAAATTTAGTTCTACCCTAACCTCTTTCCATTCATGTGATCCTATTCAAGAATTTCTACAAAACATCTGTTGGGATAGATTTGTGCTTTTCAAAATTTAGTTGTACCCTACCTTTTTCCATTCATGTGATCCTAATCAAGAATTTCTACAAAACATCGGTTGGGATAGATTTGTGCTTTTCCAAATTTAGTTCTACCCTAACCTCTTTCCATTCATGTGATCCTAATCAAGAATTTCTACAAAGCTGTGTTGGTATAGATTTGTGCTTTTACAAATTTATTCGTACCCTAACCTCTTTCCATTCATGCAATCCTAATCAAGAATTTCTACAAAGCTGTGTTGGTATAGATTTGTGCTTTTACAAATTTATTCGTACCCTAACATCTTTCCATTCATGTAATCCTAATCAAGAATTTCTACAAAGCTGTGTTGGGATAGATTTGTGCTTTTACAAATTTATTCGTACCCTAACCTCTTTCCATTCATGTGATCCTAATCAAGAATTTCTACAAAGCTATGTTGGGATAGATTTGTGCGGTTACAAAGTTATTCGTACCCTAACCTCTTTCCATTCATGTTTTCCTAATCAAGAATTTCTACAAAACGTCTGTTGGAATAGATTTGTACTCTTACAAATTTCTGCGTACCCTAACCTCTTTCCATTCATGTGATCCTAATCAAGAATTTCTTCAAAACATCCGATGTGATAGATTTGTGCTGTTCCAAATTTAGTTCTACCCTAACCTCTTTCCATTCATGTGATCCTATTCAAGAATTTCTACAAAACATCTGTTGGGATAGATTTGTGCTTTTCCAAATTTATTCGTACCCTAACATCTTTCCATTCATGTAATCCTAATCAAGAATTTCTACAAAGCTGTGTTGGGATAGATTTGTGCTTTTACAAATTTAGTTGTACCCTAACATCTTTCCACTCATGTAATCCTAATCAAGAATTTCTACAAAGCTGTGTTGGTATAGATTTGTGCTTTTACAAATGTATTCGTACCCTAACATCTTTCCATTAATGTAATCCTAATCAAGAATTTCTACAAAGCTGTGTTGGGATAGATTTGTGCTTTTACAAATTTAGTTGTACCCTAACCTCTTTCCATTCATGTGATCCTAATCAAGAATTTCTACAAAGCTGTGTTGGTATAGATTTGTGCTTTTACAAATTTATTCGTAACCTAACCTCTTTCCATTCATGTGATCCTAATCAAGAATTTCTACAAAACGTTCGTTGCGATAGATTTGTGCTTTTACAAATTTATTCGTACCCTAACCTCTTTCCATTCATGTGATCCTAATCAATGATTTCTACAAAACATCCTTTGGGATAGATTTGTGCTTTTCCAAATTTAGTTGTACCCTAACGTCCGTTGGGATAGATTTATGCGTTTACAATTTTCTTCATACCCTAACCTTTTTCCATACATGTGATCCTAATCAAGAATTTCTACAAAACGTCCGTTGGGATAGATTTGTGCTTTTACAAATTTTTGCGTACCCTAACCTCTTTCCATTCATATGATCCTAATCAAAAATTTCTACAAAACATCCGATGTGATAGATTTGTGCTGTTCCAAATTTAGTTCTACCCTAACCTCTTTCCATTCATGTGATCCTAATCAAGAATTTCTACAAAACATCTGTTGGGATAGATTTGTGCTTTTCCAAATTTAGTTGTACCCTACCTTTTTCCATTCATGTGATCCTAATCAAGAATTTCTACAAAACATCCGTTGGGATAGATTTGTGCTTTTCCAAATTTAGTTGTACCCTAACCTCTTTCCATTCATGTGATACTAATCAAGAATTTCTACAAAGCTGTGTTGGTATAGATTTGTGCTTTTACAAATTTATTCGTACCCTAACATCTTTCCATTCATGTAATCCTAATCAAGAATTTCTACAAAGCTGTGTTGGGATAGATTTGTGCTTTTACAAATTTATTCGTACCCTAACCTCTTTCCATTCATGTGATCCTAATCAAGAATTTCTACAAAGCTGTGTTGGGATAGATTTGTGCGGTTACAAAGTTATTCGTACCCTAACCTCTTTCCATTCATGTGATCCTAATCAAGAATTTCTACAAAACGTCTGTTGGGATATATTTGTACTCTTACAAATTTCTGCGTACCCTAACCTCTTTCCATTCATGTGATCCTAATCAAGAATTTCTTCAAAACATCCGATTTGATAGATTTGTGCTGTTCCAAATTTAGTTCTACCCTAACCTCTTTCCATTCATGTGATCCTATTCAAGAATTTCTACAAAACATCTGTTGGGATAGATTTGTGCTTTTCAAAATTTAGTTGTACCCTACCTTTTTCCATTCATGTGATCCTAATCAAGAATTTCTACAAAACATCGGTTGGGATAGATTTGTGCTTTTCCAAATTTAGTTCTACCCTAACCTCTTTCCATTCATGTGATCCTAATCAAGAATTTCTACAAAGCTGTGTTGGTATAGATTTGTGCTTTTACAAATTTATTCGTACCCTAACCTCTTTCCATTCATGTGATACTAATCAAGAATTTCTACAAAGCTGTGTTGGTATAGATTTGTGCTTTTACAAATTTATTCGTACCCTAACATCTTTCCATTCATGTAATCCTAATCAAGAATTTCTACAAAGCTGTGTTGGGATAGATTTGTGCTTTTACAAATTTATTCGTACCCTAACCTCTTTCCATTCATGTGATCCTAATCAAGAATTTCTACAAAGCTGTGTTGGGATAGATTTGTGCGGTTACAAAGTTATTCGTACCCTAACCTCTTTCCATTCATGTGATCCTAATCAAGAATTTCTACAAAACGTCTGTTGGGATATATTTGTACTCTTACAAATTTCTGCGTACCCTAACCTCTTTCCATTCATGTGATCCTAATCAAGAATTTCTTCAAAACATCCGATGTGATAGATTTGTGCTGTTACAAATTTAGTTCTACCCTAACCTCTTTCCATTCATGTGATCCTATTCAAGAATTTCTACAAAACATCTGTTGGGATAGATTTGTGCTTTTCAAAATTTAGTTGTACCCTACCTTTTTCCATTCATGTGATCCTAATCAAGAATTTCTACAAAACATCGGTTGGGATAGATTTGTGCTTTTCCAAATTTAGTTCTACCCTAACCTCTTTCCATTCATGTGATCCTAATCAAGAATTTCTACAAAGCTGTGTTGGTATAGATTTGTGCTTTTACAAATTTATTCGTACCCTAACCTCTTTCCATTCATGCAATCCTAATCAAGAATTTCTACAAAGCTGTGTTGGTATAGATTTGTGCTTTTACAAATTTATTCGTACCCTAACATCTTTCCATTCATGTAATCCTAATCAAGAATTTCTACAAAGCTGTGTTGGGATAGATTTGTGCTTTTACAAATTTATTCGTACCCTAACCTCTTTCCATTCATGTGATCCTAATCAAGAATTTCTACAAAGCTGTGTTGGGATAGATTTGTGCGGTTACAAAGTTATTCGTACCCTAACCTCTTTCCATTCATGTGATCCTAATCAAGAATTTCTACAAAACGTCTGTTGGGATAGATTTGTACTCTTACAAATTTCTGCGTACCCTAACCTCTTTCCATTCATGTGATCCTAATCAAGAATTTCTTCAAAACATCCGATGTGATAGATTTGTGCTGTTCCAAATTTAGTTCTACCCTAACCTCTTTCCATTCATGTGATCCTATTCAAGAATTTCTACAAAACATCTGTTGGGATAGATTTGTGCTTTTCCAAATTTATTCGTACCCTAACATCTTTCCATTCATGTAATCCTAATCAAGAATTTCTACAAAGCTGTGTTGGGATAGATTTGTGCTTTTACAAATTTAGTTGTACCCTAACATCTTTCCACTCATGTAATCCTAATCAAGAATTTCTACAAAGCTGTGTTGGTATAGATTTGTGCTTTTACAAATGTATTCGTACCCTAACATCTTTCCATTAATGTAATCCTAATCAAGAATTTCTACAAAGCTGTGTTGGGATAGATTTGTGCTTTTACAAATTTAGTTGTACCCTAACCTCTTTCCATTCATGTGATCCTAATCAAGAATTTCTACAAAGCTGTGTTGGTATAGATTTGTGCTTTTACAAATTTATTCGTAACCTAACCTCTTTCCATTCATGTGATCCTAATCAAGAATTTCTACAAAACGTTCGTTGCGATAGATTTGTGCTTTTACAAATTTATTCGTACCCTAACCTCTTTCCATTCATGTGATCCTAATCAATGATTTCTACAAAACATCCTTTGGGATAGATTTGTGCTTTTCCAAATTTAGTTGTACCCTAACGTCCGTTGGGATAGATTTATGCGTTTACAATTTTCTTCATACCCTAACCTTTTTCCATACATGTGATCCTAATCAAGAATTTCTACAAAACGTCCGTTGGGATAGATTTGTGCTTTTACAAATTTTTGCGTACCCTAACCTCTTTCCATTCATATGATCCTAATCAAAAATTTCTACAAAACATCCGATGTGATAGATTTGTGCTGTTCCAAATTTAGTTCTACCCTAACCTCTTTCCATTCATGTGATCCTAATCAAGAATTTCTACAAAACATCTGTTGGGATAGATTTGTGCTTTTCCAAATTTAGTTGTACCCTACCTTTTTCCATTCATGTGATCCTAATCAAGAATTTCTACAAAACATCCGTTGGGATAGATTTGTGCTTTTCCAAATTTAGTTGTACCCTAACCTCTTTCCATTCATGTGATACTAATCAAGAATTTCTACAAAGCTGTGTTGGTATAGATTTGTGCTTTTACAAATTTATTCGTACCCTAACATCTTTCCATTCATGTAATCCTAATCAAGAATTTCTACAAAGCTGTGTTGGGATAGATTTGTGCTTTTACAAATTTATTCGTACCCTAACCTCTTTCCATTCATGTGATCCTAATCAAGAATTTCTACAAAGCTGTGTTGGGATAGATTTGTGCGGTTACAAAGTTATTCGTACCCTAACCTCTTTCCATTCATGTGATCCTAATCAAGAATTTCTACAAAACGTCTGTTGGGATATATTTGTACTCTTACAAATTTCTGCGTACCCTAACCTCTTTCCATTCATGTGATCCTAATCAAGAATTTCTTCAAAACATCCGATTTGATAGATTTGTGCTGTTCCAAATTTAGTTCTACCCTAACCTCTTTCCATTCATGTGATCCTATTCAAGAATTTCTACAAAACATCTGTTGGGATAGATTTGTGCTTTTCCAAATTTAGTTGTACCCTACCTTTTTCCATTCATGTGATCCTAATCAAGAATTTCTACAAAACATCGGTTGGGATAGATTTGTGCTTTTCCAAATTTAGTTCTACCCTAACCTCTTTCCATTCATGTGATCCTAATCAAGAATTTCTACAAAGCTGTGTTGGTATAGATTTGTGCTTTTACAAATTTATTCGTACCCTAACCTCTTTCCATTCATGCAATCCTAATCAAGAATTTCTACAAAGCTGTGTTGGGATAGATTTGTGCTTTTACAAATTTATTCGTACCCTAACCTCTTTCCATTCATGTGATCCTAATCAAGAATTTCTACAAAGCTGTGTTGGGATAGATTTGTGCGGTTACAAAGTTATTCGTACCCTAACCTCTTTCCATTCATGTGATCCTAATCAAGAATTTCTACAAAACGTCTGTTGGGATTGATTTGTACTCTTACAAATTTCTGCGTACCCTAACCTCTTTCCATTCATGTGATCCTAATCAAGAATTTCTTCAAAACATCCGATGTGATAGATTTGTGCTGTTCCAAATTTAGTTCTACCCTAACCTCTTTCCATTCATGTGATCCTATTCAAGAATTTCTACAAAACATCTGTTGGGATAGATTTGTGCTTTTCCAAATTTAGTTGTACCCTACCTTTTTCCATTCATGTGATCCTAATCAAGAATTTCTACAAAACATCGGTTGGGATAGATTTGTGCTTTTCCAAATTTAGTTCTACCCTAACCTCTTTCCATTCATCTGATCCTAATCAAGAATTTCTACAAAGCTGTGTTGGTATAGATTTGTGCTTTTACAAATTTATTCGTACCCTAACCTCTTTCCATTCATGCAATCCTAATCAAGAATTTCTACAAAGCTGTGTTGGTATAGATTTGTGCTTTTACAAATTTATTCGTACCCTAACATCTTTCCATTCATGTAATCCTAATCAAGAATTTCTACAAAGCTGTGTTGGGATAGATTTGTGCTTTTACAAATTAATTCGTACCCTAACCTCTTTCCATTCATGTGATCCTAATCAAGAATTTCTACAAAGCTGTGTTGGGATAGATTTGTGCGGTTACAAAGTTATTCGTACCCTAACCTCTTTCCATTCATGTGATCCTAATCAAGAATTTCTACAAATCGTCTGTTGGGATAGATTTGTGCGGTTACAAAGTTATTCGTACCCTAACCTCTTTCCATTCATGTGATCCTAATCAAGAATTTCTTCAAAACATCCGATGTGATAGATTTGTGCTGTTCCAAATTTAGTTATACCCTAACCTCTTTCCATTCATGTGATCCTATTCAAGAATTTCTACAAAACATCTGTTGGGATAGATTTGTGCTTTTCCAAATTTATTCGTACCCTAACATCTTTCCATTCATGTAATCCTAATCAAGAATTTCTACAAAGCTGTGTTGGGATAGATTTGTGCTTTTACAAATTTAGTTGTACCCTAACATCTTTCCATTCATGTAATCCTAATCAAGAATTTCTACAAAGCTGTGTTGGTATAGATTTGTGCTTTTACAAATTTATTCGTACCCTAACATCTTTCCATTCATGTAATCCTAATCAAGAATTTCTACAAAGCTGTGTTGGGATAGATTTGTGCTTTTACAAATTTAGTTGTACCCTAACCTCTTTCCATTCATGTGATCCTAATCAAGAATTTCTACAAAGCTGTGTTGGTATAGATTTGTGCTTTTACAAATTTATTCGTACCCTAACCTCTTTCCATTCATGTGATCCTAATCAAGAATTTCTACAAAACGTTCGTTGCGATAGATTTGTGCTTTTACAAATTTATTCGTACCCTAACCTCTTTCCATTCATGTGATCCTAATCAATGATTTCTACAAAACATCCTTTGGGATAGATTTGTGCTTTTCCAAATTTAGTTGTACCCTAACGTCCGTTGGGATAGATTTATGCGTTTACAAATTTCTTCATACCCTAACCTTTTTCCATACATGTGATCCTAATCAAGAATTTCTACAAAATATCCATTGGGATAGATTTGTAATATTGCAAATTTTATCGTATCCTAACCTCTTTCCATTCATGTGATCCTAATCAAGAATTTCTACAAAACGTCCGTTGGGATAGATTTGTGCTTTTACAAATTTTTGCGTACCCTAACCTCTTTCCATTCATATGATCCTAATCAAAAATTTCTACAAAACATCCGATGTGATAGATTTGTGCTGTTCCAAATTTAGTTCTACCCTAACCTCCTTCCATTCATGTGATCCTAATCAAGAATTTCTACAAAACATCTGTTGGGATAGATTTGTGCTTTTCCAAATTTAGTTGTACCCTACCTTTTTCCATTCTTGTGATCCTAATCAAGAATTTCTACAAAACATCCGTTGGGATAGATTTGTGCTTTTCCAAATTTAGTTGTACCCTAACCTCTTTCCATTCATGTGATACTAATCAAGAATTTCTACAAAGCTGTGTTGGTATAGATTTGTGCTTTTACAAATTTATTCGTACCCTAACATCTTTCCATTCATGTAATCCTAATCAAGAATTTCTACAAAGCTGTGTTGGGATAGATTTGTGCTTTTACAAATTTATTCGTACCCTAACCTCTTTCCATTCATGTGATCCTAATCAAGAATTTCTACAAAGCTGTGTTGGGATATATTTGTACTCTTACAAATTTCTGCGTACCCTAACCTCTTTCCATTCATGTGATCCTAATCAAGAATTTCTTCAAAACATCCGATGTGATAGATTTGTGCTGTTCCAAATTTAGTTCTACCCTAACCTCTTTCCATTCATGTGATCCTATTCAAGAATTTCTACAAAACATCTGTTGGGATAGATTTGTGCTTTTCCAAATTTAGTTGTACCCTACCTTTTTCCATTCATGTGATCCTAATCAAGAATTTCTACAAAACATCGGTTGGGATAGATTTGTGCTTTTCCAAATTTAGTTCTACCCTAACCTCTTTCCATTCATGTGATCCTAATCAAGAATTTCTACAAAGCTGTGTTGGTATAGATTTGTGCTTTTACAAATTTATTCGTACCCTAACCTCTTTCCATTCATGCAATCCTAATCAAGAATTTCTACAAAGCTGTGTTGGTATAGATTTGTGCTTTTACAAATTTATTCGTACCCTAACATCTTTCCATTCATGTAATCCTAATCAAGAATTTCTACAAAGCTGTGTTGGGATAGATTTGTGGTTTTACAAATTTATTCGTACCCTAACCTCTTTCCATTCATGTGATCCTAATCAAGAATTTCTACAAAGCTGTGTTGGGATAGATTTGTGCGGTTACAAAGTTATTCGTACCCTAACCTCTTTCCATTCATGTGATCCTAATCAAGAATTTCTACAAAACGTCTGTTGGGATAGATTTGTACTCTTACAAATTTCTGCGTACCCTAACCTCTTTCCATTCATGTGATCCTAATCAATAATTTCTTCAAAACATCCGATGTGATAGATTTGTGCTGTTCCAAATTTAGTTCTACCCTAACCTCTTTCCATTCATGTGATCCTAATCAAGAATTTCTACAAAACATCTGTTGGGATAGATTTGTGCTTTTCCAAATTTAGTTGTACCCTACCTTTTTCCATTCATGTGATCCTAATCAAGAATTTCTACAAAACTGTTTTGGGATAGATTTGTGCGTTTACAAATTTATTCGTACCCTAACCTCTTTCCATTCATGTGATCCTAATGAAGAATTTCTACAAAACGTCCGTTGGGATAGATTTGTGCTTTTACAAATTTTTGCGTACCCTAACCTCTTTCCATTCATGTGATCCTAATCAAAAATTTCTACAAAACATCCGATGTGATAGATATGTGTTTTTCCAAATTTATTTGTACCCTACCTCTTTCCATTCACCTGATCCTAATCAAGAATTTCTACAAAACATTCGTTGGGATAGATTTTTGTGTTTACAGATTTCTGTGTACCCTATCGTACCTAACCTGTTTCCATTCATGTAATCCTAATCAAGAATTCCTACAAAGCTGTGTTGATATAGATTTGTGCTTTTACAAATTTATTCGTACCCTAACCTCTTTCCATTCATGTGATCCTAATCAAGAATTTCTACAAAACGTTCGTTGCGATAGATTTGTGCTTTTACAAATTTATTCGTGCCCTAACCTCTTTCCATTCATGTGATCCTAATCAAGAATTTCTACAAAGCTGTGTTGGGATAGATTTGTGCGTTTACAAATTTATTCGTACCCTAACCTCTTTCCATTCATGTGATCCTAATCAAGAATTTCTACAAAATATCCATTGGGATAGATTTGTAATTTTGCAAATTTCTTCGTATCCTAACCTGTTACCATTCATGTAATCCTAATCAAGAATTCCTACAAAGCTGTGTTGATATAGATTTGTGCTTTTACAAATTTATTCGTACCCTAACCTCTTTCCATTCATGTGATCCTAATCAAGAATTTCTACAAAACGTTCGTTGCGATAGATTTGTGCTTTTACAAATTTATTCGTACCCTAACCTCTTTCCATTCATGTGATCCTAATCAATGATTTCTACAAAACATCCTTTGGGATAGATTTGTGCTTTTCCAAATTTAGTTGTACCCTAACGTCCGTTGGGATAGATTTATGCGTTTACAAATTTCTTCATACCCTAACCTTTTTCCATACATGTGATCCTAATCAAGAATTTCTACAAAATATCCATTGGGATAGATTTGTAATATTGCAAATTTTATCGTATCCTAACCTCTTTCCATTCATGTGATCCTAATCAAAAATTTCTACAAAACATCCGATGTGATAGATTTGTGCTGTTCCAAATTTAGTTCTACCCTAACCTCTTTCCATTCATGTGATCCTAATCAAGAATTTCTACAAAACATCTGTTGGGATAGATTTGTGCTTTTCCAAATTTAGTTGTACCCTACCTTTTTCCATTCATGTGATCCTAATCAAGAATTTCTACAAAACATCCGTTGTGATAGATTTGTGCTTTTCCAAATTTAGTTGTACCCTAACCTCTTTCCATTCATGTGATACTAATCAAGAATTTCTACAAAGCTGTGTTGGTATAGATTTGTGCTTTTACAAATTTATTCGTACCCTAACATCTTTCCATTCATGTAATCCTAATCAAGAATTTCTACAAAGCTGTGTTGGGATAGATTTGTGCGTTTACAAATTTATTCGTACCCTAACCTCTTTCCATTCATGTGATCCTAATCAAGAATTTCTACAAAGCTGTGTTGGGATAGATTTGTGCGGTTACAAAGTTATTCGTACCCTAACCTCTTTCCATTCATGTGATCCTAATCAAGAATTTCTACAAAACGTCTGTTGGGATATATTTGTACTCTTACAAATTTCTGCGTACCCTAACCTCTTTCCATTCATGTGATCCTAATCAAGAATTTCTTCAAAACATCCGATGTGATAGATTTGTGCTGTTCCAAATTTAGTTCTACCCTAACCTCTTTCCATTCATGTGATCCTATTCAAGAATTTCTACAAAACATCTGTTGGGATAGATTTGTGCTTTTCCAAATTTAGTTGTACCCTACCTTTTTCCATTCATGTGATCCTAATCAAGAATTTCTACAAAACATCGGTTGGGATAGATTTGTGCTTTTCCAAATTTAGTTCTACCCTAACCTCTTTCCATTCATGTGATCCTAATCAAGAATTTCTACAAAGCTGTGTTGGTATAGATTTGTGCTTTTACAAATTTATTCGTACCCTAACCTCTTTCCATTCATGTAATCCTAATCAAGAATTTCTACAAAGCTGTGTTTGGATAGATTAGTGCTTTTACAAATTTATTCGTACCCTAACCTCTTTCCATTCATGTGATACTAATCAAGAATTTCTACAAAGCTGTGTTAGGATAGATTTGTGCGGTTACAAAGTTATTCGTACCCTAACCTCTTTCCATTCATGTGATCCTAATCAAGAATTTCTACAAAACGTCTGTTGGGATATATTTGTACTCTTACAAATTTCTGCGTACCCTAACCTCTTTCCATTTATGTGATCCTAATCAAGAATTTCTTCAAAACATCCGATGTGATAGATTTGTGCTGTTCCAAATTTAGTTCTACCCTAACCTCTTTCCATTCATGTGATCCTATTCAAGAATTTCTACAAAACATCTGTTGGGATAGATTTGTGCTTTTCCAATTTTAGTTGTACCCTACCTTTTTCCATTCATGTGATCCTAATCAAGAATTTCTACAAAACATCGGTTGGGATAGATTTGTGCTTTTCCAAATTTAGTTCTACCCTAACCTCTTTCCATTCATGTGATCCTAATCAAGAATTTCTACAAAGCTGTGTTGGTATAGATTTGTGCTTTTACAAATTTATTCGTACCCTAACCTCTTTCCATTCATGTAATCCTAATCAAGAATTTCTACAAAGCTGTGTTGGGATAGATTTGTGCTTTTACAAATTTATTCGTACCCTAACATCTTTCCATTCATGTAATCCTAATCAAGAATTTCTACAAAGCTGTTTTGGGATAGATTTGTGCTTTTACAAATTTAGTTGTACCCTAACATCTTTCCATTCATGTGATCCTAATCAAGAATTTCTACAAAACATCTGTTGGGATAGATTTGCGCTTTTCCAAATTTAGTTGTACCCTACCTTTTTCCATTCATGTGATCCTAATCAAGAATTTCTACAAAACATCCGTTGGGATAGATTTGTGCTTTTCCAAATTTAGTTGTACCCTAACCTCTTTCCATTCATGTGATCCTAATCAAGAATTTCTACAAAGCTGTGTTGGTATAGATTTGTGCTTTTACAAATTTATTCGTACCCTAACATCTTTCCATTCATGTAATCCTAATCAAGAATTTCTACAAAGCTGTGTTGGGATAGATTTGTGCTTTTACAAATTTATTCGTACCCTAACCTCTTTCCATTCATGTGATCCTAATCAAGAATTTCTACAAAGCTGTGTTGGGATAGATTTGTGCGGTTACAAAGTTATTCGTACCCTAACCTCTTTCCATTCATGTGATCCTAATCAAGAATTTCTACAAAACGTCTGTTGGGATAGATTTGTACTCTTACAAATTTCTGCGTACCCTAACCTCTTTCTATTCATGTGATCCTAATCAAGAATTTCTTCAAAACATCCGATGTGATAGATTTGTGCTGTTCCAAATTTAGTTCTACCCTAACCTCTTTCCATTCATGTGATCCTATTCAAGAATTTCTACAAAACATCTGTTGGGATAGATTTGTGCTTTTCCAAATTTAGTTGTACCCTACCTTTTTCCATTCATGTGATCCTAATCAAGAATTTCTACAAAGCTGTGTTGGTATAGATTTGTGCTTTTACAAATTTATTCGTACCCTAACATCTTTCCATTAATGTAATCCTAATCAAGAATTTCTACAAAGCTGTGTTGGGATAGATTTGTGCTTTTACAAATTTAGTTGTACCCTAACATCTTTCCATTCATGTGATCCTAATCAAGAATTTCTACAAAGCTGTGTTGGTATAGATTTGTGCTTTTACAAATTTATTCGTACCCTAACATCTTTCCATTCATGTAATCCTAATCAAGAATTTCTACAAAGCTGTGTTGGGATAGATTTGTGTTTTTATAAATTTATTCGTACCCTAACCTCTCTCCATTAATGTGATCCTAATCAAGAATTTCTACAAAGCTGTGTTGGGATAGATTTGTGCGGTTACAAAGTTATTCGTACCCTAACCTCTTTCCATTCATGTGATCCTAATCAAGAATTTCTACAAAACATCGGTTGGGATAGATTTGTGCTTTTCCAAATTTAGTTCTACCCTAACCTCTTTCCATTCATGTGATCCTAATCAAGAATTTCTACAAAGCTGTGTTGGTATAGATTTGTGCTTTTACAAATTTATTCGTACCCTAACCTCTTTCCATTCATGTAATCCTAATCAAGATTTTCTACAAAGCTGTGTTGGGATAGATTTGTGCTTTTACAAATTTATTCGTACCCTAACCTCTTTCCATTCATGTGATACTAATCAAGAATTTCTACAAAGCTGTGTTGGGATAGATTTATACTTTTGCAAATTTCTTTGTATCCTAACCTCTCTCCATTCATGTAATCCTAATCAAGAATTTCTACAAAACTGTGTTGGGATAGATTTGTGCGGTTACAAATTTATTCGTACCCTAACCTCTTTTCATTCATGTGATCCTAATCAAGAATTTCTACAAAGCTGTGTTGGGATAGATTTGTGCGTTTACAAATTTATTCGTACCCTAACCTCTTTCCATTCATGTGATCCTAATCAAGAATTTCTACAAAATATCCATTGGGATAGATTTGTAATTTTGCAAATTTCTTCGTATCCTAACCTCTTACCATTCATGTAATCCTAATCAAGAATTCCTACAAAGCTGTGTTGATATAGATTTGTGCTTTTACAAATTTATTCGTATCCTAACCTCTTTCCATTCATGTGATCCTAATCAAGAATTTCTACAAAACGTTCGTTGCGATAGATTTGTGCTTTTACAAATTTATTCGTACCCTAACCTCTTTCCATTCATGTGATCCTAATCAATGATTTCTACAAAACATCCTTTGGGATAGATTTGTGCTTTTCCAAATTTAGTTGTATCCTAACGTCCGTTGGGATAGATTTATGCGTTTACAAATTTCTTCATACCCTAACCTCTTTCCATACATGTGATCCTAATCAAGAATTTCTACAAAATATCCATTGGGATAGATTTGTAATATTGCAAATTTTATCGTATCCTAACCTCTTTCCATTCATGTGATCCTAATCAAGAATTTCTACAAAACGTCCGTTGGGATAGATTTGTGCTTTTACAAATTTTTGCGTACCCTAACCTCTTTCCATTCATATGATCCTAATCAAAAATTTCTACAAAACATCCGATGTGATAGATTTGTGTTGTTCCAAATTTAGTTCTACCCTAACCTCTTTCCATTCGTGTGATCCTAATCAAGAATTTCTACAAAACATCTGTTGGGATAGATTTGTGCTTTTCCAAATTTAGTTGTACTCTACCTTTTTCCATTCATGTGATCCTAATCAAGAATTTCTACAAAACATCCGTTGGGATAGATTTGTGCTTTTCCGAATTTAGTTGTACCCTAACCTCTTTCCATTCATGTGATCCTAATCAAGAATATCTACAAAGCTGTGTTGGTATAGATTTGTGCTTTTACAAATTTATTCGTACCCTAACATCTTTCCATTCATGTAATCCTAATCAAGAATTTCTACAAAGCTGTGTTGGGATAGATTTGTGCTTTTACAAATTTATTCGTACCCTAACCTCTTTCCATTCATGTGATCCTAATCAAGAATTTCTACAAAGCTGTGTTGGGATAGATTTGTGCGGTTACAAAGTTATTCGTACCCTAACCTCTTTCCATTCATGTGATCCTAATCAAGAATTTCTACAAAACGTCTGTTGGGATAGATTTGTGCTTTTACAAATTTTTGCGTACCCTAACCTCTTTCCATTCATATGATCCTAATCAAAAATTTCTACAAAACATCCGATGTGATAAATTTGTGCTGTTCCAAATTTAGTTCTACCCTAACCTCTTTCCATTCATGTGATCCTAATCAAGAATTTCTACAAAACATCTGTTGGGATAGATTTGTGCTTTTCCAAATTTAGTTGTACCCTACCTTTTTCCATTCATGTGATCCTAATCAAGAATTTCTACAAAACATCTGTTGGGATAGATTTGCGCTTTTCCAAATTTAGTTGTACCCTACCTTTTTCCATTCATGTGATCCTAATCAAGAATTTCTACAAAACATCCGTTGGGATAGATTTGTGCTTTTCCAAATTTAGTTGTACCCTAACCTCTTTCCATTCATGTGATCCTAATCAAGAATTTCTACAAAGCTGTGTTGGTATAGATTTGTGCTTTTACAAATTTATTCGTACCCTAACATCTTTCCATTCATGTAATCCTAATCAAGAATTTCTACAAAGCTGTGTTGGGATAGATTTGTGCTTTTACAAATTTATTCGTACCCTAACCTCTTTCCATTCATGTGATCCTAATCAAGAATTTCTACAAAGCTGTGTTGGGATAGATTTGTGCGGTTACAAAGTTATTCGTACCCTAACCTCTTTCCATTCATGTGATCCTAATCAAGAATTTCTACAAAACGTCTGTTGGGATAGATTTGTACTCTTACAAATTTCTGCGTACCCTAACCTCTTTCTATTCATGTAATCCTAATCAAGAATTTCTTCAAAACATCCGATGTGATAGATTTGTGCTGTTCCAAATTTAGTTCTACCCTAACCTCTTTCCATTCATGTGATCCTATTCAAGAATTTCTACAAAACATCTGTTGGGATAGATTTGTGCTTTTCCAAATTTAGTTGTACCCTACCTTTTTCCATTCATGTGATCCTAATCAAGAATTTCTACAAAGCTGTGTTGGTATAGATTTGTGCTTTTACAAATTTATTCGTACCCTAACATCTTTCCATTCATGTAATCCTAATCAAGAATTTCTACAAAGCTGTGTTGGGATAGATTTGTGCTTTTACAAATTTAGTTGTACCCTAACATCTTTCCATTCATGTGATCCTAATCAAGAATTTCTACAAAGCTGTGTTGGTATAGATTTGTGCTTTTACAAATTTATTCGTACCCTAACATCTTTCCATTCATGTGATCCTAATCAAGAATTTCTACAAAACATCGGTTGGGATAGATTTGTGCTTTTCCAAATTTAGTTCTACCCTAACCTCTTTCCATTCATGTGATCCTAATCAAGAATTTCTACAAAGCTGTGTTGGTATAGATTTGTGCTTTTACAAATTTATTCGTACCCTAACCTCTTTCCATTCATGTAATCCTAATCAAGATTTTCTACAAAGCTGTGTTGGGATAGATTTGTGCTTTTACAAATTTATTCGTACCCTAACTTCTTTCCATTCATGTGATATTAATCAAGAATTTCTACAAAGCTGTGTTGGGATAGATTTGTACTTTTGCAAATTTCTTTGTATCCTAACCTCTCTCCATTCATGTAATCCTAATCAAGAATTTCTACAAAACTGTGTTGGGATAGATTTGTGCGGTTACAAATTTATTCGTACCCTAACCTCTTTTCATTCATGTGATCCTAATCAAGAATTTCTACAAAGCTTTGTTGGGATAGATTTGTGCGTTTACAAATTTATTCGTACCCTAACCTCTTTCCATTCATGTGATCCTAATCAAGAATTTCTACAAAATATCCATTGGGATAGATTTGTAATTTTGCAAATTTCTTCGTATCCTAACCTCTTACCATTCATGTAATCCTAATCAAGAATTCCTACAAAGCTGTGTTGATATAGATTTGTGCTTTTACAAATTTATTCGTACCCTAACCTCTTTCCATTCATGTGATCCTAATCAAGAATTTCTACAAAACGTTCGTTGCGATAGATTTGTGCTTTTACAAATTTATTCGTACCCTAACCTCTTTCCATTCATGTGATCCTAATCAATGATTTCTACAAAACATCCTTTGGGATAGATTTGTGCTTTTCCAAATTTAGTTGTATCCTAACGTCCGTTGGGATAGATTTATGCGTTTACAAATTTCTTCATACCCTAACCTCTTTCCATACATGTGATCCTAATCAAGAATTTCTACAAAATATCCATTGGGATAGATTTGTAATATTGCAAATTTTATCGTATCCTAACCTCTTTCCATTCATGTGATCCTAATCAAGAATTTCTACAAAACGTCCGTTGGGATAGATTTGTGCTTTTACAAATTTTTGCGTACCCTAACCTCTTTCCATTCATATGATCCTAATCAAAAATTTCTACAAAACATCCGATGTGATAGATTTGTGTTGTTCCAAATTTAGTTCTACCCTAACCTCTTTCCATTCGTGTGATCCTAATCAAGAATTTCTACAAAACATCTGTTGGGATAGATTTGTGCTTTTACAAATTTATTCGTACCCTAACCTCTTTCCATTCATGTGATCCTAATCAAGAATTTCTACAAAGCTGTGTTGGGATAGATTTGTGCGGTTACAAAGTTATTCGTACCCTAACCTCTTTCCATTCATGTGATCCTAATCAAGAATTTCTACAAAACGTCTGTTGGGATAGGTTTGTGCTTTTACAAATTTTTGCGTACCCTAACCTCTTTCCATTCATATGATCCTAATCAAAAATTTCTACAAAACATCCGATGTGATAAATTTGTGCTGTTCCAAATTTAGTTCTACCCTAACCTCTTTCCATTCATGTGATCCTAATCAAGAATTTCTACAAAACATCTGTTGGGATAGATTTGTGCTTTTCCAAATTTAGTTGTACCCTACCTTTTTCCATTCATGTGATCCTAATCAAGAATTTCTACAAAACATCCGTTGGGATAGATTTGTGCTTTTCCAAATTTAGTTGTACCCTAACCTCTTTCCATTCATGTGATCCTAATCAAGAATTTCTACAAAGCTGTGTTGGTATAGATTTGTGCTTTTACAAATTTATTCGTACCCTAACCTCTTTCCATTCATGTAATCCTAATCAAGAATTTCTACAAAGCTGTGTTGGGATAGATTTGTGCTTTTACAAATTTATTCGTACCCTAACCTCTTTCCATTCATGTGATCCTAATGAAGAATTTCTACAAAGCTGTGTTGGTATAGATTTGTGCTTTTACAAATTTATTCGTACCCTAACCTCTTTCCATTCATATAATCCTAATCAAGAATTTCTACAAAACTGTGTTGGGATCGATTTGTGCGGTTACAAATTAATTCGTACCCTAACCTCTTTCCATTCATGTGATCCTAATCAAGAATTTCTACCAAGCTGTGTAGGGATAGATTTGTACTTTTGCACATTTCTTTGTATCCTAACCTCTCTCCATTCATGTAATCCTAATCAAGAATTTCTACAAAACTGTGTTGGGATCGATTTGTGCGGTTACAAATTAATTCGTACCCTAACCTCTTTCCATTCATGTGATCCTAATCAAGAATTTCTACAAAGCTGTGTTGGTATAGATTTGTGCTTTTACAAATTTATTCGTACCCTAACATCTTTCCATTCATGTAATCCTAATCAAGAATTTCTACAAAGCTGTGTTGGGATAGATTTGTGCTTTTACAAATTTATTCGTACCCTAACCTCTTTCCATTCATGTGATCCTAATCAAGAATTTCTACAAAGCTGTGTTGGGATAAATTTGTGCGTTTACAAATTTATTCGTACCCTAACCTCTTTCCATTCATGTGATCCTAATCAAGAATTTCTACAAAACGTCCGTTGGGATAGATTTGTGCTTTTACAAATTTTTGCGTACCCTAACCTCTTTCTATTCATGTGATCCTAATCAAAAATTTCTACAAAACATCCGATGTGATAGATTTGTGCCTTTCCAAATTTAGTTCTACCCTAACCTCTTTCCATTCATGTGATCCTAATCAAGAATTTCTACAAAACATCTGTTGGGATAGATTTTTGCGTTTACAGATTACTGCGTACCCTATCGTACCTAACCTCTTTGCATTCATGTAATTCTAATCAAGAATTTCTACAAAGCTGTGTTGGTATAGATTTGTGCTTTTACAAATTTATTCGTACCCTAACCTTTTCCATTCATGTAATCCTAATCAAGAATTTCTACAAAGCTGTGTTGGGATAGATTTGTGCTTTTACAAATTTATTCGTACCCTAACCTCTTTCCATTCATGTGATCCTAATCAAGAATTTCTACCAAGCTGTGTAGGGATAGATTTGTACTTTTGCAAATTTCTTTGTATCCTAACCTCTCTCCATTCATGTAATCCTAATCAAGAATTTCTACAAAACTGTGTTGGGATCGATTTGTGCGGTTACAAATTAATTCGTACCCTAACCTCTTTCCATTCATGTGATCCTAATCATGAATTTCTACAAAGCTGTGTTGGGATAGATTTGTACTTTTGCAAATTTCTTTGTATCCTAACCTTTCTCCATTCATGTAATCCTAATCAAGAATTTCTACAAAACTGTGTTGGGATAGATTTGTGTGGTTACAAATTTATTCGTACCCTAACCTCTTTCCATTCATGTGATCCTAATCAAGAATTTCTACAAATCGTCTGTTGGGATAGATTTGTACTCTTACAAATTTCTGCGTACCCTAACCTCTTTCCATTCATGTGATCCTAATCAAGAATTTCTACAAAGCTGTGTTGGGATAGATTTGTACTTTTGCAAATTTCTTTGTATCCTAACCTTTCTCCATTCATGTAATCCTAATCAAGAATTTCTACAAAACTGTGTTGGGATAGATTTGTGTGGTTACAAATTTATTCGTACCCTAACCTCTTTCCATTCATGTGATCCTAATCAAGAATTTCTACAAAACGTCTGTTGGGATAGATTTGTACTCTTACAAATTTCTGCGTACCCTAACCTCTTTCCATTCATGTGATCCTAATCAAGAATTTCTACAAAGCTGTGTTGGGATAGATTTGTGCTTTTACAAATTTATTCGTACCCTAACCTCTTTCCATTCATGTGATCCTAATCAAGAATTTCTACAAAATATCCATTGGGATAGATTTGTAATTTTGCAAATTTCTTCGTATCCTAACCTCTTTCCATTCATGTGATCCTAATCAAGAATTTCTACAAAACGTCCGTTGGGATAGATTTGTGCGTTTACAAATTTCTACATACCCTAAAGTACCTAACCTCTCTCCATTGATGTAATCCTAATCAAGAATTTCTACAAAACTGTGTTGGGATAAATTTGTGCGTTTACAAATTTATTCGTACCCTAACCTCTTTCCATTCATGTGATCCTAATCAAGAATTTCTACAAAACGTCCGTTGGGATAGATTTGTGCTTTTACAAATTTTTGCGTACCTTAACCTCTTTCCATTCATGTGATCCTAATCAAAAATTTCTACAAAACATCCGATGTGATAGATTTGTGCCTTTCCAAATTTAGTTCTACCCTAACCTCTTTCCATTCATGTGATCCTAATCAAGAATTTCTACAAAACATCTGTTGGGATAGATTTCTGCTTTTCCAAATTTATTTGTACCCTACCTCTTTCCATTCACGTGATCCTAATCAAGAATTTCTAGAAAACATTCGTTTGGATAGATTTTTGCGTTTACAGATTTCTGCGTACCCTATCGTACCTAACCTCTTTCCATTCATGTAATTCTAATCAAGAATTTCTACAAAGCTGTGTTGGTATAGATTTGTGCTTTTACAAATTTATTCGTACCCTAACCTCTTTCCATTCATGTGATCCTAATCAAGAATTTCTACAAAGCTGTGTTGGGATAGATTTGTACTTTTGCAAATTTCTTTGTATCCTAACCTCTCTCCATTCATGTAATCCTAATCAAGAATTTCTACAAAACTGTGTTGGGATCGATTTGTGCGGTTACAAATTAATTCGTACCCTAACCTCTTTCCATTCATGTGATCCTAATCAAGAATTTCTACAAAGCTGTGTTGGGATAGATTTGTACTTTTGCAAATTTCTTTGTATCCTAACCTCTCTCCATTCATGTAATCCTAATCAAGAATTTCTACAAAACTGTGTTGGGATAGATTTGTGCGGTTACAAATTTCTGCGTACCCTAACCTCTTTCCATTCATGTGATCCTAATCAAGAATTTCTTCAAAACATCCGATGTGATAGATTTGTGCTGTTCCAAATTTAGTTCTACCCTAACCTCTTTCCATTCATGTGATCCTAATTAAGAATTTCTACAAAACATCTGTTGGGATAGATTTGTGCGTTTACAAATTTCTACGTACCCTAATGTACCTAACCTCTCTCCATTGATGTAATCCTAATCAAGAATTTCTACAAAACTGTGTTGGGTTAGATTTGTGCGTTTACAAATTTATTCGTACCCTAACCTCTTTCCATTCATGTGATCCTAATCAAGAATTTCTACAAAACGTCCGTTGGGGTAGATTTGTGCTTTTACAAATTTTTGCCTACCCTAACCTCTTTCCATTCATGTGATCCTAATCAAAAATTTCTACAAAACATCCGATGTGATAGATTTGTGCTTTTCCATATTTATTTGTACCCTACCTCTTTCCATTCACGTGATCCTAATCAAGAATTTCTACAAAACGTTCGTTGCGATAGATTTGTGCTTTTACAAATTTATTCGTACCCTAACCTCTTTCCATTCATGTAATCCTAATCAAGAATTTCTACAAAGCTGTGTTGGGATAGATTTGTGCTTTTCCAAATTTAGTTGTACCCTAACCTCTTTCCATTCATGTAATCCTAATCAAGAATTTCTACAAAGCTGTGTTGGGATAGATTTGTGCTTTTACAAATTAATTCGTACCCTAACCTCTTTCCATTCATGTGATCCTAATCAAGAATTTCTACAAAGCTGTGTTGGTATAGATTTGTGCTTTTACAAATTTATTCGTACCCTAACATCTTTCCATTCATGTAATCCTAATCAAGAATTTCTACAAAGCTGTGTTGGGATAGATTTGTGCTTTTACAAATTTATTCGTACCCTAACCTCTTTCCATTCATGTGATCCTAATCAAGAATTTCTACAAAGCTGTGTTGGGATAAATTTGTGCGTTTACAAATTTATTCGTACCCTAACCTCTTTCCATTCATGTGATCCTAATCAAGAATTTCTACAAAACGTCCGTTGGGATAGATTTGTGCTTTTACAAATTTTTGCGTACCCTAACCTCTTTCTATTCATGTGATCCTAATCAAAAATTTCTACAAAACATCCGATGTGATAGATTTGTGCCTTTCCAAATTTAGTTCTACCCTAACCTCTTTCCATTCATGTGATCCTAATCAAGAATTTCTACAAAACATCTGTTGGGATAGATTTTTGCGTTTACAGATTACTGCGTACCCTATCGTACCTAACCTCTTTGCATTCATGTAATTCTAATCAAGAATTTCTACAAAGCTGTGTTGGTATAGATTTGTGCTTTTACAAATTTATTCGTACCCTAACCTTTTCCATTCATGTAATCCTAATCAAGAATTTCTACAAAGCTGTGTTGGGATAGATTTGTGCTTTTACAAATTTATTCGTACCCTAACCTCTTTCCATTCATGTGATCCTAATCAAGAATTTCTACCAAGCTGTGTAGGGATAGATTTGTACTTTTGCAAATTTCTTTGTATCCTAACCTCTCTCCATTCATGTAATCCTAATCAAGAATTTCTACAAAACTGTGTTGGGATCGATTTGTGCGGTTACAAATTAATTCGTACCCTAACCTCTTTCCATTCATGTGATCCTAATCATGAATTTCTACAAAGCTGTGTTGGGATAGATTTGTACTTTTGCAAATTTCTTTGTATCCTAACCTTTCTCCATTCATGTAATCCTAATCAAGAATTTCTACAAAACTGTGTTGGGATAGATTTGTGTGGTTACAAATTTATTCGTACCCTAACCTCTTTCCATTCATGTGATCCTAATCAAGAATTTCTACAAATCGTCTGTTGGGATAGATTTGTACTCTTACAAATTTCTGCGTACCCTAACCTCTTTCCATTCATGTGATCCTAATCAAGAATTTCTACAAAGCTGTGTTGGGATAGATTTGTACTTTTGCAAATTTCTTTGTATCCTAACCTTTCTCCATTCATGTAATCCTAATCAAGAATTTCTACAAAACTGTGTTGGGATAGATTTGTGTGGTTACAAATTTATTCGTACCCTAACCTCTTTCCATTCATGTGATCCTAATCAAGAATTTCTACAAAACGTCTGTTGGGATAGATTTGTACTCTTACAAATTTCTGCGTACCCTAACCTCTTTCCATTCATGTGATCCTAATCAAGAATTTCTACAAAGCTGTGTTGGGATAGATTTGTGCGTTTACAAATTTATTCGTACCCTAACCTCTTTCCATTCATGTGATCCTAATCAAGAATTTCTACAAAATATCCATTGGGATAGATTTGTAATTTTGCAAATTTCTTCGTATCCTAACCTCTTTCCATTCATGTGATCCTAATCAAGAATTTCTACAAAACGTCCGTTGGGATAGATTTGTGCGTTTACAAATTTCTACATACCCTAAAGTACCTAACCTCTCTCCATTGATGTAATCCTAATCAAGAATTTCTACAAAACTGTGTTGGGATAAATTTGTGCGTTTACAAATTTATTCGTACCCTAACCTCTTTCCATTCATGTGATCCTAATCAAGAATTTCTACAAAACGTCCGTTGGGATAGATTTGTGCTTTTACAAATTTTTGCGTACCTTAACCTCTTTCCATTCATGTGATCCTAATCAAAAATTTCTACAAAACATCCGATGTGATAGATTTGTGCCTTTCCAAATTTAGTTCTACCCTAACCTCTTTCCATTCATGTGATCCTAATCAAGAATTTCTACAAAACATCTGTTGGGATAGATTTCTGCTTTTCCAAATTTATTTGTACCCTACCTCTTTCCATTCACGTGATCCTAATCAAGAATTTCTAGAAAACATTCGTTTGGATAGATTTTTGCGTTTACAGATTTCTGCGTACCCTATCGTACCTAACCTCTTTCCATTCATGTAATTCTAATCAAGAATTTCTACAAAGCTGTGTTGGTATAGATTTGTGCTTTTACAAATTTATTCGTACCCTAACCTCTTTCCATTCATGTGATCCTAATCAAGAATTTCTACAAAGCTGTGTTGGGATAGATTTGTACTTTTGCAAATTTCTTTGTATCCTAACCTCTCTCCATTCATGTAATCCTAATCAAGAATTTCTACAAAACTGTGTTGGGATCGATTTGTGCGGTTACAAATTAATTCGTACCCTAACCTCTTTCCATTCATGTGATCCTAATCAAGAATTTCTACAAAGCTGTGTTGGGATAGATTTGTACTTTTGCAAATTTCTTTGTATCCTAACCTCTCTCCATTCATGTAATCCTAATCAAGAATTTCTACAAAACTGTGTTGGGATAGATTTGTGCGGTTACAAATTTCTGCGTACCCTAACCTCTTTCCATTCATGTGATCCTAATCAAGAATTTCTTCAAAACATCCGATGTGATAGATTTGTGCTGTTCCAAATTTAGTTCTACCCTAACCTCTTTCCATTCATGTGATCCTAATTAAGAATTTCTACAAAACATCTGTTGGGATAGATTTGTGCGTTTACAAATTTCTACGTACCCTAATGTACCTAACCTCTCTCCATTGATGTAATCCTAATCAAGAATTTCTACAAAACTGTGTTGGGTTAGATTTGTGCGTTTACAAATTTATTCGTACCCTAACCTCTTTCCATTCATGTGATCCTAATCAAGAATTTCTACAAAACGTCCGTTGGGGTAGATTTGTGCTTTTACAAATTTTTGCCTACCCTAACCTCTTTCCATTCATGTGATCCTAATCAAAAATTTCTACAAAACATCCGATGTGATAGATTTGTGCTTTTCCATATTTATTTGTACCCTACCTCTTTCCATTCACGTGATCCTAATCAAGAATTTCTACAAAACGTTCGTTGCGATAGATTTGTGCTTTTACAAATTTATTCGTACCCTAACCTCTTTCCATTCATGTAATCCTAATCAAGAATTTCTACAAAGCTGTGTTGGGATAGATTTGTGCTTTTCCAAATTTAGTTGTACCCTAACCTCTTTCCATTCATGTAATCCTAATCAAGAATTTCTACAAAGCTGTGTTGGGATAGATTTGTGCTTTTACAAATTTATTCGTACCCTAACCTCTTTCCATTCATGTGATCCTAATCAAGAATTTCTTCAAAACATCCGATGTGATAGATTTGTGCTGTTCCAAATTTAGTTCTACCCTAACCTCTTTCCATTCATGTGATCCTAATCAAGAATTTCTACAAAACATCTGTTGGGATAGATTTGTGCTTTTCCAAATTTAGTTGTACCCTACCTTTTTCCATTCATGTGATCCTAATCAAGAATTTCTACAAAACATCCGTTGGGATAGATTTGTGCTTTTCCAAATTTAGTTGTACCCTAACCTCTTTCCATTCATGTGATCCTAATCAAGAATTTCTACAAATCGTCTGTTGGGATAGATTTGTACTCTTACAAATTTCTGCGTACCCTAACCTCTTTCCATTCATGTGATCCTAATAAAGAATTTCTTCAAAACATCCGATGTGATAGATTTGTGCTGTTCCAAATTTAGTTCTACCCTAACCTCTTTCCATTCATGTGATCCTAATCAAGAATTTCTACAAAACATCCGTTGGGATAGATTTGTGCTTTTCCAAATTTAGTTGTACCCTAACCTCTTTCCATTCATGTGATCCTAATCAAGAATTTCTACAAAGCTGTGTGGGTATAGATTTGTGCTTTTACAAATTTATTCGTACCCTAACCTCTTTCCATTCATGTGATCCTAATCAAGAATTTCTACAAAGCTGTGTTGGGATAGATTTGTACTTTTGCAAATTTCTTTGTATCCTAACCTCTCTCCATTCATGTAATCCTAATCAAGAATTTCTACAAAACTGTGTTGGGATCGATTTGTGCGGTTACAAATTAATTCGTACCCTAACCTCTTTCCATTCATGTGATCCTAATCAAGAATTTCTACAAAGTTGTGTTGGGATAGATTTGTACTTTTGCAAATTTCTTTGTATCCTAACCTCTCTCCATTCATATAATCCTAATCAAGAATTTCTACAAAACTGTGTTGTGATAGATTTGTGCGGTTACAAATTTCTGCGTACCCTAACCTCTTTCCATTCATGTGATCCTAATCAAGAATTTCTTCAAAACATCCGATGTAATAGATTTGTGCTATTCCAAATTTAGCTCTACCCTAACCTCTTTCCATTCATGTGATCCTAATCAAGAATTTCTACAAAACATCTGTTGGGATAGATTTGTGCGTTTACAAATTTCTACGTACCCTAATGTACCTAACCTCTCTCCATTGATGTAATCCTAATCAAGAATTTCTACAAAACTGTGTTGGGATAGATTTGTGCGTTTACAAATTTATTCGTACCCTAACCTCTTTCCATTCATGTGATCCTAATCAAGAATTTCTACAAAACGTCCGTTGGGATAGATTTGTGCTTTTACAAATTTTTGCGTACCCTAACCTCTTTCCATTCATGTGATCCTAATCAAAAATTTCTACAAAACATCCGATGTGATAGATTTGTGCTTTTCCAAATTTATTTGTACCCTACCTCTTTCCATTCACGTGATCCTAATCAAGAATTTCTACAAAACATTCGTTGGGAAAGATTCTTGTGTTTACAGATTTCTGTGTACCCTATCGTACCTAACCTCTTTCCATTCATGTAATCCTAATCAAGAATTCCTACAAAGCTGTGTTGATATAGATTTGTGCTTTTACAAATTTATTCGTACCCTAACCTCTTTCCATTCATGTAATCCTAATCAAGAATTTCTACAAAGCTGTGTTGGGATAGATTTGTGTGGTTACAAATTTATTCGTACCCTAACCTCTTTCCATTCATGTGATCCTAATTAAGAATTTCTACAAATCGTCTGTTGGGATAGATTTGTACTCTTACAAATTTCTGCGTACCCTAACCTCTTTCCATTCATGTGATCCTAATCAAAAATTTCTTCAAAACATCCGATGTGATAGATTTGTGCTGTTCCAAATTTAGTTCTACCCTAACCTCTTTCCATTCATGTGATCCTAATCAAGAATTTCTACAAAACATCCGTTGGGATAGATTTGTGCATTTCCAAATTTAGTTGTACCCTAACCTCTTTCCATTCATGTGATCCTAATCAAGAATTTCTACAAAGCTGTGTTGGGATAGATTTGTGCTTTTACAAATTTCTGCGTACCCTAACCTCTTTCCATTCATGTGATCCTAATCAAGAATTTCTACAAAGCTGTGTTGGGATAGATTTGTGCGTTTACAAATTTATTCGTACCCTAACCTCTTTCCATTCATGTGATCCTAATCAAGAATTTCTACAAAATATCCATTGGGATAGATTTGTAATTTTGCAAATTTCTTCGTATCCTAACCTCTTTCCATTCATGTGACCCTAATCAAGAATTTCTACAAAACGTCCGTTGGGATAGATTTGTGCGTTTACAAATTTCTACATACCCTAAAGTACCTAACCTCTCTCCATTGATGTAATCCTAATCAAGAATTTCTACAAAACTGTGTTGGGATAAATTTGTGCGTTTACAAATTTATTCGTACCCTAACCTCTTTCCATTCATGTGATCCTAATCAAGAATTTCTACAAAACGTCCGTTGGGATAGATTTGTGCTTTTACAAATTTTTGCGTACCTTAACCTCTTTCCATTCATGTGATCCTAATCAAAAATTTCTACAAAGCATCCGATGTGATAGATTTGTGCCTTTCCAAATTTAGTTCTACCCTAACCTCTTTCCATTCATGTGATCCTAATCAAGAATTTCTACAAAACATCTGTTGGGATAGATTTGTGCTTTTCCAAATTTATTTGTACCCTACCTCTTTCCATTCACGTGATCCTAATCAAGAATTTCTAGAAAACATTCGTTTGGATAGATTTTTGCGTTTACAGATTTCTGCGTACCCTATCGTACTTAACCTCTTTCCATTCATGTAATTCTAATCAAGAATTTCTACAAAGCTGTGTTGGTATAGATTTGTGCTTTTACAAATTTATTCGTACCCTAACCTCTTTCCATTCATGTAATCCTAATCAAGAATTTCTACAAAGCTGTGTTGGGATAGATTTGTGCTTTTACAAATTTATTCGTACCCTAACCTCTTTCCATTCATGTTATCCTAATCAAGAATTTCTACAAAGCTGTGTTGGTATAGATTTGTGCTTTTACAATTTTATTCGTACCCTAACCTCTTTCCATTCATGTGATCCTAATCAAGAATTTCTACAAAGCTGTGTTGGGATCGATTTGTGCGGTTACAAATTAATTCGTACCCTAACCTCTTTCCATTCATGTGATCCTAATCAAGAATTTCTACAAAGCTGTGTTGGGATAGATTTGTACTTTTGCAAATTTCTTTGTATCCTAACCTCTCTCCATTCATGTAATCCTAATCAAGAATTTCTACAAAACTGTGTTGGGATCGATTTGTGAGGTTACAAATTAATTCGTACCCTAACCTCTTTCCATTCATGTGATCCTAATCAAGAATTTCTACAAAGCTGTGTTGGGATAGATTTGTACTTTTGCAAATTTCTTTGTATCCTAACCTCTCTCCATTCATGTAATCCTAATCAAGAATTTCTTCAAAACTGTGTTGGGATAGATTTGTGCGGTTACAAATTTCTGCGTACCCTAACCTCTTTCCATTCATGTGATCCTAATCAAGAATTTCTTCAAAACATCCGATGTGATAGATTTGTGCTGTTCCAAATTTAGTTCTACCCTAACCTCTTTCCATTCATGTGATCCTAATCAAGAATTTCTACAAAACATCTGTTGGGATAGATTTGTGCGTTTACAAATTTCTACGTACCCTAATGTACCTAACCTCTCTCCATTGATGTAATCCTAATCAAGAATTTCTACAAAACTGTGTTGGGATAGATTTATGCGTTTACAAATTTATTCGTACCCTAACCTCTTTCCATTCATGTGATCCTAATCAAGAATTTCTACAAAACGTCCGTTGGGGTAGATTTGTGCTTTTACAAATTTTTGCGTACCCTAACCTCTTTCCATTCATGTGATCCTAATCGAAAATTTCTACAAAACATCCGATGTGATAGATTTGTGCTTTTCCATATTTATTTGTACCCTACCTCTTTCCATTCACGTGATCCTAATCAAGAATTTCTACAAAACATTCGTTGGGAAAGATTCTTGTGTTTACAGATTTCTGTGTACCCTATTGTACCTAACCTCTTTCCATTCATGTAATCCTAATCAAGAATTCCTACAAAGCTGTGTTGATATAGATTTGTGCTTTTACAAATTTATTCTTAGCCTAACCTCTTTCCATTCATGTGATCCTAATCAAGAATTTCTACAAAGCTGTGTTGGGATAGATTTGTGCTTTTACAAATTTCTGCGTACCCTAACCTCTTTCCATTCATGTGATCCTAATCAAGAATTTCTACAAAGCTGTGTTGGGATAGATTTGTGCGTTTACAAATTTATTCGTACCCTAACCTCTTTCCATTCATGTGATCCTAATCAAGAATTTCTACAAAATATCCATTGGGATAGATTTGTAATTTTGCAAATTTCTTCGTATCCTAACCTCTTTCCATTCATGTGATCCTAATCAAGAATTTCTACAAAACGTCCGTTGGGATAGATTTGTGCGTTTACAAATTTCTACATACCCTAAAGTACCTAACCTCTCTCCATTGATGTAATCCTAATCAAGAATTTCTACAAAACTGTGTTGGGATAAATTTGTGCGTTTACAAATTTATTCGTACCCTAACCTCTTTCCATTCATGTGATCCTAATCAAGAATTTCTACAAAACGTCCGTTGGGATAGATTTGTGCTTTTACAAATTTTTGCGTACCTTAACCTCTTTCCATTCATGTGATCCTAATCAAAAATTTCTACAAAGCATCCGATGTGATAGATTTGTGCCTTTCCAAATTTAGTTCTACCCTAACCTCTTTCCATTCATGTGATCCTAATCAAGAATTTCTACAAAACATCTGTTGGGATAGATTTGTGCTTTTCCAAATTTATTTGTACCCTACCTCTTTCCATTCACGTGATCCTAATCAAGAATTTCTAGAAAACATTCGTTTGGATAGATTTTTGCGTTTACAGATTTCTGCGTACCCTATCGTACCTAACCTCTTTCCATTCATGTAATTCTAATCAAGAATTTCTACAAAGCTGTGTTGGTATAGATTTGTGCTTTTACAAATTTATTCGTACCCTAACCTCTTTCCATTCATGTAATCCTAATCAAGAATTTCTACAAAGCTGTGTTGGGATAGATTTGTGCTTTTACAAATTTATTCGTACCCTAACCTCTTTCCATTCATGTGATCCTAATCAAGAATTTCTACAAAGCTGTGTTGGTATAGATTTGTGCTTTTACAAATTTATTCGTACCCTAACCTCTTTCCATTCATGTGATCCTAATCAAGAATTTCTACAAAGCTGTGTTGGGATCGATTTGTGCGGTTACAAATTAATTCGTACCCTAACCTCTTTCCATTCATGTGATCCTAATCAAGAATTTCTACAAAGCTGTGTTGGGATAGATTTGTACTTTTGCAAATTTCTTTGTATCCTAACCTCTCTCCATTCATGTAATCCTAATCAAGAATTTCTACAAAACTGTGTTGGGATCGATTTGTGAGGTTACAAATTAATTCGTACCCTAACCTCTTTCCATTCATGTGATCCTAATCAAGAATTTCTACAAAGCTGTGTTGGGATAGATTTGTACTTTTGCAAATTTCTTTGTATCCTAACCTCTCTCCATTCATGTAATCCTAATCAAGAATTTCTTCAAAACTGTGTTGGGATAGATTTGTGCGGTTACAAATTTCTGCGTACCCTAACCTCTTTCCATTCATGTGATCCTAATCAAGAATTTCTTCAAAACATCCGATGTGATAGATTTGTGCTGTTCCAAATTTAGTTCTACCCTAACCTCTTTCCATTCATGTGATCCTAATCAAGAATTTCTACAAAACATCTGTTGGGATAGATTTGTGCGTTTACAAATTTCTACGTACCCTAATGTACCTAACCTCTCTCCATTGATGTAATCCTAATCAAGAATTTCTACAAAACTGTGTTGGGATAGATTTGTGCGTTTACAAATTTATTCGTACCCTAACCTCTTTCCATTCATGTGATCCTAATCAAGAATTTCTACAAAACGTCCGTTGGGGTAGATTTGTGCTTTTACAAATTTTTGCGTACCCTAACCTCTTTCCATTCATGTGATCCTAATCAAAAATTTCTACAAAACATCCGATGTGATAGATTTGTGCTTTTCCATATTTATTTGTACCCTACCTCTTTCCATTCACGTGATCCTAATCAAGAATTTCTACAAAACATTCGTTGGGAAAGATTCTTGTGTTTACAGATTTCTGTGTACCCTATTGTACCTAACCTCTTTCCATTCATGTAATCCTAATCAAGAATTCCTACAAAGCTGTGTTGATATAGATTTGTGCTTTTACAAATTTATTCTTAGCCTAACCTCTTTCCATTCATGTGATCCTAATCAAGAATTTCTACAAAACGTTCGTTGCGATAGATTTGTGCTTTTACAAATTTATTCGTACCCTAACCTCTTTCCATTCATGTAATCCTAATCAAGAATTTCTACAAAGCTGTGTTGGGATAGATTTGTGTGGTTACAAATTTATTCGTACCCTAACCTCTTTCCATTCATGTGATCCTAATCAAGAATTTCTACAAATCGTCTGTTGGGATAGATTTGTACTCTTACAAATTTCTGCGTACCCTAACCTCTTTCCATTCATGTGATCCTAATCAAAAATTTCTTCAAAACATCCGATGTGATAGATTTGTGCTGTTCCAAATTTAGTTCTACCCTAACCTCTTTCCATTCATGTGATCCTAATCAAGAATTTCTACCAAACATCCGTTGGGATAGATTTGTGCTTTTCCAAATTTAGTTGTACCCTAACCTCTTTCCATTCATGTGATCCTAATCAAGAATTTCTACAAAGCTGTGTTGGTATAGATTTGTGCTTTTACAAATTTATTCGTACCCTAACCTCTTTCCATTCATGTAATCCTAATCAAGAATTTCTACAAAGCTGTGTTGGGATAGATCTGTGCTTTTACAAATTTATTCGTACCCTAACCTCTTTCCATTCATGTGATCCTAATCAAGAATTTCTTCAAAACATCCGTTGGGATAGATTTGTGCTTTTCCAAATTTAGTTGTACCCTACCTTTTTCCATTCATGTGATCCTAATCAAGAATTTCTACAAAGCTGTGTTGGTGTAGATTTGTGCTTTTACAAATTTATTCGTACCCTAACCTCTCTCCACTCATGTAATCCTAATCAAGAATTTCTACAAAACTGTGTTGGGATAGATTTGTGTGGTTACAGATTTATTCGTACCCTAACCTCTTTCCATTCATGTGATCCTAATCAAGAATTTCTTCAAAACATCCGTTGGGATAGATTTGTGCTTTTCCAAATTTAGTTGTACCCTAACCTCTTTCCATTCATGTGATCCTAATCAAGAATTTCTACAAAGCTGTGTTGGTGTAGATTTGTGCTTTTACAAATTTATTCGTACCCTAACCTCTCTCCATTCATGTAATCCTAATCAAGAATTTCTACAAAACTGTGTTGGGATAGATTTGTGTGGTTACAAATTTATTCGTACCCTAACCTCTTTCCATTCATGTGATCCTAATCAAGAATTTCTACAAATCGTCTGTTGGGATAGATTTGTACTCTTACAAATTTCTGGGTACCCTAACCTCTTTCCATTTATGTGATCCTAATCAAGAATTTCTTCAAAACATCCGATGTGATAGATTTGTGCTGTTCCAAATTTAGTTCTACCCTAACCTTTTTCCATTCATGTGATCCTAATCAAGAATTTCTACAAAACATCCGTTGGGATAGATTTGAGCTTTTCCAAATTTAGTGGTACCCTAACCTCTTTCCATTCATGTGATCCTAATCAAGAATTTCTACAAAGCTGTGTGGGTATAGATTTGTGCTTTTACAAATTTATTCGTACCCTAACCTCTTTCCATTCATGTGATCCTAATCAAGAATTTCTTCAAAACATCCGATGTGATTGATTTGTGCTGTTCCAAATTTAGTTCTACCCTAACCTCTTTCCATTCATGTGATCCTAATCAAGAATTTCTACAAAACATCTGTTGGGATAGATTTGTGCGTTTACAAATTTCTACGTACCCTAATGTACCTAACCTCTCTCCATTGATGTAATCCTAATCAAGAATTTCTACAAAACTGTGTTGGGATAGATTTGTGCGTTTACAAATTTATTCGTACCCTAACCTCTTTCCATTCATGTGATCCTAATCAAGAATTTCTACAAAACGTCCGTTGGGATAGATTTGTGCTTTTACAAATTTTTGCGTACCCTAACCTCTTTCCATTCATGTGATCCTAATCAAAAATTTCTACAAAACATCCGATATGATAGATTTGTGCTTTTTCAAATTTATTTGTACCCTACCTCTTTCCATTCACGTGATCCTAATCAAGAATTTCTACAAAACATTCGTTGGGATAGATTTTTGCGTTTACAGATTTCTGCGTACCCTATCGTACCTAACCTCTTTCCATTCATGTAATTCTAATCAAGAATTTCTACAAAGCTGTGTTGGTATATATTTGTGCTTTTACAAATTTATTCGTACCCTAACCTCTTTCCATTCATGTGATCCTAATCAAGAATTTCTACAAAGCTGTGTTGGTATAGATTTGTGCTTTTACAAATTTATTCGTACCCTAACCTCTTTCCATTCATGTGATCCTAATCAAGAATTTCTACAAAGCTGTGTTGGGATAGATTTGTACTTTTGCAAATTTCTTTGTATCCTAACCTCTCTCCATTCATGTAATCCTAATCAAGAATTTCTACAAAACTGTGTTGGGATCGATTTGTGCGGTTACAAATTAATTCGTACCCTAACCTCTTTCCATTCATGTGATCCTAATCAAGAATTTCTACAAAGCTGTGTTGGGATAGATTTGTACTTTTGCAAATTTCTTTGTATCCTAACCTCTCTCCATTCATGTAATCCTAATCAAGAATTTCTACAAAACTGTGTTGGGATAGATTTGTGCGGTTACAAATTTCTGCGTACCCTAACCTCTTTCCATTCATGTGATCCTAATCAAGAATTTCTTCAAAACATCCGATGTAATAGATTTGTGCTGTTCCTAATTTAGTTCTACCCTAACCTCTTTCCATTCATGTGATCCTAATCAAGAATTTCTACAAAACATCTGTTGGGATAGATTTGTGCGTTTACAAATTTCTACGTACCCTAATGTACCTAACCTCTCTCCATTGATGTAATCCTAATCAAGAATTTCTACAAAACTGTGTTGGGATAGATTTGTGCGTTTACAAATTTATTCGTACCCTAACCTCTTTCCATTCATGTGATCCTAATCAAGAATTTCTACAAAACGTCCGTTGGGGTAGATTTGTGCTTTTACAAATTTTTGCGTACCCTAACCTCTTTCCATTCATGTGATCCTAATCAAAAATTTCTACAAAACATCCGATGTGATAGATTTGTGCTTTTCCATATTTATTTGTACCCTACCTCTTTCCATTCACGTGATCCTAATCAAGAATTTCTACAAAACATTCGTTGGGAAAGATTCTTGTGTTTACAGATTTCTGTGTACCCTATTGTACCTAACCTCTTTCCATTCATGTAATCCTAATCAAGAATTCCTACAAAGCTGTGTTGATATAGATTTGTGCTTTTACAAATTTATTCTTAGCCTAACCTCTTTCCATTCATGTGATCCTAATCAAGAATTTCTACAAAACGTTCGTTGCGATAGATTTGTGCTTTTACAAATTTATTCGTACCCTAACCTCTTTCCATTCATGTAATCCTAATCAAGAATTTCTACAAAGCTGTGTTGGGATAGATTTGTGTGGTTACAAATTTATTCGTACCCTAACCTCTTTCCATTCATGTGATCCTAATCAAGAATTTCTACAAATCGTCTGTTGGGATAGATTTGTACTCTTACAAATTTCTGCGTACCCTAACCTCTTTCCATTCATGTGATCCTAATCAAAAATTTCTTCAAAACATCCGATGTGATAGATTTGTACTGTTCCAAATTTAGTTCTACCCTAACCTCTTTCCATTCATGTGATCCTAATCAAGAATTTCTACCAAACATCCGTTGGGATAGATTTGTGCTTTTCCAAATTTAGTTGTACCCTAACCTCTTTCCATTCATGTGATCCTAATCAAGAATTTCTACAAAGCTGTGTTGGTATAGATTTGTGCTTTTACAAATTTATTCGTACCCTAACCTCTTTCCATTCATGTGATCCTAATCAAGAATTTCTACAAAGCTGTGTTGGGATAGATTTGTACTTTTGCAAATTTCTTTGTATCCTAACCTCTCTCCATTCATGTAATCCTAATCAAGAATTTCTACAAAACTGTGTTGGGATCGATTTGTGCGGTTACAAATTAATTCGTACCCTAACCTCTTTCCATTCATGTGATCCTAATCAAGAATTTCTACAAAGCTGTGTTGGGATAGATTTGTACTTTTGCAAATTTCTTTGTATCCTAACCTCTCTCCATTCATGTAATCCTAATCAAGAATTTCTACAAAACTGTGTTGGGATAGATTTGTGCGGTTACAAATTTCTGCGTACCCTAACCTCTTTCCATTCATGTGATCCTAATCAAGAATTTCTTCAAAACATCCGATGTAATAGATTTGTGCTGTTCCTAATTTAGTTCTACCCTAACCTCTTTCCATTCATGTGATCCTAATCAAGAATTTCTACAAAACATCTGTTGGGATAGATTTGTGCGTTTACAAATTTCTACGTACCCTAATGTACCTAACCTCTCTCCATTGATGTAATCCTAATCAAGAATTTCTACAAAACTGTGTTGGGATAGATTTGTGCGTTTACAAATTTATTCGTACCCTAACCTCTTTCCATTCATGTGATCCTAATCAAGAAAATCTACAAAACGTCCGTTGGGGTAGATTTGTGCTTTTACAAATTTTTGCGTACCCTAACCTCTTTCCATTCATGTGATCCTAATCAAAAATTTCTACAAAACATCCGATGTGATAGATTTGTGCTTTTCCATATTTATTTGTACCCTACCTCTTTCCATTCACGTGATCCTAATCAAGAATTTCTTCAAAACTGTGTTGGGATCGATTTGTGCGGTTACAAATTAATTCGTACCCTAACCTCTTTCCATTCATGTGATCCTAATCAAGAATTTCTACAAAGCTGTGTTGGGATAGATTTGTACTTTTGCAAATTTCTTTGTATCCTAACCTCTCTCCATTCATGTAATCCTAATCAAGAATTTCTACAAAACTGTGTTGGGATAGATTTGTGCGGTTACAAATTTCTGCGTACCCTAACCTCTTTCCATTCATGTGATCCTAATCAAGAATTTCTTCAAAACATCCGATGTAATAGATTTGTGCTGTTCCTAATTTAGTTCTACCCTAACCTCTTTCCATTCATGTGATCCTAATCAAGAATTTCTACAAAACATCTGTTGGGATAGATTTGTGCGTTTACAAATTTCTACGTACCATAATGTACCTAACCTCTCTCCATTGATGTAATCCTAATCAAGAATTTCTACAAAACTGTGTTGGGATAGATTTGTGCGTTTACAAATTTATTCGTACCCTAACCTCTTTCCATTCATGTGATCCTAATCAAGAAAATCTACAAAACGTCCGTTGGGGTAGATTTGTGCTTTTACAAATTTCTGCGTACCCTAACCTCTTTCCATTCATGTGATCCTAATCAAGAATTTCTTCAAAACATCCGATGTGATTGATTTGTGCTGTTCCAAATTTAGTTCTACCCTAACCTCTTTCCATTCATGTGATCCTAATCAAGAATTTCTACAAAACATTTGTTGGGATAGATTTGTGCGTTTACAAATTTCTACGTACCCTAATGTACCTAACCTCTCTCCATTGATGTAATCCTAATCAAGAATTTCTACAAAACTGTGTTGGGATAGATTTGTGCGTTTACAAATTTATTCGTACCCTAACCTCTTTCCATTCATGTGATCCTAATCAAGAATTTCTACAAAACGTCCGTTGGGATAGATTTGTGCTTTTACAAATTTTTGCGTAACCTAACCTCTTTCCATTCATGTGATCCTAATCAAAAATTTCTACAAAACATCCGATGTGATAGATTTGTGCTTTTCCAAATTTATTTGTACCCTACCTCTTTCCATTCACGTGATCCTAATCAAGAATTTCTACAAAACATTCGTTGGGAAAGATTCTTGTGTTTACAGATTTCTGTGTACCCTATCGTACCTAACCTCTTTCCATTCATGTAATCCTAATCAAGAATTCCTACAAAGCTGGATATAGATTTATGCTTTTACAAATTTATTCGTACCCTAACCTCTTTCCATTCATGTGATCCTAATCAAGAATTTCTTCAAAACATCCGATGTGATAGATTTGTGCTGTTCCAAATTTAGTTCTACCCTAACCTCTTTCCATTCATGTGATCCTAATCAAGAATTTCTACAAAACATCTGTTGGGATAGATTTGTGCGTTTACAAATTTCTACGTACCCTAATGTACCTAACCTCTCTCCATTGATGTAATCCTAATCAAGAATTTCTACAAAACTGTGTTGGGATAGATTTGTGCGTTTACAAATTTATTCGTACCCTAACCTCTTTCCATTCATGTGATCCTAATCAAGAATTTCTACAAAACGTCCGTTGGGGTAGATTTGTGCTTTTACAAATTTTTGCGTACCCTAACCTCTTTCCATTCATGTGATCCTAATCAAAAATTTCTACAAAACATCCGATGTGATAGATTTGTGCTTTTTCATATTTATTTGTACCCTACCTCTTTCCATTCACGTGATCCTAATCAAGAATTTCTACAAAACATTCGTTGGGAAAGATTCTTGTGTTTACAGATTTCTGTGTACCCTATTGTACCTAACCTCTTTCCATTCATGTAATCCTAATCAAGAATTCCTACAAAGCTGTGTTGATATAGATTTGTGCTTTTACAAATTTATTCTTAGCCTAACCTCTTTCCATTCATGTGATCCTAATCAAGAATTTCTACAAAACGTTCGTTGCGATAGATTTGTGCTTTTACAAATTTATTCGTACCCTAACCTCTTTCCATTCATGTAATCCTAATCAAGAATTTCTACAAAGCTGTGTTGGGATAGATTTGTGTGGTTACAAATTTATTCGTACCCTAACCTCTTTCCATTCATGTGATCCTAATCAAGAATTTCTACAAATCGTCTGTTGGGATAGATTTGTACTCTTACAAATTTCTGCGTACCCTAACCTCTTTCCATTCATGTGATCCTAATCAAAAATTTCTTCAAAACATCCGATGTGATAGATTTGTGCTGTTCCAAATTTAGTTCTACCCTAACCTCTTTCCATTCATGTGATCCTAATCAAGAATTTCTACCAAACATCCGTTGGGATAGATTTGTGCTTTTCCAAATTTAGTTGTACCCTAACCTCTTTCCATTCATGTGATCCTAATCAAGAATTTCTACAAAGCTGTGTTGGTATAGATTTGTGCTTTTACAAATTTATTCGTACCCTAACCTCTTTCCATTCATGTAATCCTAATCAAGAATTTCTACAAAGCTGTGTTGGGATAGATCTGTGCTTTTACAAATTTATTCGTACCCTAACCTCTTTCCATTCATGTGATCCTAATCAAGAATTTCTTCAAAACATCCGTTGGGATAGATTTGTGCTTTTCCAAATTTAGTTGTACCCTACCTTTTTCCATTCATGTGATCCTAATCAAGAATTTCTACAAAGCTGTGTTGGTGTAGATTTGTGCTTTTACAAATTTATTCGTACCCTAACCTCTCTCCACTCATGTAATCCTAATCAAGAATTTCTACAAAACTGTGTTGGGATAGATTTGTGTGGTTACAAATTTATTCGTACCCTAACCTCTTTCCATTCATGTGATCCTAATCAAGAATTTCTTCAAAACATCCGTTGGGATAGATTTGTGCTTTTCCAAATTTAGTTGTACCCTAACCTCTTTCCATTCATGTGATCCTAATCAAGAATTTCTACAAAGCTGTGTTGGTGTAGATTTGTGCTTTTACAAATTTATTCGTACCCTAACCTCTCTCCATTCATGTAATCCTAATCAAGAATATCTACAAAACTGTGTTGGGATAGATTTGTGTGGTTACAAATTTATTCGTACCCTAACCTCTTTCCATTCATGTGATCCTAATCAAGAATTTCTACAAATCGTCTGTTGGGATAGATTTGTACTCTTACAAATTTCTGGGTACCCTAACCTCTTTCCATTCATGTGATCCTAATCAAGAATTTCTTCAAAACATCCGATGTGATAGATTTGTGCTGTTCCAAATTTAGTTCTACCCTAACCTTTTTCCATTCATGTGATCCTAATCAAGAATTTCTACAAAACATCCGTTGGGATAGATTTGTGCTTTTCCAAATTTAGTGGTACCCTAACCTCTTTCCATTCATGTGATCCTAATCAAGAATTTCTACAAAGCTGTGTGGGTATAGATTTGTGCTTTTACAAATTTATTCGTACCCTAACCTCTTTCCATTCATGTGATCCTAATCAAGAATTTCTACAAAGCTGTGTTGGGATAGATTTGTACTTTTGCAAATTTCTTTGTATCCTAACCTCTCTCCATTCATGTAATCCTAATCAAGAATTTCTACAAAACTGTGTTGGGATCGATTTGTGCGGTTACAAATTAATTCGTACCCTAACCTCTTTCCATTCAGGTGATCCTAATCAAGAATTTCTACAAAGCTGTGTTGGGATAGATTTGTACTTTTGCAAATTTCTTTGTATCCTAACCTCTCTCCATTCATATAATCCTAATCAAGAATTTCTACAAAACTGTGTTGGGATAGATTTGTGCGGTTACAAATTTCTGCGTACCCTAACCTCTTTCCATTCATGTGATCCTAATCAAGAATTTCTTCAAAACATCCGATGTGATTGATTTGTGCTGTTCCAAATTTAGTTCTACCCTAACCTCTTTCCATTCATGTGATCCTAATCAAGAATTTCTACAAAACATCTGTTGGGATAGATTTGTGCGTTTACAAATTTCTACGTACCCTAATGTACCTAACCTCTCTCCATTGATGTAATCCTAATCAAGAATTTCTACAAAACTGTGTTGGGATAGATTTGTGCGTTTACAAATTTATTCGTACCCTAACCTCTTTCCATTCATGTGATCCTAATCAATAATTTCTACAAAACGTCCGTTGGGATAGATTTGTGCTTTTACAAATTTTTGCGTACCCTAACCTCTTTCCATTCATGTGATCCTAATCAAAAATTTCTACAAAACATCCGATATGATAGATTTGTGCTTTTTCAAATTTATTTGTACCCTACCTCTTTCCATTCACGTGATCCTAATCAAGAATTTCTACAAAACATTCGTTGGGATAGATTTTTGCGTTTACAGATTTCTGCGTACCCTATCGTACCTAACCTCTTTCCATTCATGTAATTCTAATCAAGAATTTCTACAAAGCTGTGTTGGTATATATTTGTGCTTTTACAAATTTATTCGTACCCTAACCTCTTTCCATTCATGTGATCCTAATCAAGAATTTCTACAAAGCTGTGTTGGTATAGATTTGTGCTTTTACAAATTTATTCGTACCCTAACCTCTTTCCATTCATGTGATCCTAATCAAGAATTTCTACAAAGCTGTGTTGGGATAGATTTGTACTTTTGCAAATTTCTTTGTATCCTAACCTCTCTCCATTCATGTAATCCTAATCAAGAATTTCTACAAAACTGTGTTGGGATCGATTTGTGCTGTTACAAATTAATTCGTACCCTAACCTCTTTCCATTCATGTGATCCTAATCAAGAATTTCTACAAAGCTGTGTTGGGATAGATTTGTACTTTTGCAAATTTCTTTGTATCCTAACCTCTCTCCATTCATGTAATCCTAATCAAGAATTTCTACAAAACTGTGTTGGGATAGATTTGTGCGGTTACAAATTTCTGCGTACCCTAACCTCTTTCCATTCATGTGATCCTAATCAAGAATTTCTTCAAAACATCCGATGTAATAGATTTGTGCTGTTCCTAATTTAGTTCTACCCTAACCTCTTTCCATTCATGTGATCCTAATCAAGAATTTCTACAAAACATCTGTTGGGATAGATTTGTGCGTTTACAAATTTCTACGTACCCTAATGTACCTAACCTCTCTCCATTGATGTAATCCTAATCAAGAATTTCTACAAAACTGTGTTGGGATAGATTTGTGCGTTTACAAATTTATTCGTACCCTAACCTCTTTCCATTCATGTGATCCTAATCAAGAAAATCTACAAAACGTCCGTTGGGGTAGATTTGTGCTTTTACAAATTTTTGCGTACCCTAACCTCTTTCCATTCATGTGATCCTAATCAAAAATTTCTACAAAACATCCGATGTGATAGATTTGTGCTTTTCCATATTTATTTGTACCCTACCTCTTTCCATTCACGTGATCCTAATCAAGAATTTCTTCAAAACTGTGTTGGGATCGATTTGTGCGGTTACAAATTAATTCGTACCCTAACCTCTTTCCATTCATGTGATCCTAATCAAGAATTTCTACAAAGCTGTTTTGGGATAGATTTGTACTTTTGCAAATTTCTTTGTATCCTAACCTCTCTCCATTCATGTAATCCTAATCAAGAATTTCTACAAAACTGTGTTGGGATAGATTTGTGCGGTTACAAATTTCTGCGTACCCTAACCTCTTTCCATTCATGTGATCCTAATCAAGAATTTCTTCAAAACATCCGATGTAATAGATTTGTGCTGTTCCTAATTTAGTTCTACCCTAACCTCTTTCCATTCATGTGATCCTAATCAAGAATTTCTACAAAACATCTGTTGGGATAGATTTGTGCGTTTACAAATTTCTACGTACCCTAATGTACCTAACCTCTCTCCATTGATGTAATCCTAATCAAGAATTTCTACAAAACTGTGTTGGGATAGATTTGTGCGTTTACAAATTTATTCGTACCCTAACCTCTTTCCATTCATGTGATCCTAATCAAGAAAATCTACAAAACGTCCGTTGGGGTAGATTTGTGCTTTTACAAATTTCTGCGTACCCTAACCTCTTTCCATTCATGTGATCCTAATCAAGAATTTCTTCAAAACATCCGATGTGATTGATTTGTGCTGTTCCAAATTTAGTTCTACCCTAACCTCTTTCCATTCATGTGATCCTAATCAAGAATTTCTACAAAACATTTGTTGGGATAGATTTGTGCGTTTACAAATTTCTACGTACCCTAATGTACCTAACCTCTCTCCATTGATGTAATCCTAATCAAGAATTTCTACAAAACTGTGTTGGGATAGATTTGTGCGTTTACAAATTTATTCGTACCCTAACCTCTTTCCATTCATGTGATCCTAATCAAGAATTTCTACAAAACGTCCGTTGGGATAGATTTGTGCTTTTACAAATTTTTGCGTACCCTAACCTCTTTCCATTCATGTGATCCTAATCAAAAATTTCTACAAAACATCCGATGTGATAGATTTGTGCTTTTCCAAATTTATTTGTACCCTCTCTCTTTCCATTCACGTGATCCTAATCAAGAATTTCTACAAAACATTCGTTGGGAAAGATTCTTGTGTTTACAGATTTCTGTGTACCCTATCGTACCTAACCTCTTTCCATTCATGTAATCCTAATCAAGAATTCCTACAAAGCTGGATATAGATTTGTGCTTTTACAAATTTATTCGTACCCTAACCTCTTTCCATTCATGTAATCCTAATCAAGAATTTCTACAAAGTTGTGTTGGGATAGATTTGTGTGGTTACAAATTTATTCGTACCCTAACCTCTTTCCATTCATGTGATCCTAATCAAGAATTTCTACAAATCGTCTGTTGGGATAGATTTGTACTCTTACAAATTTCTGCGTACCCTAACCTCTTTCCATTCATGTGATCCTAATCAAAAATTTCTTCAAAACATCCGATGTGATAGATTTGTGCTGTTCCAAATTTAGTTCTACCCTAACCTCTTTCCATTCATGTGATCCTAATCAAGAATTTCTACAAAACATCCGTTGGGATAGATTTGTGCTTTTCCAAATTTTTGCGTACCCTAACCTCTTTCCATTCATGTGATCCTAATCAAGAATTTCTACAAAGCTGTGTTGGGATAGATTTGTACTTTTGCAAATTTCTTTGTATCCTAACCTCTCTCCATTCATGTAATCCTAATCAAGAATTTCTACAAAACTGTGTTGGGATAGATTTGTGCGTTTACAAATTTATTCGTACCCTAACCTCTTTCCATTCATGTGATCCTAATCAAGAATTTCTACAAAACGTCCGTTGGGATAGATTTGTGCTTTTACAAATTTTTGCGTACCATAACCTCTTTCCATTCATGTGATCCTAATCAAAAATTTCTACAAAACATCCGATGTGATAGATTTGTGCTTTTCCAAATTTATTTGTACCCTCTCTCTTTCCATTCACGTGATCCTAATCAAGAATTTCTACAAAACATTCGTTGGGAAAGATTCTTGTGTTTACAGATTTCTGTGTACCCTATCGTACCTAACCTCTTTCCATTCATGTAATCCTAATCAAGAATTCCTACAAAGCTGGATATAGATTTGTGCTTTTACAAATTTATTCGTACCCTAACCTCTTTCCATTCATGTAATCCTAATCAAGAATTTCTACAAAGTTGTGTTGGGATAGATTTGTGTGGTTACAAATTTATTCGTACCCTAACCTCTTTCCATTCATGTGATCCTAATCAAGAATTTCTACAAATCGTCTGTTGGGATAGATTTGTACTCTTACAAATTTCTGCGTACCCTAACCTCTTTCCATTCATGTGATCCTAATCAAAAATTTCTTCAAAACATCCGATGTGATAGATTTGTGCTGTTCCAAATTTAGTTCTACCCTAACCTCTTTCCATTCATGTGATCCTAATCAAGAATTTCTACAAAACATCCGTTGGGATAGATTTGTGCTTTTCCAAATTTTTGCGTACCCTAACCTCTTTCCATTCATGTGATCCTAATCAAGAATTTCTACAAAGCTGTGTTGGGATAGATTTGTACTTTTGCAAATTTCTTTGTATCCTAACCTCTCTCCATTCATGTAATCCTAATCAAGAATTTCTACAAAACTGTGTTGGGATAGATTTGTGCGGTTACAAATTTCTGCGTACCCTAACCTCTTTCCATTCATGTGATCCTAATCAAGAATTTCTTCAAAACATCCGATGTAATAGATTTGTGCTGTTCCTAATTTAGTTCTACCCTAACCTCTTTCCATTCATGTGATCCTAATCAAGAATTTCTACAAAACATCTGTTGGGATAGATTTGTGCGTTTACAAATTTCTACGTACCCTAATGTACCTAACCTCTCTCCATTGATGTAATCCTAATCAAGAATTTCTACAAAACTGTGTTGGGATAGATTTGTGCGTTTACAAATTTATTCGTACCCTAACCTCTTTCCATTCATGTGATCCTAATCAAGAAAATCTACAAAACGTCCGTTGGGGTAGATTTGTGCTTTTACAAATTTTTGCGTACCCTAACCTCTTTCCATTCATGTGATCCTAATCAAAAATTTCTACAAAACATCCGATGTGATAGATTTGTGCTTTTCCATATTTATTTGTACCCTACCTCTTTCCATTCACGTGATCCTAATCAAGAATTTCTACAAAACATTCGTTGGGAAAGATTCTTGTGTTTACAGATTTCTGTGTACCCTATCGTACCTAACCTCTTTCCATTCATGTAATCCTAATCAAGAATTCCTACAAAGCTGTGTTGATATAGATTTGTGCTTTTACAAATTTATTCTTACCCTAACCTCTTTCCATTCATGTGATCCTAATCAAGAATTTCTACAAAACGTTCGTTGCTATAGATTTGTGCTTTTACAAATTTATTCGTACCCTAACCTCTTTCCATTCATGTGATCCTAATCAAAAATTTCTTCAAAACATCCGATGTGATAGATTTATGCTGTTCCAAATTTAGTTCTACCCTAACCTCTTTCCATTCATGTGATCCTAATCAAGAATTTCTACAAAACATCCGTTGGGATAGATTTGTGCTTTTCCAAATTTAGTTGTACCCTAACCTCTTTCCATTCATGTGATCCTAATCAAGAATTTCTACAAAGCTGTTTTGGGATAGATTTGTACTTTTGCAAATTTCTTTGTATCCTAACCTATCTCCATTCATGTAATCCTAATCAAGAATTTCTACAAAACTGTGTTGGGATAGATTTGTGCGGTTACAAATTTATTCGTACCCTAACCTCTTTCCATTCATGTGATCCTAATCAAGAATTTCTACAAAACGTCTGTTGGGATAGATTTGTACTCTTACAAATTTTTGCGTACCCTAACCTCTTTCCATTCACGTGATCCTAATCAAGAATTTTTACAAAGCTGTGTTGGGATAGATTTGTGCGTTTACAAATTTATTCGTACCCTAACCTCTTTCCATTCATGTGATCCTAATCAAGAATTTCTACAAAATATCCATTGGGATAGATTTGTAATTTTGCAAATTTTTGCATACCTTAACCTCTTTCCATTCATGTGATCCTAATCAAAAATTTCTACAAAACATCCGATGTGATAGATTTGTGCCTTTCCAAATTTAGTTCTACCCTAACCTCTTTCCATTCACGTGATCCTAATCAAGAATTTCTAGAAAACATTCGTTTGGATAGATTTTTGCGTTTACAGATTTCTGCGTACCCTATCGTACCTAACCTCTTTCCATTCATGTAATTCTAATCAAGAATTTCTACAAAGCTGTGTTGGTATAGATTTGTGCTTTTACAAATTTATTCGTACCCTAACCTCTTTCCATTCATTTGATCCTAATCAAGAATTTCTACAAAGCTGTGTTGGTATAGATTTGTGCTTTTACAAATTTATTCGTACCCTAACCTCTTTCCATTCATGTGATCCTAATCAAAAATTTCTACAAAGCTGTGTTGGGATAGATTTGTACTTTTGCAAATTTCTTTGTATCCTAACCTCTCTCCATTCATGTAATCCTAATCAAGAATTTCCACAAAACTGTGTTGGGATCGATTTGTGCGGTTACAAATTAATTCGTACCCTAACCTCTTTCCATTCATGTGATCCTAATCAAGAATTTCTACAAAGCTGTGTTGGGATAGATTTGTACTTTTGCAAATTTCTTTGTATCCTAACCTCTCTCCATTCATGTGATCCTAATCAAGAATTTCTACAAAACATCTGTTGAGATAGATTTGTGCGTTTACAAATTTCTACGTACCCTAATGTACCTAACCTCTCTCCATTGATGTAATCCTAATCAAGAATTTCTACAAAACTGTGTTGGGATAGATTTGTGCGTTTACAAATTTATTCGTACCCTAACCTCTTTCCATTCATGTGATCCTAATCAAGAATTTCTACAAAACGTCCGTTGGGGTAGATTTGTGCTTTTACAAATTTTTGCGTACCCTAACCTCTTTCCATTCATGTGATCCTAATCAAAAATTTCTACAAAACATCCGATGTGATAGATTTGTGCTTTTCCATATTTATTTGTACCCTACCTCTTTCCATTCACGTGATCCTAATCAAGAATTTCTACAAAACATTCGTTGGGAAAGATTCTTGTGTTTACAGATTTCTGTGTACCCTATCGTACCTAACCTCTTTCCATTCATGTAATCCTAATCAAGAATTCCTACAAAGCTGTGTTGATATAGATTTGTGCTTTTACAAATTTATTCTTACCCTAACCTCTTTCCATTCATGTGATCCTAATCAAGAATTTCTACAAAACGTTCGTTGCGATAGATTTGTGCTTTTACAAATTTATTCGTACCCTAACCTCTTTCCATTCATGTAATCCTAATCAAGAATTTCTACAATGCTGTTGGGATAGATTTGTGTGGTTACAAATTTATTCGTACCCTAACCTCTTTCCATTCATGTGATCCTAATCAAGAATTTCTACAAAACATCCGATGTGATAGATTTGTGCTCTTCCAAATTTAGTTCTACCCTAACCTCTTTCCATTCATGTGATCCTAATCAAAAATTTCTTCAAAACATCCGATGTGATAGATTTGTGCTGTTCCAAATTTAGTTCTACCCTAACCTCTTTCCATTCATGTGATCCTAATCAAGAATTTCTACCAAACATCCGTTGGGATAGATTTGTGCTTTTCCAAATTTAGTTGTACCCTAACCTCTTTCCATTCATGTGATCCTAATCAAGAATTTCTACAAAGCTGTGTTGGTATAGATTTGTGCTTTTACAAATTTATTAGTACCCTAACCTCTTTCCATTCATGTAATCCTAATCAAGAATTTCTACAAAGCTGTGTTGGGATAGATTTGTGCTTTTACAAATTTATTCGTACCCTAACCTCTTTCCATTCATTTGATCCTAATCAAGAATTTCTTCAAAACATCCGATGTGATAGATTTGTGCTGTTCCAAATTTAGTTCTACCCTAACCTCTTTCCATTCATGTGATCCTAATCAAGAATTTCTACAAAACATCTGTTGGGATAGATTTGTGCTTTTCCAAATTTAGTTGTACCCTAACCTCTTTCCATTCATGTAATCCTAATCAAGAATTTCTACAAAACTGTGTTGGGATAGATTTGTGTGGTTAGAAATTTATTCGTACCCTAACCTCTTTCCATTCATGTGATCCTAATCAAGAATTTCTACAAATCGTCTGTTGGGATAGATTTGTACTCTTACAAATTTCTGCGTACCCTAACCTCTTTCCATTCATGTGATCCTAATCAAGAATTTCTTCAAAACATCCGATGTGATAGATTTGTGCTGTTCCAAATTTAGTTCTACCCTAACCTCTTTCCATTCATGTGATCCTAATCAAGAATTTCTACAAAGCTGTGTGGGTATAGATTTGTGCTTTTACAAATTTATTCGTACCCTAACCTCTTTCCATTCATGTAATCCTAATCAAGAATTTCTACAAAGCTGTGTTGGGATAGATTTGTGCTTTTACAAATTTATTCGTACCCTAACCTCTTTCCATTCATGTGATCCTAATCAAGAATTTCTTCAAAACATCCGATGTGATAGATTTGTGCTGTTCCAAATTTATTTCTACCCTAACCTCTTTCCATTCATGTGATCCTAATCAAGAATTTCTACAAAACATCTGTTGGGATAGATTTGTGCTTTTCCAAATTTAGTTGTACCCTACCTTTTTCCATTCATGTGATCCTAATCAAGAATTTCTACAAAACATCCGTTGGGATAGATTTGTGCTTTTCCAAATTTAGTTGTACCCTAACCTCTTTCCATTCATGTGATCCTAATCAAGAATTTCTACAAAGCTGTGTTGGTGTAGATTTGTGCTTTTACAAATTTATTCGTACCCTAACCTCTTTCCATTCATGTAATCCTAATCAAGAATTTCTACAAAGCTGTGTTGGGATAGATTTGTGCTTTTACAAATTTATTCGTACCCTAACCTCTTTCCATTCATGTGATCCTAATCAAAAATTTCTACAAAGCTGTGTTGGGATAGATTTGTACTTTTGCAAATTTCTTTGTATCCTAACCTCTCTCCATTCATGTAATCCTAATCAAGAATTTCTACAAAACTGTGTTGGGATAGATTTGTGCGGTTACAAATTTATTCGTACCCTAACCTCTTTCCATTCATGTGATCCTAATCAAGAATTCCTACAAAACGTCTGTTGGGATAGATTTGTACTCTTACAAATTTCTGCGTACCCTAACCTCTTTCCATTCATGTGATCCTAATACGTTCGTTGCGATAGATTTGTGCTTTTACAAATGTATTAGTACCCTTACCTCTTTCCATTCATGTGATCCTAATCAAGAATTTCTACAAAACTGTGTTGGGATAGATTTGTGCTTTTACAAATTTTTGCGTACCCTAACCTCTTTCCATTCATGTGATCCTAATCAAAAATTTCTACAAAACATCCGATGTGATAGATTTGTGCCTTTCCAAATTTAGTTCTACCCTAACCTCTTTCCATTCATGTGATCCTAATCAAGAATTTCTACAAAACATCTGTTGGGATAGATTTGTGCTTTTCCAAATTTATTTGTACACTAACCTCTTTCCATTCATTTGATCCTAATCAAGAATTTCTAGAAAACAATCGTTTGGATAGATTTTTGCGTTTACAGATTTCTGCGTACCCTATCGTACCTAACCTCTTTCCATTCATGTAATTCTAATCAAGAATTTCTACAAAGCTGTGTTGGTATAGATTTGTGCTTTTACAAATTTATTCGTACCCTAACCTCTTTCCATTCATGTAATCCTAATCAAGAATTTCTACAAGCTGTGTTGGGATAGATTTGTGCTTTTACAAATTTATTCGTACCCTAACCTCTTTCCATTCATGTAATCCTAATCAAGAATTTCTACAAAACTGTGTTGGGATCGATTTCTGCGGTTACAAATTAATTCGTACCATAACCTCTTTCCATTCATGTGATCCTAATCAAGAATTTCTACAAAGCTGTGTTGGGATAGATTTGTACTTTTGCAAATTTCTTTGTATCCTAACCTCTTTCCATTCATGTGATCCTAATCAAGAATTTCTTCAAAACATCCGATGTGATAGATTTGTGCTGTTCCAAATTTAGTTCTACCCTAACCTCTTTCCATTCATGTGATCCTAATCAAGAATTTCTACAAAACATCCGTTGGGATAGATTTGTGCTTTTCCAAATTTATTCGTACCCTAACCTCTTTCCATTCATTTAATCCTAATTAAGAATTTCTACAAAGCTGTGTTGGGATAGATTTGTGCTTTTACAAATTTATTCGTACCCTAACCTCTTTCCATTCATGTGATCCTAATCAAGAATTTCTTCAAAACATCCGATGTGATAGATTTGTGCTGTTCCAAATTTAGTTCTACCCTAACCTCTTTCCATTCATGTGATCCTAATCAAGAATTTCTACAAAACATCTGTTGGGATAGATTTGTGCTTTTCCAAATTTAGTTGTACCCTACCTTTTTCCATTCATGTGATCCTAATCAAGAATTTCTACAAAACATCCGTTGGGATAGATTTGTGCTTTTCCAAATTTGGTTGTACCGTAACCTCTTTCCATTCATGTGATCCTAATCAAGAATTTCTACAAAGCTGTGTTGGTGTAGATTTGTGCTTTTACAAATTTATTCGTACCCTAACCTCTTTCCATTCATGTAATCCTAATCAAGAATTTCTACAAAGCTGTGTTGGGATAGATTTGTGCTTTTACAAATTTATTCGTACCCTAACCTCTTTCCATTCATGTGATCCTAATCAAAAATTTCTACAAAGCTGTGTTGGGATAGATTTGTACTTTTGCAAATTTCTTTGTATCCTAACCTCTCTCCATTCATGTAATGCTAATCAAGAATTTCTACAAAACTGTGTTGGGATAGATTTGTGCGGTTACAAATTTAGTTCTACCCTAACCTCTTTCCATTAATGTGATCCTAATCAAGAAATTCTACAAAACATCTTTTGGGATAGATTTGTGCTTTTCCAAATTTAGTTGTACCCTGCCTTTTTCCATTCATGTGATCCTAAACAAGAATTTCTACAAAACTGTGTTGGGATAGATTTGTGCGTTTACAAATTTCTGCGTACACTAACCTCTTTCCATTCATGTGATCCTAATCAAGAATTTCTACAAAACATCCGATGTGATAGATTTGTGCTGTTCCAAATTTAGTTCTACCCTAACCTCTTTCCATTCATGTGATCCTAATCAAGAATTTCTACAAAACATCTGTTGGGATAGATTTGTGCTTTTCCAAATTTAGTTGTACCCTACCTTTTTCCATTCATGTGATCCTAATCAAGAATTTCTACAAAACATCCGTTGGGATAGATTTGTGCGTTTACAAATTTCTACGTACACTAATGTACCTAACCTCTCTCCATTGATGTAATCCTAATCAAGAATTTCTACAAAACGTCCGTTGGGATAGATTTGTGCTTTTACAAATTTTTGCGTACCCTAACCTCTTTCCATTCATGTGATCCTAATAAAAAATTTCTACATAACATCCGATGTGATAGATTTGTGCTTTTCCAAATTTAGTTGTACCCTAACCTCTTTCCATTCATGTGATCCTAATCAAAAATTTCTACAAAGCTATGTTGGTATAGATTTGTGCTTTTACAAATTTATGCGTACCCTAACCTCTTTCCATTCATGTTATCCTATTCAAGAATTTCTACAAAGCTTTGTTGGGATAGATTTGTGCTTTTACAAATTTATTCGTACCATAACCTCTTTCCATTCATGTGATCCTAATCAAGAATTTCTACAAAGCTGTGTTGGGATAGATTTGTACTTTTGCAAATTTCTTTGTATCCTAACCTCTCTCCATTCATGTGATCCTAATCAAGAATTTCTACAAAACATTCGTTGGGATAGATTTTTGTGTTTACAGATTTCTGTGTACCCTATCGTACCTAACCTCTTTCCATTCATGTAATCCTAATCAAGAATTCCTACAAAGCTGTGTTGGTATAGACTTGTGCTTTTACAAATTTATTCGTACCCTAACCTCTTTCCATTCATGTGATCCTAATCAAGAATTTCTACAAAACGTTCGTTGCGATAGATTTGTGCTTTTACAAATGTATTAGTACCCTTACCTCTTTCCATTCATGTGATCCTAATCAAGAATTTCTACAAAACTGTGTTGGGATAGATTTGTGCTTTTACAAATTTTTGCGTACCCTAACCTCTTTCCATTCATGTGATCCTAATCAAAAATTTCTACAAAACATCCGATGTGATAGATTTGTGCCTTTCCAAATTTAGTTCTACCCTAACCTCTTTCCATTCATGTGATCCTAATCAAGAATTTCTACAAAACATCTGTTGGGATAGATTTGTGCTTTTCCAAATTTATTTGTACACTAACCTCTTTCCATTCATTTGATCCTAATCAAGAATTTCTAGAAAACAATCGTTTGGATAGATTTTTGCGTTTACAGATTTCTGCGTACCCTATCGTACCTAACCTCTTTCCATTCATGTAATTCTAATCAAGAATTTCTACAAAGCTGTGTTGGTATAGATTTGTGCTTTTACAAATTTATTCGTACCCTAACCTCTTTCCATTCATGTAATCCTAATCAAGAATTTCTACAAAGCTGTGTTGGGATAGATTTGTGCTTTTACAAATTTATTCGTACCCTAACCTCTTTCCATTCATGTAATCCTAATCAAGAATTTCTACAAAACTGTGTTGGGATCGATTTCTGCGGTTACAAATTAATTCGTACCATAACCTCTTTCCATTCATGTGATCCTAATCAAGAATTTCTACAAAGCTGTGTTGGGATAGATTTGTACTTTTGCAAATTTCTTTGTATCCTAACCTCTTTCCATTCATGTGATCCTAATCAAGAATTTCTTCAAAACATCCGATGTGATAGATTTGTGCTGTTCCAAATTTAGTTCTACCCTAACCTCTTTCCATTCATGTGATCCTAATCAAGAATTTCTACAAAACATCTGTTGGGATAGATTTGTGCGTTTACAAATTTCTACGTACCCTAATGTACCTAACCTCTCTCCATTGATGTAATCCTAATCAAGAATTTCTACAAAACTGTGTTGGGATAGATTTGTGCGTTTACAAATTTATTCGTACCCTAACCTCTTTCAATTCATGTGATCCTAATCAAGAATTTCTACAAAACGTCCGTTGGGATAGATTTGTGCTTTTACAAATTTTTGCGTACCCTAACCTCTTTCCATTCATGTGATCCTAACCAAAAATTTCTACAAAACATCCGATGTGATAGATTTGTGCTTTTCCAAATTTATTTGTACCCTACCTCTTTCCATTCACGTGATCCTAATCAAGAATTTCTACAAAACATTCGTTGGGAAAGATTCTTCTGTTTACAGATTTCTGTGTACCCTATCGTACCTAACCTCTTTCCATTCATGTAATCCTAATCAAGAATTCCTACAAAGCTGTGTTGATATAGATTTGTGCTTTTACAAATTTATTCGTTCCCTAACCTCATTCCATTCATGTGATCCTAATCAAGAATTTCTACAAAACGTTCGATGCGATAGATTTGTGCTTTTACAAATTTATTCGTACCCTAACCTCTTTCCATTCATGTAATCTTAATCAAGAATTTCTACAAAGCTGTGTTGGGATAGATTTGTGCGTTTACAAATTTATTCGTACCCTAACCTCTTTCCATTCATGTGATCCTAATCAAGAATTTCTACAAAACGTCCGTTGGGATAGATTTGTGCGTTTACAAATTTCTACATACCCTAAAGTACCTAACCTCTCTCCATTGATGTAATCCTAATCAAGAATTTCTACAAAGCTGTGTTGGTGTAGATTTGTGCTTTTACAAATTTATTCGTACCCTAACCTCTCTCCATTCATGTAATCCTAATCAAGAATTTCTACAAAACTGTGTTGGGATAGATTTGTGTGGTTACAAATTTATTCGTACCCTAACCTCTTTCCATTCATGTGATCCTAATCAAGAATTTCTACAAATCGTCTGTAGGGATAGATTTGTACTCTTACAAATTTCTGCGTACCCTAACCTCTTTCCATTCATGTAATCCTAATCAAGAATTTCTACAAAACTGTGTTGGGATCGATTTCTGCGGTTACAAATTAATTCGTACCATAACCTCTTTCCATTCATGTGATCCTAATCAAGAATTTCTACAAAGCTGTGTTGGGATAGATTTGTGCTTTTACAAATTTATTCGTACCCTAACCTCTTTCCATTCATGTAATCCTAATCAAGAATTTCTACAAAACTGTGTTGGGATCGATTTCTGCGGTTACAAATTAATTCGTACCATAACCTCTTTCCATTCATGTGATCCTAATCAAGAATTTCTACAAAGCTGTGTTGGGATAGATTTGTACTTTTGCAAATTTCTTTGTATCCTAACCTCTTTCCATTCATGTGATCCTAATCAAGAATTTCTTCAAAACATCCGATGTGATAGATTTGTGCTGTTCCAAATTTAGTTCTACCCTAACCTCTTTCCATTCATGTGATCCTAATCAAGAATTTCTACAAAACATCTGTTGGGATAGATTTGTGCTTTTCCAAATTTAGTTGTACCCTACCTTTTTCCATTCATGTGATCCTAATCAAGAATTTCTACAAAACATCCGTTGGGATAGACTTGTGCTTTTCCAAATTTAGTTGTACCCTAACCTCTTTCCATTCATGTGATCCTAATCAAGAATTTCTACAAAGCTGTGTTGGTGTAGATTTGTGCTTTTACAAATTTATTCGTACCCTAACCTCTTTCCATTCATGTAATCCTAATCAAGAATTTCTACAAAGCTGTGTTGGGATAGATTTGTGCTTTTACAAATTTATTCGCAACCTAACCTCTTTCCATTCATGTGATCCTAATCAAGAATTTCTACAAAGCTGTGTTGGGATAGATTTGTGCTTTTACAAATTTTTGCGTACCCTAACCTCTTTCCATTCATGTGATCCTAATCAAAAATTTCTACAAAACATCCGATGTGATAGATTTGTGCCTTTCCAAATTTAGTTCTACCCTAACCTCTTTCCATTCATGTGATCCTAATCAAGAATTTCTACAAAACGTCCGTTGGGATAGATTTGTGCTTTTACAAATTTTTGCGTACCCTAACCTCTTTCCATTCATGTGATCCTAATCAAGAATTTCTACAAAACTGTGTTGGGATCGATATGTGCGGTTACAAATTAATTCGTACCCTAACCTCTTTCCATTCATGTGATCCTAATCAAGAATTTCTACAAAGCTGTGTTGGGATAGATTTGTACTTTTGCAAATTTCTTTGTATCCTAACCTCTCTCCATTCATGTAATCCTAATCAAGAATTTCTACAAAACTGTGTTGGGATAGATTTGTGCGGTTACAAATTTCTGCGTACCCTAACCTCTTTCCATTCATGTGATCCTAATCAAGAATTTCTTCAAAACATCCGATGTGATAGATTTGTGCTGTTCCAAATTTAGTTCTACCCTAACCTCTTTCCATTCATGTGATCCTAATCAAGAATTTCTACAAAACATCTGTTGGGATAGATTTGTGCGTTTACAAATTTCTACGTACCCTAATGTACCTAACCTCTCTCCATTGAAGTAATCCTAATCAAGAATTTCTACAAAACTGTGTTGGGATAGATTTGTGCGTTTACAAATTTATTCGTACCCTAACCTCTTTCCATTCATGTGATCCTATTCAAGAATTTCTACAAAACGTCCGTTGGGATAGATTTGTGCTTTTACAAATTTTTGCTTACCCTAACCTCTTTCCATTCATGTGATCCTAATCAAAAATTTCTACAAAACATCCGATGTGATAGATTTGTGCTTTTACAAATTTATTTGTACCCTACCTCTTTCCATTCACGTGATCCTAATCAAGAATTTCTACAAAACATTCGTTGGGAAAGATTCTTGTGTTTACAGATTTCTGTGTATCCTATCGTACCTAACCTCTTTCCATTCATGTAATCCTAATCAAGAATTCCTACAAAGCTGTGTTGATATAGATTTGTGCTTTTACAAATTTATTCGTACCCTAACCTCTTTCCATTCATGTGATCCTAATCAAGATTTTCTACAAAACGTTCGTTGCGATAGATTTGTGCTTTTACAAATTTAATCGTACCCTAACCTCTTTCCATTCATGTAATCTTAATCAAGAATTTCTTCAAAACATCCGATGTGACAGATTTGTGCTGTTCCAAATTTAGTTCTACCCTAACCTCTTTCCATTCATGTGATCCTAATCAAGAATTTCTACAAAACATCCGTTGGGATAGATTTGTGCTTTTCCAAATTTAGTTGTACCCTAACCTCTTTCCATTCATGTGATCCTAATCAAGAATTTCTACAAAGCTGTGTTGGTATAGATTTGTGCTTTTACAAATTTATTCGTACCCTAACCTCTTTCCATTCATGTAATCCTAATCAAGAATTTCTACAAAGCTGTGTTGGGATAGATTTGTGCTTTTACAAATTTATTCGTACCCTAACCTCCTTCCATTCATGTGATCCTAATCAAGAATTTCTTCAAAACATCCGATGTGATAGATTTGTGCTGTTCCAAATTTAGTTCTACCCTAACCTCTTTCCATTCATGCGATCCTAATCAAGAATTTCTACAAAACATCTGTTGGGATAGATTTGTGCTTTTCCAAATTTAGTTGTACCCTACCTTTTTCCATTCATGTGATCCTAATCAAGAATTTCTACAAAACATTCGTTGGGATAGATTTGTGCTTTTCCAAATTTAGTTGTACCCTAACCTCTTTCCATTCATGTGATCCTAATCAAGAATTTCTACAAAGCTGTGTTGGTGTAGATTTGTGCTTTCACAAATTTAATCGTACCCTAACCTCTTTCCATTCATGCAATCCTAATCAAGAATTTCTACAAAGCTGTGTTGGGATAGATTTGTGCTTTTACAAATTTATTCGTACCCTAACCTCTTTCCATTCATGTGATCCTAATCAAAAATTTCTACAAAGCTGTGTTGGGATAGATTTGTACTTTTGCAAATTTCTTTGTATCCTAACCTCTCTCCATTCATGTAATCCTAATCAAGAATTTCTACAAAACTGTGTTGTGATAGATTTGTGCGGTTACAAATTTATTCGTACCCTAACCTCTTTCCATTCATGTGATCCTAATCAAGAATTCCTACAAAACGTCTGTTGGTATAGATTTGTACTCTTACAAATTTCTGCGTAACCTAACCTCTTTCCATTCATGTGATCCTAATCAAGAATTTCTTCAAAACATCCGATGTGATAGATTTGTGCTGTTCCAAATTTAGTTCTACCCTAACCTCTTTCCATTCATGTGATCCTAATCAAGAATTTCTACAAAACATCTGTTGGGATAGATTTGTGCTTTTCCAAATTTAGTTGTACCCTACCTTTTTCCATTCATGTGATCCTAATCAAGAATTTCAACAAAACTGTGTTGGGATAGATTTGTGCGTTTACAAATTTATTCGTACCCTAACCTCTTTCCATTCATGTGATCCTAATCAAGAATTTCTACAAAACGTCCGTTGGGATAGATTTGTGCTTTTACAAATTTCTGCGTACACTAACCTCTTTCCATTCATGTGATCCTAATCAAGAATTTCTTCAAAACATCCGATGTGATAGATTTGTGCTTTTCCAAATTTAGTTGTACCCTACCTTTTTCCATTCATGTGATCCTAATCAAGAATTTCTACAAAACATCCGTTGGGATAGATTTGTGCGTTTACAAATTTCTACGTACACTAATGTACCTAACCTCTCTCCATTGATGTAATCCTAATCAAGAATTTCTACAAAACTGTGTTGGGATAGATTTGTGCGGTTACAAATTTCTGCGTACCCTAACCTCTTTCCATTCATGTGATCCTAATCAAGAATTTCTTCAAAACATCCGATGTGATAGATTTGTGCTGTTCCAAATTTAGTTCTACCCTAACCTCTTTCCATTCATGTGATCCTAATCAAGAATTTCCACAAAATATCTGTTGGGATAGATTTGTGCGTTTACAAATTTCTACGTACCCTAATGTACCTAACCTCTCTCCATTGATGTAATCCTAATCAAGAATTTCTACAAAACTGTGTTGGGATAGATTTGTGCGTTTACAAATTTATTCGTACCCTAACCTCTTTCCATTCATGTGATCCTAATCAAGAATTTCTACAAAACGTCCGTTGGGATAGATATGTGCTTTTACAAATTTTTGCGTACCCTAACCTCTTTCCATTCATGTGATCCTAATCAAAAATTTCTACAAAACATCCGATGTGATAGATTTGTGCTTTTCCAAATTTATTTGTACCATACCTCTTTCCATTCACGTCATCCTAATCAAGAATTTCTACAAAACATTCGTTGGGAAAGATTCTTGTGTTTACAGATTTCTGTGTACCCTATCGTACCTAACCTCTTTCCATTCATGTAATCCTAATCAAGAATTTCTACAAAGCTGTGTTGGGATAGATTTGTGTGGTTACAAATTTATTCGTACCCTAACCTCTTTTCATTCATGTGATCCTAATCAAGAATTTCTACAAATCGTCTGTTGGGATAGATTTGTACTCTTACAAATTTCTGCGTACCCTAACCTCTTTCCATTCATGTGATCCTAATCAAGAATTTCTACAAAACATCCGTTGGGATAGATTTGTGCTTTTCCAAATTTAGTTGTACCCTAACCTCTTTCCATTCATGTGATCCTAATCAAGAATTTCTACAAAGCTGTGTTGGTATAGATTTGTGCTTTTACAAATTTATTCGTACCCTAACCTCTTTCCATTCATGTAATCCTAATCAAGAATTTCTACAAAGCTGTGTTGGGATAGATTTGTGCTTTTACAAATTTATTCGTACCCTAACCTCTTTCCATTCATGTGATCCTAATCAAGAATTTCTTCAAAACATCCGATGTGATAGATTTGTGCTGTTCCAAATTTAGTTCTACCCTAACCTCTTTCCATTCATGTGATCCTAATCAAGAATTTCTACAAAGCTGTGTTGGGATAGATTTGTGCTTTTACAAATTTATTCGTACCCTAACCTCTTTTCATTCATGTGATCCTAATCAAGAATTTCTACAAATCGTCTGTTGGGATAGATTTGTACTCTTACAAATTTCTGCGTACCCTAACCTCTTTCCATTCATGTGATCCTAATCAAAAATTTCTTCAAAACATCCGATGTGATAGATTTGTGCTGTTCCAAACTTAGTTCTACCCTAACCTCTTTCCATTCATGTGATCCTAATCAAGAATTTCTACAAAACATCCGTTGGGATAGATTTGTGCTTTTCCAAATTTAGTTGTACCCTAACCTCTTTCCATTCATGTGATCCTAATCAAGAATTTCTACAAAGCTGTGTTGGTATAGATTTGTGCTTTTACAAATTTATTCGTACCCTAACCTCTTTCCATTCATGTAATCCTAATCAAGAATTTCTACAAAGCTGTGTTGGGATAGATTTGTGCTTTTACAAATTTATTCGTACCCTAACCTCTTTCCATTCATGTGATCCTAATCAAGAATTTCTACAAAACATCTGTTGGGATAGATTTGTGCTTTTCCAAATTTAGTTGTACCCTACCTTTTTCCATTCATGTGATCCTAATCAAGAATTTCTACAAAACATCCGTTGGGATAGATTTGTGCTTTTACAAATTTATTCGTACCCTAACCTCTCTCCATTCATGTAATCCTAATCAAGAATTTCTACAAAACTGTGTTGGGATAGATTTGTGTGGTTACAAATTTATTCGTACCCTAACCTCTTTCCATTCATGTGATCCTAATCAAGAATTTCTTCAAAACATCCGATGTGATAGATTTGTGCTGTTCCAAATTTAGTTCTACCCTAACCTCTTTCCATTCATGTGATCCTAATCAAGAATTTCTACAAAACATCTGTTGGGATAGATTTGTGCGTTTACAAATTTCTACGTACCCTAATGTACCTAACCTCTCTCCATTGATGTAATCCTAATCAAGAATTTCTACAAAACTGTGTTGGGATAGATTTGTGCGTTTACAAATTTATTCGTACCCTAACCTCTTTCCATTCATGTGATCCTAATCAAGAATTTCTACAAAACGTCCGTTGGGGTAGATTTGTGCTTTTACAAATTTTTGCGTACCCTAACCTCTTTCCATTCATGTGATCCTAATCAAAAATTTCTACAAAACATCCGATGTGATAGATTTGTGCTTTTCCATATTTATTTGTACCCTACCTCTTTCCATTCATGTAATCCTAATCAAGAATTCCTACAAAGCTGTGTTGATATAGATTTGTGCTTTTACAAATTTATTCTTAGCCTAACCTCTTTCCATTCATGTGATCCTAATCAAGAATTTCTACAAAACGTTCGTTGCGATAGATTTGTGCTTTTACAAATTTATTCGTACCCTAACCTCTTTCCATTCATGTAATCCTAATCAAGAATTTCTACAAAGCTGTGTTGGGATAGATTTGTGTGGTTACAAATTTATTCGTACCCTAACCTCTTTCCATTCATGTGATCCTAATCAAGAATTTCTACAAATCGTCTGTTGGGATAGATTTGTACTCTTACAAATTTCTGCGTACCCTAACCTCTTTCCATTCATGTGATCCTAATCAAAAATTTCTTCAAAACATCCGATGTGATAGATTTGTGCTGTTCCAAATTTAGTTCTACCCTAACCTCTTTCCATTCATGTGATCCTAATCAAGAATTTCTACCAAACATCCGTTGGGATAGATTTGTGCTTTTCCAAATTTAGTTGTACCCTAACCTCTTTCCATTCATGTGATCCTAATCAAGAATTTCTACAAAGCTGTGTTGGTATAGATTTGTGCTTTTACAAATTTATTCGTACCCTAACCTCTTTCCATTCATGTGATCCTAATCAAGAATTTCTACAAAGCTGTGTTGGGATAGATTTGTACTTTTGCAAATTTCTTTGTATCCTAACCTCTCTCCATTCATGTAATCCTAATCAAGAATTTCTACAAAACTGTGTTGGGATCGATTTGTGCGGTTACAAATTAATTCGTACCCTAACCTCTTTCCATTCATGTGATCCTAATCAAGAATTTCTACAAAGCTGTGTTGGGATAGATTTGTACTTTTGCAAATTTCTTTGTATCCTAACCTCTCTCCATTCATGTAATCCTAATTAAGAATTTCTACAAAACTGTGTTGGGATAGATTTGTGCGGTTACAAATTTCTGCGTACCCTAACCTCTTTCCATTCATGTGATCCTAATCAAGAATTTCTTCAAAACATCCGATGTAATAGATTTGTGCTGTTCCTAATTTAGTTCTACCCTAACCTCTTTCCATTCATGTGATCCTAATCAAGAATTTCTACAAAACATCTGTTGGGATAGATTTGTGCGTTTACAAATTTCTACGTACCCTAATGTACCTAACCTCTCTCCATTGATGTAATCCTAATCAAGAATTTCTACAAAACTGTGTTGGGATAGATTTGTGCGTTTACAAATTTATTCGTACCCTAACCTCTTTCCATTCATGTGATCCTAATCAAGAAAATCTACAAAACGTCCGTTGGGGTAGATTTGTGCTTTTACAAATTTTTGCGTACCCTAACCTCTTTCCATTCATGTGATCCTAATCAAAAATTTCTACAAAACATCCGATGTGATAGATTTGTGCTTTTCCATATTTATTTGTACCCTACCTCTTTCCATTCACGTGATCCTAATCAAGAATTTCTTCAAAACTGTGTTGGGATCGATTTGTGCGGTTACAAATTAATTCGTACCCTAACCTCTTTCCATTCATGTGATCCTAATCAAGAATTTCTACAAAGCTGTGTTGGGATAGATTTGTACTTTTGCAAATTTCTTTGTATCCTAACCTCTCTCCATTCATGTAATCCTAATCAAGAATTTCTACAAAACTGTGTTGGGATAGATTTGTGCGGTTACAAATTTCTGCGTACCCTAACCTCTTTCCATTCATGTGATCCTAATCAAGAATTTCTTCAAAACATCCGATGTAATAGATTTGTGCTGTTCCTAATTTAGTTCTACCCTAACCTCTTTCCATTCATGTGATCCTAATCAAGAATTTCTACAAAACATCTGTTGGGATAGATTTGTGCGTTTACAAATTTCTACGTACCATAATGTACCTAACCTCTCTCCATTGATGTAATCCTAATCAAGAATTTCTACAAAACTGTGTTGGGATAGATTTGTGCGTTTACAAATTTATTCGTACCCTAACCTCTTTCCATTCATGTGATCCTAATCAAGAAAATCTACAAAACGTCCGTTGGGGTAGATTTGTGCTTTTACAAATTTCTGCGTACCCTAACCTCTTTCCATTCATGTGATCCTAATCAAGAATTTCTTCAAAACATCCGATGTGATTGATTTGTGCTGTTCCAAATTTAGTTCTACCCTAACCTCTTTCCATTCATGTGATCCTAATCAAGAATTTCTACAAAACATTTGTTGGGATAGATTTGTGCGTTTACAAATTTCTACGTACCCTAATGTACCTAACCTCTCTCCATTGATGTAATCCTAATCAAGAATTTCTACAAAACTGTGTTGGGATAGATTTGTGCGTTTACAAATTTATTCGTACCCTAACCTCTTTCCATTCATGTGATCCTAATCAATATTTTCTACAAAACGTCCGTTGGGATAGATTTGTGCTTTTACAAATTTTTGCGTACCCTAACCTCTTTCCATTCATGTGATCCTAATCAAAAATTTCTACAAAACATCCGATGTGATAGATTTGTGCTTTTCCAAATTTATTTGTACCCTACCTCTTTCCATTCACGTGATCCTAATCAAGAATTTCTACAAAACATTCGTTGGGAAAGATTCTTGTGTTTACAGATTTCTGTGTACCCTATCGTACCTAACCTCTTTCCATTCATGTAATCCTAATCGAGAATTCCTACAAAGCTGGATATAGATTTATGCTTTTACAAATTTATTCGTACCCTAACCTCTTTCCATTCATGTGATCCTAATCAAGAATTTCTTCAAAACATCCGATGTGATAGATTTGTGCTGTTCCAAATTTAGTTCTACCCTAACCTCTTTCCATTCATGTGATCCTAATCAAGAATTTCTACAAAACATCTGTTGGGATAGATTTGTGCGTTTACAAATTTCTACGTACCCTAATGTACCTAACCTCTCTCCATTGATGTAATCCTAATCAAGAATTTCTACAAAACTGTGTTGGGATAGATTTGTGCGTTTACAAATTTATTCGTACCCTAACCTCTTTCCATTCATGTGATCCTAATCAAGAATTTCTACAAAACGTCCGTTGGGGTAGATTTGTGCTTTTACAAATTTTTGCGTACCCTAACCTCTTTCCATTCATGTGATCCTAATCAAAAATTTCTACAAAACATCCGATGTGATAGATTTGTGCTTTTCCATATTTATTTGTACCCTACCTCTTTCCATTCACGTGATCCTAATCAAGAATTTCTACAAAACATTCGTTGGGAAAGATTCTTGTGTTTACAGATTTCTGTGTACCCTATTGTACCTAACCTCTTTCCATTCATGTAATCCTAATCAAGAATTCCTACAAAGCTGTGTTGATATAGATTTGTGCTTTTACAAATTTATTCTTAGCCTAACCTCTTTCCATTCATGTGATCCTAATCAAGAATTTCTACAAATCGTCTGTTGGGATAGATTTGTACTCTTACAAATTTCTAAGTACCCTAACCTCTTTCCATTCATGTGATCCTAATCAAAAATTTCTTCAAAACATCCGATGTGATAGATTTGTGCTGTTCCAAATTTAGTTCTACCCTAACCTCTTTCCATTCATGTGATCCTAATCAAGAATTTCTACCAAACATCCGTTGGGATAGATTTGTGCTTTTCCAAATTTAGTTGTACCCTAACCTCTTTCCATTCATGTGATCCTAATCAAGAATTTCTACAAAGCTGTGTTGGTATAGATTTGTGCTTTTACAAATTTATTCGTACCCTAACCTCTTTCCATTCATGTAATCCTAATCAAGAATTTCTACAAAGCTGTGTTGGGATAGATCTGTGCTTTTACAAATTTATTCGTACCCTAACCTCTTTCCACTCATGTAATCCTAATCAAGAATTTCTACAAAACTGTGTTGGGATAGATTTGTGTGGTTACAAATTTATTCGTACCCTAACCTCTTTCCATTCATGTGATCCTAATCAAGAATTTCTTCAAAACATCCGTTGGGATAGATTTGTGCTTTTCCAAATTTAGTTGTACCCTAACCTCTTTCCATTCATGTGATCCTAATCAAGAATTTCTACAAAGCTGTGTTGGTGTAGATTTGTGCTTTTACAAATTTATTCGTACCCTAACCTCTCTCCATTCATGTAATCCTAATCAAGAATTTCTACAAAACTGTGTTGGGATAGATTTGTGTGGTTACAAATTTATTCGTACCCTAACCTCTTTCCATTCATGTGATCCTAATCAAGAATTTCTACAAATCGTCTGTTGGGATAGATTTGTACTCTTACAAATTTCTGGGTACCCTAACCTCTTTCCATTCATGTGATCCTAATCAAGAATTTCTTCAAAACATCCGATGTGATAGATTTGTGCTGTTCCAAATTTAGTTCTACCCTAACCTTTTTCCATTCATGTGATCCTAATCAAGAATTTCTACAAAACATCCGTTGGGATAGATTTGTGCTTTTCCAAATTTAGTGGTACCCTAACCTCTTTCCATTCATGTGATCCTAATCAAGAATTTCTACAAAGCTGTGTGGGTATAGATTTGTGCTTTTACAAATTTATTCGTACCCTAACCTCTTTCCATTCATGTGATCCTAATCAAGAATTTCTACAAAGCTGTGTTGGGATAGATTTGTACTTTTGCAAATTTCTTTGTATCCTAACCTCTCTCCATTCATGTAATCCTAATCAAGAATTTCTACAAAACTGTGTTGGGATCGATTTGTGCGGTTACAAATTAATTCGTACCCTAACCTCTTTCCATTCAGGTGATCCTAATCAAGAATTTCTACAAAGCTGTGTTGGGATAGATTTGTACTTTTGCAAATTTCTTTGTATCCTAACCTCTCTCCATTCATATAATCCTAATCAAGAATTTCTACAAAACTGTGTTGGGATAGATTTGTGCGTTTACAAATTTATTCGTACCCTAACCTCTTTCCATTCATGTGATCCTAATCAAGAATTTCTACAAAACGTCCGTTGGGATAGATTTGTGCTTTTACAAATTTTTGCGTACCCTAACCTCTTTCCATTCATGTGATCCTAATCAAAAATTTCTACAAAACATCCGATATGATAGATTTGTGCTTTTTCAAATTTATTTGTACCCTACCTCTTTCCATTCACGTGATCCTAATCAAGAATTTCTACAAAACATTCGTTGGGATAGATTTTTGCGTTTACAGATTTCTGCGTACCCTATCGTACCTAACCTCTTTCCATTCATGTAATTCTAATCAAGAATTTCTACAAAGCTGTGTTGGTATATATTTGTGCTTTTACAAATTTATTCGTACCCTAACCTCTTTCCATTCATGTGATCCTAATCAAGAATTTCTACAAAGCTGTGTTGGTATAGATTTGTGCTTTTACAAATTTATTCGTACCCTAACCTCTTTCCATTCATGTGATCCTAATCAAGAATTTCTACAAAGCTGTGTTGGGATAGATTTGTACTTTTGCAAATTTCTTTGTATCCTAACCTCTCTCCATTCATGTAATCCTAATCAAGAATTTCTACAAAACTGTGTTGGGATCGATTTGTGCTGTTACAAATTAATTCGTACCCTAACCTCTTTCCATTCATGTGATCCTAATCAAGAATTTCTACAAAGCTGTGTTGGGATAGATTTGTACTTTTGCAAATTTCTTTGTATCCTAACCTCTCTCCATTCATGTAATCCTAATCAAGAATTTCTACAAAACTGTGTTGGGATAGATTTGTGCGGTTACAAATTTCTGCGTACCCTAACCTCTTTCCATTCATGTGATCCTAATCAAGAATTTCTTCAAAACATCTGTTGGGATAGATTTGTACTTTTGCAAATTTCTTTGTATCCTAACCTCTCTCCATTCATGTAATCCTAATCAAGAATTTCTACAAAACTGTGTTGGGATAGATTTGTGCGTTTACAAATTTATTCGTACCCTAACCTCTTTCCATTCATGTGATCCTAATCAAGAAAATCTACAAAACGTCCGTTGGGGTAGATTTGTGCTTTTACAAATTTTTGCGTACCCTAACCTCTTTCCATTCATGTGATCCTAATCAAAAATTTCTACAAAACATCCGATGTGATATATTTGTGCTTTTCCATATTTATTTGTACCCTACCTCTTTCCATTCACGTGATCCTAATCAAGAATTTCTTCAAAACTGTGTTGGGATCGATTTGTGCGGTTACAAATTAATTCGTACCCTAACCTCTTTCCATTCATGTGATCCTAATCAAGAATTTCTACAAAGCTGTTTTGGGATAGATTTGTACTTTTGCAAATTTCTTTGTATCCTAACCTCTCTCCATTCATGTAATCCTAATCAAGAATTTCTACAAAACTGTGTTGGGATAGATTTGTGCGGTTACAAATTTCTGCGTACCCTAACCTCTTTCCATTCATGTGATCCTAATCAAGAATTTCTTCAAAACATCCGATGTAATAGATTTGTGCTGTTCCTAATTTAGTTCTACCCTAACCTCTTTCCATTCATGTGATCCTAATCAAGAATTTCTACAAAACATCTGTTGGGATAGATTTGTGCGTTTACAAATTTCTACGTACCCTAATGTACCTAACCTCTCTCCATTGATGTAATCCTAATCAAGAATTTCTACAAAACTGTGTTGGGATAGATTTGTGCGTTTACAAATTTATTCGTACCCTAACCTCTTTCCATTCATGTGATCCTAATCAAGAAAATCTACAAAACGTCCGTTGGGGTAGATTTGTGCTTTTACAAATTTCTGCGTACCCTAACCTCTTTCCATTCATGTGATCCTAATCAAGAATTTCTTCAAAACATCCGATGTGATTGATTTGTGCTGTTCCAAATTTAGTTCTACCCTAACCTCTTTCCATTCATGTGATCCTAATCAAGAATTTCTACAAAACATTTGTTGGGATAGATTTGTGCGTTTACAAATTTCTACGTACCCTAATGTACCTAACCTCTCTCCATTGATGTAATCCTAATCAAGAATTTCTACAAAACTGTGTTGGGATAGATTTGTGCGTTTACAAATTTATTCGTACCCTAACCTCTTTCCATTCATGTGATCCTAATCAAGAATTTCTACAAAACGTCCGTTGGGATAGATTTGTGCTTTTACAAATTTTTGCGTACCCTAACCTCTTTCCATTCATGTGATCCTAATCAAAAATTTCTACAAAACATCCGATGTGATAGATTTGTGCTTTTCCAAATTTATTTGTACCCTCTCTCTTTCCATTCACGTGATCCTAATCAAGAATTTCTACAAAACATTCGTTGGGAAAGATTCTTGTGTTTACAGATTTCTGTGTACCCTATCGTACCTAACCTCTTTCCATTCATGTAATCCTAATCAAGAATTCCTACAAAGCTGGATATAGATTTGTGCTTTTACAAATTTATTCGTACCCTAACCTCTTTCCATTCATGTAATCCTAATCAAGAATTTCTACAAAGTTGTGTTGGGATAGATTTGTGTGGTTACAAATTTATTCGTACCCTAACCTCTTTCCATTCATGTGATCCTAATCAAGAATTTCTACAAATCGTCTGTTGGGATAGATTTGTACTCTTACAAATTTCTGCGTACCCTAACCTCTTTCCATTCATGTGATCCTAATCAAAAATTTCTTCAAAACATCCGATGTGATAGATTTGTGCTGTTCCAAATTTAGTTCTACCCTAACCTCTTTCCATTCATGTGATCCTAATCAAGAATTTCTACAAAACATCCGTTGGGATAGATTTGTGCTTTTCCAAATTTTTGCGTACCCTAACCTCTTTCCATTCATGTGATCCTAATCAAGAATTTCTACAAAGCTGTGTTGGGATAGATTTGTACTTTTGCAAATTTCTTTGTATCCTAACCTCTCTCCATTCATGTAATCCTAATCAAGAATTTCTACAAAACTGTGTTGGGATAGATTTGTGCGTTTACAAATTTATTCGTACCCTAACCTCTTTCCATTCATGTGATCCTAATCAAGAATTTCTACAAAACGTCCGTTGGGATAGATTTGTGCTTTTACAAATTTTTGCGTACCCTAACCTCTTTCCATTCATGTGATCCTAATCAAAAATTTCTACAAAACATCCGATGTGATAGATTTGTGCTTTTCCAAATTTATTTGTACCATCTCTCTTTCCATTCACGTGATCCTAATCAAGAATTTCTACAAAACATTCGTTGGGAAAGATTCTTGTGTTTACAGATTTCTGTGTACCCTATCGTACCTAACCTCTTTCCATTCATGTAATCCTAATCAAGAATTCCTACAAAGCTGGATATAGATTTGTGCTTTTACAAATTTATTCGTACCCTAACCTCTTTCCATTCATGTAATCCTAATCAAGAATTTCTACAAAGTTGTGTTGGGATAGATTTGTGTGGTTACAAATTTATTCGTACCCTAACCTCTTTCCATTCATGTGATCCTAATCAAGAATTTCTACAAATCGTCTGTTGGGATAGATTTGTACTCTTACAAATTTCTGCGTACCCTAACCTCTTTCCATTCATGTGATCCTAATCAAAAATTTCTTCAAAACATCCGATGTGATAGATTTGTGCTGTTCCAAATTTAGTTCTACCCTAACCTCTTTCCATTCATGTGATCCTAATCAAGAATTTCTACAAAACGTCCGTTGGGATAGATTTGTGCTTTTCCAAATTTTTGCGTACCCTAACCTCTTTCCATTCATGTGATCCTAATCAAGAATTTCTACAAAGCTGTGTTGGGATAGATTTGTACTTTTGCAAATTTCTTTGTATCCTAACCTCTCTCCATTCATGTAATCCTAATCAAGAATTTCTACAAAACTGTGTTGGGATAGATTTGTGCGGTTACAAATTTCTGCGTACCCTAACCTCTTTCCATTCATGTGATCCTAATCAAGAATTTCTTCAAAACATCCGATGTAATAGATTTGTGCTGTTCCTAATTTAGTTCTACCCTAACCTCTTTCCATTCATGTGATCCTAATCAAGAATTTCTACAAAACATCTGTTGAGATAGATTTGTGCGTTTACAAATTTCTACGTACCCTAATGTACCTAACCTCTCTCCATTGATGTAATCCTAATCAAGAATTTCTACAAAACTGTGTTGGGATAGATTTGTGCGTTTACAAATTTCTACATACCCTAACCTCTTTCCATTCATGTGATCCTAATCAAGAATTTCTACAAAACGTCCGTTGGGGTAGATTTGTGCTTTTACAAATTTTTGCGTACCCTAACCTCTTTCCATTCATGTGATCCTAATCAAAAATTTCTACAAAACATCCGATGTGATAGATTTGTGCTTTTCCATATTTATTTGTACCCTACCTCTTTCCATTCACGTGATCCTAATCAAGAATTTCTACAAAACATTCGTTGGGAAAGATTCTTGTGTTTACAGATTTCTGTGTACCCTATCGTACCTAACCTCTTTCCATTCATGTAATCCTAATCAAGAATTCCTACAAAGCTGTGTTGATATAGATTTGTGCTTTTACAAATTTATTCTTACCCTAACCTCTTTCCATTCATGTGATCCTAATCAAGAATTTCTACAAAACGTTCGTTGCTATAGATTTGTGCTTTTACAAATTTATTCGTACCCTAACCTCTTTCCATTCATGTGATCCTAATCAAAAATTTCTTCAAAACATCCGATGTGATAGATTTATGCTGTTCCAAATTTAGTTCTACCCTAACCTCTTTCCATTCATGTGATCCTAATCAAGAATTTCTACAAAACATCCGTTGGGATAGATTTGTGCTTTTCCAAATTTAGTTGTACCCTAACCTCTTTCCATTCATGTGATCCTAATCAAGAATTTCTACAAAGCTGTGTTGGTATAGATTTGTGCTTTTACAAATTTATTAGTACCCTAACCTCTTTCCATTCATGTAATCCTAATCAAGAATTTCTACAAAGCTGTGTTGGGATAGATTTGTGCTTTTACAAATTTATTCGTACCCTAACCTCTTTCTATTCATTTGATCCTAATCAAGAATTTCTACAAAACATCTGTTGGGATAGATTTGTGCTTTTCCAAATTTAGTTCTACCCTAACCTCTTTCCATTCATGTGATCCTAATCAAGAATTTCTACAAAACATCTGTTGGGATAGATTTGTGCTTTTCCAAATTTAGTTGTACCCTAACCTCTTTCCATTCATGTGATCCTAATCAAGAATTTCTTCAAAACATCCGATGTGATAGATTTGTGCTGTTCCAAATTTAGTTCTACCCTAACCTCTTTCCATTCATGTGATCCTAATCAAGAATTTCTACAAAGCTGTGTGGGTATAGATTTGTGCTTTTACAAATTTATTCGTACCCTAACCTCTTTCCATTCATGTAATCCTAATCAAGAATTTCTACAAAGCTGTGTTGGGATAGATTTGTGCTTTTACAAATTTATTCGTACCCTAACCTCTTTCCATTCATGTGATCCTAATCAAGAATTTCTTCAAAACATCCGATGTGATAGATTTGTGCTGTTCCAAATTTATTTCTACCCTAACCTCTTTCCATTCATGTGATCCTAATCAAGAATTTCTACAAAACATCTGTTGGGATAGATTTGTGCTTTTCCAAATTTAGTTGTACCCTACCTTTTTCCATTCATGTGATCCTAATCAAGAATTTCTACAAAACATCCGTTGGGATAGATTTGTGCTTTTCCAAATTTAGTTGTACCCTAACCTCTTTCCATTCATGTGATCCTAATCAAGAATTTCTACAAAGCTGTGTTGGTGTAGATTTGTGCTTTTACAAATTTATTCGTACCCTAACCTCTTTCCATTCATGTAATCCTAATCAAGAATTTCTACAAAGCTGTGTTGGTGTAGATTTGTGCTTTTACAAATTTATTCGTACCCTAACCTCTTTCCATTCATGTGATCCTAATAAAAAATTTCTACATAACATCCGATGTGATAGATTTGTGCTTTTCCAAATTTAGTTGTACCCTAACCTCTTTCCATTCATGTGATCCTAATCAAAAATTTCTACAAAGCTATGTTGGTATAGATTTGTGCTTTTACAAATTTATGCGTACCCTAACCTCTTTCCATTCATGTTATCCTATTCAAGAATTTCTACAAAGCTTTGTTGGGATAGATTTGTGCTTTTACAAATTTATTCGTACCATAACCTCTTTCCATTCATGTGATCCTAATCAAGAATTTCTACAAAGCTGTGTTGGGATAGATTTGTACTTTTGCAAATTTCTTTGTATCCTAACCTCTCTCCATTCATGTGATCCTAATCAAGAATCTCTACAAAACATTCGTTGGGATAGATTTTTGTGTTTACAGATTTCTGTGTACCCTATCGTACCTAACCTCTTTCCATTCATGTAATCCTAATCAAGAATTCCTACAAAGCTGTGTTGGTATAGACTTGTGCTTTTACAAATTTATTCGTACCCTAACCTCTTTCCATTAATGTGATCCTAATCAAGAATTTCTACAAAACGTTCGTTGCGATAGATTTGTGCTTTTACAAATGTATTAGTACCCTTACCTCTTTCCATTCATGTGATCCTAATCAAGAATTTCTACAAAACTGTGTTGGGATAGATTTGTGCTTTTACAAATTTTTGCGTACCCTAACCTCTTTCCATTCATGTGATCCTAATCAAAAATTTCTACAAAACATCCGATGTGATAGATTTGTGCCTTTCCAAATTTAGTTCTACCCTAACCTCTTTCCATTCATGTGATCCTAATCAAGAATTTCTACAAAACATCTGTTGGGATAGATTTGTGCTTTTCCAAATTTATTTGTACACTAACCTCTTTCCATTCATTTGATCCTAATCAAGAATTTCTAGAAAACAATCGTTTGGATAGATTTTTGCGTTTACAGATTTCTGCGTACCCTATCGTACCTAACCTCTTTCCATTCATGTAATTCTAATCAAGAATTTCTACAAAGCTGTGTTGGTATAGATTTGTGCTTTTACAAATTTATTCGTACCCTAACCTCTTTCCATTCATGTAATCCTAATCAAGAATTTCTACAAAGCTGTGTTGGGATAGATTTGTGCTTTTACAAATTTATTCGTACCCTAACCTCTTTCCATTCATGTAATCCTAATCAAGAATTTCTACAAAACTGTGTTGGGATCGATTTCTGCGGTTACAAATTAATTCGTACCATAACCTCTTTCCATTCATGTGATCCTAATCAAGAATTTCTACAAAGCTGTGTTGGGATAGATTTGTACTTTTGCAAATTTCTTTGTATCCTAACCTCTTTCCATTCATGTGATCCTAATCAAGAATTTCTTCAAAACATCCGATGTGATAGATTTGTGCTGTTCCAAATTTAGTTCTACCCTAACCTCTTTCCATTCATGTGATCCTAATCAAGAATTTCTACAAAACATCTGTTGGGATAGATTTGTGCGTTTACAAATTTCTACGTACCCTAATGTACCTAACCTCTCTCCATTGATGTAATCCTAATCAAGAATTTCTACAAAACTGTGTTGGGATAGATTTGTGCGTTTACAAATTTATTCGTACCCTAACCTCTTTCAATTCATGTGATCCTAATCATGAATTTCTACAAAACGTCCGTTGGGATAGATTTGTGCTTTTACAAATTTTTGCGTACCCTAACCTCTTTCCATTCATGTGATCCTAACCAAAAATTTCTACAAAACATCCGATGTGATAGATTTGTGCTTTTCCAAATTTATTTGTACCCTACCTCTTTCCATTCACGTGATCCTAATCAAGAATTTCTATAAAACATTCGTTGGGAAAGATTCTTCTGTTTACAGATTTCTGTGTACCCTATCGTACCTAACCTCTTTCCATTCATGTAATCCTAATCAAGAATTCCTACAAAGCTGTGTTGATATAGATTTGTGCTTTTACAAATTTATTCGTTCCCTAACCTCATTCCATTCATGTGATCCTAATCAAGAATTTCTACAAAACGTTCGATGCGATAGATTTGTGCTTTTACAAATTTATTCGTACCCTAACCTCTTTCCATTCATGTAATCTTAATCAAGAATTTCTACAAAGCTGTGTTGGGATAGATTTGTGCGGTTACAAATTTATTCGTACCCTAACCTCTTTCCATTCATGTGATCCTAATCAAGAATTTCTACAAATCGTCTGTTGGGATAGATTTGTACTCTTACAAATTTCTGCGTACCCTAACCTCTTTCCATTCATGTGATCCTAATCAAGAATTTCTACAAAGCTGTGTTGGGATAGATTTGTGCGTTTACAAATTTATTCGTACCCTAACCTCTTTCCATTCATGTGATCCTAATCAAGAATTTCTACAAAACGTCCGTTGGGATAGATTTGTGCGTTTACAAATTTCTACATACCCTAAAGTACCTAACCTCTCTCCATTGATGTAATCCTAATCAAGAATTTCTACAAAGCTGTGTTGGTGTAGATTTGTGCTTTTACAAATTTATTCGTACCCTAACCTCTCTCCATTCATGTAATCCTAATCAAGAATTTCTACAAAACTGTGTTGGGATAGATTTGTGTGGTTACAAATTTATTCGTACCCTAACCTCTTTCCATTCATGTGATCCTAATCAAGAATTTCTACAAATCGTCTGTAGGGATAGATTTGTACTCTTACAAATTTCTGCGTACCCTAACCTCTTTCCATTCATGTGATCCTAATCAAGAATTTCTTCAAAACATCCGATGTGATAGATTTGTGCTGTTCCAAATTTAGTTCTACCCTAACCTCTTTCCATTCATGTGATCCTAATCAAGAATTTCTACAAAACATCTGTTGGGATAGATTTGTGCTTTTCCAAATTTAGTTGTACCCTACCTTTTTCCATTCATGTGATCCTAATCAAGAATTTCTACAAAACATCCGTTGGGATAGACTTGTGCTTTTCCAAATTTAGTTGTACCCTAACCTCTTTCCATTCATGTGATCCTAATCAAGAATTTCTACAAAGCTGTGTTGGTGTAGATTTGTGCTTTTACAAATTTATTCGTACCCTAACCTCTTTCCATTCATGTAATCCTAATCAAGAATTTCTACAAAGCTGTGTTGGGATAGATTTGTGCTTTTACAAATTTATTCGTAACCTAACCTCTTTCCATTCATGTGATCCTAATCAAGAATTTCTACAAAGCTGTGTTGGGATAGATTTGTGCTTTTACAAATTTTTGCGTACCCTAACCTCTTTCCATTCATGTGATCCTAATCAAAAATTTCTACAAAACATCCGATGTGATAGATTTGTGCCTTTCCAAATTTAGTTCTACCCTAACCTCTTTCCATTCATGTGATCCTAATCAAGAATTTCTACAAAACGTCCGTTGGGATAGATTTGTGCTTTTACAAATTTTTGCGTACCCTAACCTCTTTCCATTCATGTGATCCTAATCAAAAATTTCTACAAAACATCCGATGTGATAGATTTGTGCTTTTCCAAATTTATTTGTACCCTACCTCTTTCCATTCACGTGATCCTAATCAAGAATTTCTACAAAACATTCGTTGGGAAAGATTCTTGTGTTTACAGATTTCTGTGTACTCTATCGTACCCAACCTCTCTCCATTCATGTAATCCTAATCAAGAATTTCTACAAAACTGTGTTGGGATCGATATGTGCGGTTACAAATTAATTCGTACCCTAACCTCTTTCCATTCATGTGATCCTAATCAAGAATTTCTACAAAGCTGTGTTGGGATAGATTTGTACTTTTGCAAATTTCTTTGTATCCTAACCTCTCTCCATTCATGTAATCCTAATCAAGAATTTCTACAAAACTGTGTTGGGATAGATTTGTGCGGTTACAAATTTCTGCGTACCCTAACCTCTTTCCATTCATGTGATCCTAATCAAGAATTTCTTCAAAACATCCGATGTGATAGATTTGTGCTGTTCCAAATTTAGTTCTACCCTAACCTCTTTCCATTCATGTGATCCTAATCAAGAATTTCTACAAAACATCTGTTGGGATAGATTTGTGCGTTTACAAATTTCTACGTACCCTAATGTACCTAACCTCTCTCCATTGAAGTAATCCTAATCAAGAATTTCTACAAAACTGTGTTGGGATAGATTTGTGCGTTTACAAATTTATTCGTACCCTAACCTCTTTCCATTCATGTGATCCTATTCAAGAATTTCTACAAAACGTCCGTTGGGATAGATTTGTGCTTTTACAAATTTTTGCTTACCCTAACCTCTTTCCATTCATGTGATCCTAATCAAAAATTTCTACAAAACATCCGATGTGATAGATTTGTGCTTTTACAAATTTATTTGTACCCTACCTCTTTCCATTCACGTGATCCTAATCAAGAATTTCTACAAAACATTCGTTGGGAAAGATTCTTGTGTTTACAGATTTCTGTGTATCCTATCGTACCTAACCTCTTTCCATTCATGTAATCCTAATCAAGAATTCCTACAAAGCTGTGTTGATATAGATTTGTGCTTTTACAAATTTATTCGTACCCTAACCTCTTTCCATTCATGTGATCCTAATCAAGATTTTCTACAAAACGTTCGTTGCGATAGATTTGTGCTTTTACAAATTTAATCGTACCCTAACCTCTTTCCATTCATGTAATCTTAATCAAGAATTTCTTCAAAACATCCGATGTGACAGATTTGTGCTGTTCCAAATTTAGTTCTACCCTAACCTCTTTCCATTCATGTGATCCTAATCAAGAATTTCTACAAAACATCCGTTGGGATAGATTTGTGCTTTTCCAAATTTAGTTGTACCCTAACCTCTTTCCATTCATGTGATCCTAATCAAGAATTTCTACAAAGCTGTGTTGGTATAGATTTGTGCTTTTACAAATTTATTCGTACCCTAACCTCTTTCCATTCATGTAATCCTAATCAAGAATTTCTACAAAGCTGTGTTGGGATAGATTTGTGCTTTTACAAATTTATTCGTACCCTAACCTCCTTCCATTCATGTGATCCTAATCAAGAATTTCTTCAAAACATCCGATGTGATAGATTTGTGCTGTTCCAAATTTAGTTCTACCCTAACCTCTTTCCATTCATGCGATCCTAATCAAGAATTTCTACAAAACATCTGTTGGGATAGATTTGTGCTTTTCCAAATTTAGTTGTACCCTACCTTTTTCCATTCATGTGATCCTAATCAAGAATTTCTACAAAACATTCGTTGGGATAGATTTGTGCTTTTCCAAATTTAGTTGTACCCTAACCTCTTTCCATTCATGTGATCCTAATCAAGAATTTCTACAAAGCTGTGTTGGTGTAGATTTGTGCTTTTACAAATTTAATCGTACCCTAACCTCTTTCCATTCATGCAATCCTAATCAAGAATTTCTACAAAGCTGTGTTGGGATAGATTTGTGCTTTTACAAATTTATTCGTACCCTAACCTCTTTCCATTCATGTGATCCTAATCAAAAATTTCTACAAAGCTGTGTTGGGATAGATTTGTACTTTTGCAAATTTCTTTGTATCCTAACCTCTCTCCATTCATGTAATCCTAATCAAGAATTTCTACAAAACTGTGTTGTGATAGATTTGTGCGGTTACAAATTTATTCGTACCCTAACCTCTTTCCATTCATGTGATCCTAATCAAGAATTCCTACAAAACGTCTGTTGGTATAGATTTGTACTCTTACAAATTTCTGCGTAACCTAACCTCTTTCCATTCATGTGATCCTAATCAAGAATTTCTTCAAAACATCCGATGTGATAGATTTGTGCTGTTCCAAATTTAGTTCTACCCTAACCTCTTTCCATTCATGTGATCCTAATCAAGAATTTCTACAAAACATCTGTTGGGATAGATTTGTGCTTTTCCAAATTTAGTTGTACCCTACCTTTTTCCATTCATGTGATCCTAATCAAGAATTTCAACAAAACTGTGTTGGGATAGATTTGTGCGTTTACAAATTTATTCGTACCCTAACCTCTTTCCATTCATGTGATCCTAATCAAGAATTTCTACAAAACGTCCGTTGGGATAGATTTGTGCTTTTACAAATTTCTGCGTACACTAACCTCTTTCCATTCATGTGATCCTAATCAAGAATTTCTTCAAAACATCCGATGTGATAGATTTGTGCTTTTCCAAATTTAGTTGTACCCTACCTTTTTCCATTCATGTGATCCTAATCAAGAATTTCTACAAAACATCCGTTGGGATAGATTTGTGCGTTTACAAATTTCTACGTACACTAATGTACCTAACCTCTCTCCATTGATGTAATCCTAATCAAGAATTTCTACAAAACTGTGTTGGGATAGATTTGTGCGGTTACAAATTTCTGCGTACCCTAACCTCTTTCCATTCATGTGATCCTAATCAAGAATTTCTTCAAAACATCCGATGTGATAGATTTGTGCTGTTCCAAATTTAGTTCTACCCTAACCTCTTTCCATTCATGTGATCCTAATCAAGAATTTCCACAAAACATCTGTTGGGATAGATTTGTGCGTTTACAAATTTCTACGTACCCTAATGTACCTAACCTCTCTCCATTGATGTAATCCTAATCAAGAATTTCTACAAAACTGTGTTGGGATAGATTTGTGCGTTTACAAATTTATTCGTACCCTAACCTCTTTCCATTCATGTGATCCTAATCAAGAATTTCTACAAAACGTCCGTTGGGATAGATATGTGCTTTTACAAATTTTTGCGTACCCTAACCTCTTTCCATTCATGTGATCCTAACAAAAATTTCTACAAAACATCCGATGTGATATATTTGTGCTTTTCCAAATTTATTTGTACCATACCTCTTTCCATTCACGTCATCCTAATCAAGAATTTCTACAAAACATTCGTTGGGAAAGATTCTTGTGTTTACAGATTTCTGTGTACCCTATCGTACCTAACCTCTTTCCATTCATGTAATCCTAATCAAGAATTTCTACAAAGCTGTGTTGGGATAGATTTGTGTGGTTACAAATTTATTCGTACCCTAACCTCTTTTCATTCATGTGATCCTAATCAAGAATTTCTACAAATCGTCTGTTGGGATAGATTTGTACTCTTACAAATTTCTGCGTACCCTAACCTCTTTCCATTCATGTGATCCTAATCAAAAATTTCTTCAAAACATCCGATGTGATAGATTTGTGCTGTTCCAAATTTAGTTCTACCCTAACCTCTTTCCATTCATGTGATCCTAATCAAGAATTTCTACAAAACATCCGTTGGGATAGATTTGTGCTTTTCCAAATTTAGTTGTACCCTAACCTCTTTCCATTCATGTGATCCTAATCAAGAATTTCTACAAAGCTGTGTTGGTATAGATTTGTGCTTTTACAAATTTATTCGTACCCTAACCTCTTTCCATTCATGTAATCCTAATCAAGAATTTCTACAAAGCTGTGTTGGGATAGATTTGTGCTTTTACAAATTTATTCGTACCCTAACCTCTTTCCATTCATGTGATCCTAATCAAGAATTTCTTCAAAACATCCGATGTGATAGATTTGTGCTGTTCCAAATTTAGTTCTACCCTAACCTCTTTCCATTCATGTGATCCTAATCAAGAATTTCTACAAAACATCTGTTGGAATAGATTTGTGCTTTTCCAAATTTAGTTGTACCCTACCTTTTTCCATTCATGTGATCCTAATCAAGAATTTCTACAAAACATCCGTTGGGATAGATTTGTGCTTTTCCAAATTTAGTTGTACCCTAACCTCTTTCCATTCATGTGATCCTAATCAAGAATTTCTACAAAGCTGTGTTGGTGTAGATTTGTGCTTTTACAAATTTATTCGTACCCTAACCTCTTTCCATTCATGTAATCCTAATCAAGAATTTCTACAAAGCTGTGTTGGGATAGATTTGTGTGGTTACAAATTTATTCGTACCCTAACCTCTTTTCATTCATGTGATCCTAATCAAGAATTTCTACAAATCGTCTGTTGGGATAGATTTGTACTCTTACAAATTTCTGCGTACCCTAACCTCTTTCCATTCATGTGATCCTAATCAAGAATTTCTTCAAAACATCCGATGTGCTAGGTTTGTGCTGTTCCAAATTTAGTTCTACCCTAACCTCTTTCCATTCATGTGATCCTAATCAAGAATTTCTACAAAACATCCGTTGGGATAGATTTGTGCTTTTCCAAATTTAGTTGTACCCTAACCTCTTTCCATTCATGTGATCCTAATCAAAAATTTCTACAAAGCTGTGTTGGGATAGATTTGTGCTTTTACAAATTTATTCGTACCCTAACCTCTTTCCATTCATGTGATCCTAATCAAGAATTTCTACAAAGCTGTGTTGGGATAGATTTGTACTTTTGCAAATTTCTTTGTATCCTAACCTCTCTCCATTCATGTGATCCTAATCAAGAATTTCTACAAAACATCCGTTGGGATAGATTTGTGCTTTTCCAAATTTAGTTGTACCCTAACCTCTTTCCATTCATGTGATCCTAATCAAGAATTTCTACAAAACTGTGTTGGGATAGATTTGTGCGTTTACAAATTTATTCGTACCCTAACCTCTTTCCATTCATGTGATCCTAATCAAGAATTTCTACAAAACGTCCGTTGGGATAGATTTGTGCTTTTACAAATTTCTGCGTACACTAACCTCTTTCCAATCTTGTGATCCTAATCAAGAATTTCTTCAAAACATCCGATGTGATAGATTTGTGCTTTTCCAAATTTAGTTGTACCCTACCTTTTTCCATTCATGTGATCCTAATCAAGAATTTCTACAAAACATCCGTTGGGATAGATTTGTTCGTTTACAAATTTCTACGTACACTAATGTACCTAACCTCTCTCCATTGATGTAATCCTAATCAAGAATTTCTACAAAACTGTGTTGGGATAGATTTGTGCGGTTACAAATTTCTGCGTACCCTAACCTCTTTCCATTCATGTGATCCTAATCAAGAATTTCTTCAAAACATCCGATGTGATAGATTTGTGCTGTTCCAAATTTAGTTCTACCCTAACCTCTTTCCATTCATGTGATCCTAATCAAGAATTTCTACAAAACATCTGTTGGGATAGATTTGTGCGTTTACAAATTTCTACGTACCCTAATGTACCTAACCTCTCTCCATTGATGTAATCCTAATCAAGAATTTCTACAAAACTGTGTTGGGATAGATTTGTGCGTTTACAAATTTATTCGTACCCTAACCTCTTTCCATTCATGTGATCCTAATCAAGAATTTCTACAAAACGTCCGTTGGGATAGATATGTGCTTTTACAAATTTTTGCGTACCCTAACCTCTTTCCATTCATGTGATCCTAATCAAAAATTTGTACAAAACATCCGATGTGATAGATTTGTGCTTTTCCAAATTTATTTGTACCCTACCTCTTTCCATTCACGTGATCCTAATCAAGAAAACTGTGTTGGGATAGATTTGTGCGTTTACAAATTTATTCGTACCCTAACCTCTTTTCATTCATGTGATCCTAATCAAGAATTTCTACAAATCGTCTGTTGGGATAGATTTGTACTCTTACAAATTTCTGCGTACCCTAACCTCTTTCCATTCATGTGATCCTAATCAAAAATTTCTTCAAAACATCCGATGTGATAGATTTGTGCTGTTCCAAACTTAGTTCTACCCTAACCTCTTTCCATTCATGTGATCCTAATCAAGAATTTCTACAAAACATCCGTTGGGATAGATTTGTGCTTTTCCAAATTTAGTTGTACCCTAACCTCTTTCCATTCATGTGATCCTAATCAAGAATTTCTACAAAGCTGTGTTGGTATAGATTTGTGCTTTTACAAATTTATTCGTACCCTAACCTCTTTCCATTCATGTAATCCTAATCAAGAATTTCTACAAAGCTGTGTTGGGATAGATTTGTGCTTTTACAAATTTATTCGTACCCTAACCTCTTTCCATTCATGTGATCCTAATCAAGAATTTCTACAAAACATCTGTTGGGATAGATTTGTGCTTTTCCAAATTTAGTTGTACCCTACCTTTTTCCATTCATGTGATCCTAATCAAGAATTTCTACAAAACATCCGTTGGGATAGATTTGTGCTTTTACAAATTTATTCGTACCCTAACCTCTTTCCATTCATGTAATCCTAATCAAGAATTTCTACAAAACTGTGTTGGGATAGATTTGTGTGGTTACAAATTTATTCGTACCCTAACCTCTTTCCATTCATGTGATCCTAATCAAGAATTTCTACAAATCGTCTGTTGGGATAGATTTGTACTCTTACAAATTTCTGCGTACCCTAACCTCTTTCCATTCATGTGATCCTAATCAAGAATTTCTTCAAAACATCCGATGTGATAGATTTGTGCTGTTCCAAATTTAGTTCTACCCTAACCTCTTTCCATTCATGTGATCCTAATCAAGAATTTCTACAAAACATCCGTTGGGATAGATTTGTGCTTTTCCAAATTTAGTTGTACCCTAACCTCTTTCCATTCATGTGATCCTAATCAAAAATTTCTACAAAGCTGTGTTGGGATAGATTTGTGCTTTTACAAATTTATTCGTACCCTAACCTCTTTCCATTCATGTGATCCTAATCAAGAATTTCTACAAAGCTGTGTTGGGATAGATTTGTACTTTTGCAAATTTCTTTGTATCCTAACCTCTCTCCATTCATGTAATCCTAATCAAGAATTTCTACAAAACTGTGTTGGGATCGATTTGTGCGGTTACAAATTAATTCGTACCCTAACCTCTTTCCATTCATGTGATCCTAATCAAGAATTTCTACAAAGCTGTGTTGGGATAGATTTGTACTTTTGCAAATTTCTTTGTATCCTAACCTCTCTCCATTCATGTAATCCTAATCAAGAATTTCTACAAAACTGTGTTGGGATAGATTTGTGCGGTTACAAATTTCTGCGTACCCTAATGTACCTAACCTCTCTCCATTGATGTAATCCTAATCAAGAATTTCTACAAAACATCTGTTGGGATAGATTTGTGCGTTTACAAATTTCTACGTACCCTAATGTACCTAACCTCTCTCCATTGATGTAATCCTAATCAAGAATTTCTACAAAACTGTGTTGGGATAGATTTGTGCGTTTACAAATTTCTTTGTATCCTAACCTCTCTCCATTCATGTAATCCTAATCAAGAATTTCTACAAAACTGTGTTGGGATAGATTTGTGCGGTTACAAATTTCTGCGTACCCTAATGTACCTAACCTCTCTCCATTGATGTAATCCTAATCAAGAATTTCTACAAAACATCTGTTGGGATAGATTTGTGCGTTTACAAATTTCTACGTACCCTAATGTACCTAACCTCTCTCCATTGATGTAATCCTAATCAAGAATTTCTACAAAGCTGTGTTGGGATAGATTTGTACTTTTGCAAATTTCTTTGTATCCTAACCTCTCTCCATTCATGTAATCCTAATCAAGAATTTCTACAAAACTGTGTTGGGATCGATTTGTGCGGTTACAAATTAATTCGTACCCTAACCTCTTTCCATTCATGTGATCCTAATCAAGAATTTCTACAAAGCTGTGTTGGGATAGATTTGTACTTTTGCAAATTTCTTTGTATCCTAACCTCTATCCATTCATGTAATCCTAATCAAGAATTTCTACAAAACTGTGTTGGGATAGATTTGTGCGGTTACAAATTTCTGCGTACCCTAATGTACCTAACCTCTCTCCATTGATGTGATCCTAATCAAGAATTTCTACAAAACATCTGTTGGGATAGATTTGTGCGTTTACAAATTTCTACGTACCCTAATGTACCTAACCTCTCTCCATTGATGTAATCCTAATCAAGAATTTCTACAAAACTGTGTTGGGATAGATTTGTGCGGTTACAAATTTCTGCGTACCCTAACCTCTTTCCATTCATGTGATCCTAATCAAGAATTGCTTCAAAACATCCGATGTGATAGATTTGTGCTGTTCCAAATTTAGTTCTACCCTAACCTCTTTCCATTCATGTGATCCTAATCAAGAATTTCCACAAAACATCTGTTGGGATAGATTTGTGCGTTTACAAATTTCTACGTACCCTAATGTACCTAACCTCTCTCCATTGATGTAATCCTAATCAAGAATTTCTACAAAACTGTGTTGGGATAGATTTGTGCGTTTACAAATTTATTCGTACCCTAACCTCTTTCCATTCATGTGATCCTAATCAAAAATTTCTACAAAACATCCGATGTGATAGATTTGTGCTTTTCCAAATTTATTTTTACCCTACCTCTCTCCATTCACGTGATCCTAATCAAGAATTTCTACAAAACATTCGTTGGGAAAGATTCTTGTGTTTACAGATTTCTGTGTACCCTATCGTACCTAACCTCTTTCCATTCATGTAATCCTAATCAAGAATTTCTACAAAGCTGTGTTGGGATAGATTTGTGTGGTTACAAATTTATTCGTACCCTAACCTCTTTCCATTCATGTGATCCTAATCAAGAATTTCTTCAAAACATCCGATGTGATAGATTTGTGCTGTTCCAAATTTAGTTCTACCCTAACCTCTTTCCATTCATGTGATCCTAATCAAGAATTTCTACAAAACATCTGTTGGGATAGATTTGTGCTTTTCCAAATTTAGTTGTACCCTACCTTTTTACATTCATGTGATCCTAATCAAGAATTTCTACAAAACATCCGTTGGGATAGATTTGTGCTTTTCCAAATTTAGTTGTACCCTAACCTCTTTCCATTCATGTGATCCTAATCAAGAATTTCTACAAAGCTGTGTTGGTGTAGATTTGTGCTTTTACAAATTTATTCGTACCCTAACCTCTCTCCATTCATGTAATCCTAATCAAGAATTTCTACAAATCGTCTATTGGGATAGATTTGTACTCTTACAAATTTCTGCGTACCCTAACCTCTTTCCATTCATGTGATCCTAATCAAAAATTTCTTCAAAACATCCGATGTGATAGATTTGTGCTGTTCCAAATTTAGTTCTACCCTAACCTCTTTCCATTCATGTGATCCTAATCAAGAATTTCTACAAAACATCCGTTGGGATAGATTTGTGCTTTTCCAAATTTAGTTGTACCCTAACCTCTTTCCATTCATGTGATCCTAATCAAGAATTTCTACAAAGCTGTGTTGGTATAGATTTGTGCTTTTACAAATTTATTCGTACCCTAACCTCTTTCCATTCATGTGATCCTAATCAAGAATTTCTTCAAAACATCCGATGTGATAGATTTGTGCTGTTCCAAATTTAGTTCTACCCTAACCTCTTTCCATTCATGTGATCCTAATCAAGAATTTCTACAAAACATCTGTTGGGATAGATTTGTGCTTTTCCAAATTTAGTTGTACCCTACCTTTTTCCATTCATGTGATCCTAATCAAGAATTTCTACAAAACATCCGTTGGGATAGATTTGTGCTTTTCCAGATTTAGTTGTACCCTAACCTCTTTCCATTCATGTGATCCTAATCAAGAATTTCTACAAAGCTGTGTTGGTGTAGATTTGTGCTTTTACAAATTTATTCGTACCCTAACCTCTCTCCATTCATGTAATCCTAATCAAGAATTTCTACAAAACTGTGTTGGGATAGATTTGTGTGGTTACAAATTTATTCGTACCCTAACCTCTTTCCATTCATGTGATCCTAATCAAGAATTTCTACAAATCGTCTGTTGGGATAGATTTGTACTCTTACAAATTTCTGCGTACCCTAACCTCTTTCCATTCATGTGATCCTAATCAAGAATTTCTTCAAAACATCCGATGTGATAGATTTGTGCTGTTCCAAATTTAGTTCTACCCTAACCTCTTTCCATTCATGTGATCCTAATCAAGAATTTCTACAAAACATCCGTTGGGATAGATTTGTGCTTTTCCAAATTTAGTTGTACCCTAACCTCTTTCCATTCATGTGATCCTAATCAAAAATTTCTACAAAGCTGTGTTGGGATAGATTTGTGCTTTTACAAATTTATTCGTACCCTAACCTCTTTCCATTCATGTGATCCTAATCAAGAATTTCTACAAAGCTGTGTTGGGATAGATTTGTACTTTTGCAAATTTCTTTGTATCCTAACCTCTCTCCATTCATGTGATCCTAATCAAGAATTTCTACAAAACATCCGTTGGGATAGATTTGTGCTTTTCCAAATTTAGTTGTACCCTAACCTCTTTCCATTCATGTGATCCTAATCAAGAATTTCTACAAAACTGTGTTGGGATAGATTTGTGCGTTTACAAATTTATTCGTACCCTAACCTCTTTCCATTCATGTGATCCTAATCAAGAATTTCTACAAAACGTCCGTTGTGATAGATTTGTGCTTTTACAAATTTCTGCGTACACTAACCTCTTTCCATTCATGTGATCCTAATCAAGAATTTCTTCAAAACATCCGATGTGATAGATTTGTGCTGTTCCAAATTTAGTTCTACCCTAACCTCTTTCCATTCATGTGATCCTAATCAAGAATTTCTACAAAACATCTGTTGGGATAGATTTGTGCGTTTACAAATTTCTACGTACCCTAATGTACCTAACCTCTCTCCATTGATGTAATCCTAATCAAGAATTTCTACAAAACTGTGTTGGGATAGATTTGTGCGTTTACAAATTTATTCGTACCCTAACCTCTTTCCATTCATGTGATCCTAATCAAGAATTTCTACAAAACATCCGATGTGATAGATTTGTGCTTTTCCAAATTTATTTGTACCCTACCTCTTTCCATTCACGTGATCCTAATCAAGAATTTCTACAAAACATTCGTTGGGAAAGATTCTTGTGTTTACAGATTTCTGTGTACCCTATCGTACCTAACCTCTTTCCATTCATGTAATCCTAATCAAGAATTTCTACAAAGCTGTGTTGGGATAGATTTGTGTGGTTACAAATTTATTCGTACCCTAACCTCTTTTCATTCATGTGATCCTAATCAAGAATTTATACAAATCGTCTGTTGGGATAGATTTGTACTCTTACAAATTTCTGCGTACCCTAACCTCTTTCCATTCATGTGATCCTAATCAAAAATTTCTTCAAAACATCCGATGTGATAGATTTGTGCTGTTCCAAATTTAGTTCTACCCTAACCTCTTTCCATTCATGTGATCCTAATCAAGAATTTCTACAAAACATCCGTTGGGATAGATTTGTGCTTTTCCAAATTTAGTTGTACCCTAACCTCTTTCCATTCATGTGATCCTAATCAAGAATTTCTACAAAGCTGTGTTGGTATAGATTTGTGCTTTTACAAATTTATTCGTACCCTAACCTCTTTCCATTCATGTAATCCTAATCAAGAATTTCTAAAAAGCTGTGTTGGGATAGATTTGTGCTTTTACAAATTTATTCGTACCCCTACCTCTTTCCATTCATGTGATCCTAATCAAGAATTTATTCAAAACATCCGATGTGATAGATTTGTGCTGTTCCAAATTTAGTTCTACCCTAACCTCTTTCCATTCATGTGATCCTAATCAAGAATTTCTACAAAACATCCGTTGGGATAGATTTGTGCTTTTCCAAATTTATTCGTACCCTAACCTCTTTCCATTCATGTGATCCTAATCAAGAATTTCTACAAAGCTGTGTTGGTGTAGATTTGTGCTTTTACAAATTTATTCGTACCCTAACCTCTCTCCATTCATGTAATCCTAATCAAGAATTTCTACAAAACTGTGTTGGGATAGATTTGTGTGGTTACAAATTTATTCGTACCCTAACCTCTTTCCATTCATGTGATCCTAATCAAGAATTTCTACAAATCGTCTGTTGGGATAGATTTGTACTCTTACAAATTTCTGCGTACCCTAACCTCTTTCCATTCATGTGATCCTAATCATGAATTTCTTCAAAACATCCGATGTGATAGATTTGTGCTGTTTCAAATTTAGTTCTACCCTAACCTCTTTCCATTCATGTGATCCTAATCAAGAATTTCTACAAAACATCCGTTGGGATAGATTTGTGCTTTTCCAAATTTAGTTGTACCCTAACCTCTTTCCATTCATGTGATCCTAATCAAAAATTTCTACAAAGCTGTGTTGGGATAGATTTGTGCTTTTACAAATTTATTCGTACCCTAACCTCTTTCCATTCATGTGATCCTAATCAAGAATTTCTACAAAGCTGTGTTGGGATAGATTTGTACTTTTGCAAATTTCTTTGTATCCTAACCTCTCTCCATTCATGTGATCCTAATCAAGAATTTCTACAAAACATCCGTTGGGATAGATTTGTGCTTTTCCAAATTTAGTTGTACCCTAACCTCTTTCCATTCATGTGATCCTAATCAAGAATTTCTACAAAACGTCCGTTGGGATAGATTTGTGCTTTTACAAATTTCTGCGTACACTAACCTCTTTCCATTCATGTGATCCTAATCAAGAATTTCTTCAAAACATCCGATGTGATAGATTTGTGCTTTTCCAAATTTAGTTGTACCCTACCTTTTTCCATTCATGTGATCCTAATCAAGAATTTCTACAAAACATCCGTTGGGATAGATTTGTGCGTTTACAAATTTCTACGTACACTAATGTACCTAACCTCTCTCCATTGATGTAATCCTAATCAGGAATTTCTACAAAACTGTGTTGGGATAGATTTGTGCGGTTACAAATTTAGTTGTACCCTAACCTCTTTCCATTCATGTGATCCTAATCAAGAATTTCTTCAAAACATCCGATGTGATAGATTTGTGCTGTTCCAAATTTAGTTCTACCCTAACCTCTTTTCATTCATGTGATCCTAATCAAGAATTTCTACAAAACATCCGTTGGGATAGATTTGTGCTTTTCCAAATTTAGTTGTACCCTAACCTCTTTCCATTCATGTGATCCTAATCAAGAATTTCTACAAAACGTCCGTTGGGATAGATTTGTGCTTTTACAAATTTCTGCGTACACTAACCTCTTTCCATTCATGTGATCCTAATCAAGAATTTCTACAAAGCTGTGTTGGGATAGATTTGTACTTTTGCAAATTTCTTTGTATCCTAACCTCTCTCCATTCATGTGATCCTAATCAAGAATTTCTACAAAACATCCGTTGGGATAGATTTGTGCTTTTCCAAATTTAGTTGTACCCTAACCTCTTCCATTCATGTGATCCTAATCAAGAATTTCTCCACAACGTCCGTTGGGATAGATTTGTGCTTTTACAAATTTCTGCGTACACTAACCTCTTTCCATTCATGTGATCCTAATCAAGAATTTCTTCAAAACATCCGATGTGATAGATTTGTGCTTTTCCAAATTTAGTTGTACCCTACCTTTTTCCATTCATGTGATCCTAATCAAGAATTTCTACAAAACATCCGTTGGGATAGATTTGTGCGTTTACAAATTTCTACGTACACTAATGTACCTAACCTCTCTCCATTGATGTAATCCTAATCAGGAATTTCTACAAAACTGTGTTGGGATAGATTTGTGCTTTTCCAAATTTAGTTGTACCCTAACCTCTTTCCATTCATGTGATCCTAATCAAGAATTTCTACAAAACGTCCGTTGGGATAGATTTGTGCGTTTACAAATTTATTCGTACCCTAACCTCTTTCCATTCATGTGATCCTAATCAAGAATTTCTACAAAACGTCCGTTGGGATAGATTTGTGCTTTTACAAATTTCTGCGTACACTAACCTCTTTCCATTCATGTGATCCTAATCAAGAATTTCTTCAAAACATCCGATGTGATAGATTTGTGCTTTTCCAAATTTAGTTGTACCCTACCTTTTTCCATTCATGTGATCCTAATCAAGAATTTCTACAAAACATCCGTTGGGATAGATTTGTGCGTTTACAAATTTCTACGTACACTAATGTACCTAACCTCTCTCCATTGATGTAATCCTAATCAGGAATTTCTACAAAACTGTGTTGGGATAGATTTGTGCGGTTACAAATTTCTGCGTACCCTAACCTCTTTCCATTCATGTGATCCTAATCAAGAATTTCTTCAAAACATCCGATGTGATAGATTTGTGCTGTTCCAAATTTAGTTCTACCCTAACCTCTTTCCATTCATGTGATCCTAATCAAGAATTTCTACAAAACATCTGTTGGGATAGATTTGTGCGTTTACAAATTTCTACGTACCCTAATGTACCTAACCTCTCTCCATTGATGTAATCCTAATCAAGAATTTCTACAAAACTGTGTTGGGATAGATTTGTGCGTTTACAAATTTATTCGTACCCTAACCTCTTTCCATTCATGTGATCCTAATCAAGAATTTCTACAAAACGTCCGTTGGGATAGATATGTGCTTTTACAAATTTATTTGTACCCTACCTCTTTCCATTCACGTGATCCTAATCAAGAATTTCTACAAAACATTCGTTGGGAAAGATTCTTGTATTTACAGATTTCTGTGTACCCTATCGTACCTAACCTCTTTCCATTCATGTAATCCTAATCAAGAATTTCTACAAAGCTGTGTTGGGATAGATTTGTGTGGTTACAAATTTATTCGTACCCTAACCTCTTTTCATTCATGTGATCCTAATCAAGAATTTATACAAATCGTCTGTTGGGATAGATTTGTACTCTTACAAATTTCTGCGTACCCTAACCTCTTTCCATTCATGTGATCCTAATCAAAAATTTCTTCAAAACATCCGATGTGATAGATTTGTGCTGTTCCAAATTTAGTTCTACCCTAACCTCTTTCCATTCATGTGATCCTAATCAAGAATTTCTACAAAACATCCGTTGGGATAGATTTGTGCTTTTCCAAATTTAGTTGTACCCTAACCTCTTTCCATTCATGTGATCCTAATCAAGAATTTCTACAAAGCTGTGTTGGTATAGATTTGTGCTTTTACAAATTTATTCGTACCCTAACCTCTTTCCATTCATGTAATCCTAATCAAGAATTTCTACAAAGCTGTGTTGGGATAGATTTGTGCTTTTACAAATTTATTCGTACCCTAACCTCTTTCCATTCATGTGATCCTAATCAAGAATTTCTTCAAAACATACGATGTGATAGATTTGTGCTGTTCCAAATTTAGTTCTACCCTAACCTCTTTCCATTCATGTGATCCTAATCAAGAATTTCTACAAAACATCTGTTGGGATAGATTTGTGCTTTTCCAAATTTAGTTGTACCCTACCTTTTTCCATTCATGTGATCCTAATCAAGAATTTCTACAAAACATCCGTTGGGATAGATTTGTGCTTTTCCAAATTTAGTTGTACCCTAACCTCTTTCCATTCATGTGATCCTAATCAAGAATTTCTACAAAGCTGTGTTGGTGTAGATTTGTGCTTTTACAAATTTATTCGTACCCTAACCTCTCTCCATTCATGTAATCCTAATCAAGAATTTCTACAAAACTGTGTTGGGATAGATTTGTGTGGTTACAAATTTATTCGTACCCTAACCTCTTTCCAATCATGTGATCCTAATCAAGAATTTCTACAAATCGTCTGTTGGGATAGATTTGTACTTTTACAAATTTCTGCGTACCCTAACCTCTTTCCATTCATGTGATCCTAATCAAGAATTTCTTCAAAACATCCGATGTGATAGATTTGTGCTGTTCCAAATTTAGTTCTACCCTAACCTCTTTCCATTCATGTGATCCTAATCAAGAATTTCTACAAAACATCCGTTGGGATAGATTTGTGCTTTTCCAAATTTAGTTGTACCCTAACCTCTTTCCATTCATGTGATCGTAATCAAGAATTTCTACAAAGCTGTGTTGGGATAGATTTGTGCTTTTCCAAATTTAGTTGTACCCTAACCTCTTTCCATTCATGTGATCCTAATCAAAAATTTCTACAAAGCTGTGTTGGGATAGATTTGTGCTTTTACAAATTTATTCGTACCCTAACCTCTTTCCATTCATGTGATCCTAATCAAAAATTTCTACAAAACTGTGTTGGGATAGATTTGTGCGGTTACAAATTTCTGCGTACCCTAACCTCTTTCCATTCATGTGATCCTAATCAAGAATTTCTACAAAACTGTGTTGGGATAGATTTGTGCGTTTACAAATTTATTCGTACCCTAACCTCTTTCCATTCATGTGATCCTAATCAAGAATTTCTACAAAACGTCCGTTGGGATAGATTTGTGCTTTTACAAATTTTTGCGTACCCTAACCTCTTTCCATTCATGTGATCCTAATCAAAAATTTCTACAAAACATCCGATGTGATAGATTTGTGCTTTTACAAATTTATTTGTACCCTACCTCTTTCCATTCACGTGATCCTAATCAAGAAAACTGTGTTGGGATAGATTTGTGCGTTTACAAATTTATTCGTACCCTAACCTCTTTCCATTCATGTGATCCTAATCAAGAATTTCTACAAAACGTCCGTTGGGATAGATTTGTGCTTTTACAAATTTTTGCGTACCCTAACCTCTTTCCATTCATGTGATCCTAATCAAAAATTTCTACAAAACATCCGATGTGATAGATTTGTGCTTTTACAAATTTATTTGTACCCTACCTCTTTCCATTCACGTGATCCTAATCAAGAATTTCTACAAAACATTCGTTGGGAAAGATTCTTGTGTTTACAGATTTCTGTGTATCCTATCGTACCTAACCTCTTTCCATTCATGTAATCCTAATCAAGAATTCCTACAAAGCTGTGTTGATATAGATTTGTGCTTTTACAAATTTATTCGTACCCTAACCTCTTTCCATTCATGTGATCCTAATCAAGAATTTCTACAAAACGTTCGTTGCGATAGATTTGTGCTTTTACAAATTTATTCGTACCCTAACCTCTTTCCATTCATGTAATCTTAATCAAGAATTTCTACAAAACATCCGTTGGGATAGATTTGTGCGTTTACAAATTTCTACGTACACTAATGTACCTAACCTCTCTCCATTGATGTAATCCTAATCAGGAATTTCTACAAAACTGTGTTGGGATAGATTTGTGCGGTTACAAATTTCTGCGTACCCTAACCTCTTTCCATTCATGTGATCCTAATCAAGAATTTCTTCAAAACATCCAATGTGATAGATTTGTGCTGTTCCAAATTTAGTTCTACCCTAACCTCTTTCCATTCATGTGATCCTAATCAAGAATTTCTACAAAACATCTGTTGGGATAGATTTGTGCGTTTACAAATTTCTACGTACCCTAATGTACCTAACCTCTCTCCATTGATGTAATCCTAATCAAGAATTTCTACAAAACTGTGTTGGGATAGATTTGTGCGTTTACAAATTTATTCGTACCCTAACCTCTTTCCATTCATGTGATCCTAATCAAGAATTTCTACAAAACGTCCGTTGGGATAGATATGTGCTTTTACAAATTTTTGCGTTCCTAACCTCTTTCCATTAATGTGATCCTAATCAAAAATTTCTACAAAACATCCGATGTGATAGATTTGTGCTTTTCCAAATTTATTTGTACCCTACCTCTTTCCATTCACGTGATCCTAATCAAGAATTTCTACAAAACATTCGTTGGGAAAGATTCTTGTGTTTACAGATTTCTGTGTACCCTATCGTACCTAACCTCTTTCCATTCATGTAATCCTAATCAAGAATTTATACAAAGCTGTGTTGGGATAGATTTGTGTGGTTACAAATTTCTGCGTACCCTAACCTCTTTCCATTCATGTGATCCTAATCAAAAATTTCTTCAAAACATCCGATGTGATAGATTTGTGCTGTTCCAAATTTAGTTCTACCCTAACCTCTTTCCATTCATGTGATCCTAATCAAGAATTTCTACAAAACATCCGTTGGGATAGATTTGTGCTTTTCCAAATTTAGTTGTACCCTAACCTCTTTCCATTCATGTGATCCTAATCAAGAATTTCTACATAGCTGTGTTGGTATAGATTTGTGCTTTTACAAATTTATTCGTACCCTAACCTCTTTCCATTCATGTAATCCTAATCAAGAATTTCTACAAAGCTGTGTTGGGATAGATTTGTGCTTTTACAAATTTATTCGTACCCTAACCTCTTTCCATTCATGTGATCCTAATCAACAATTTCTTCAAAACATCCGATGTGATAGATTTGTGCTGTTCCAAATTTAGTTCTACCCTAACCTCTTTCCATTCATGTGATCCTAATCAAGAATTTCTACAAAACTGTGTTGGGATAGATTTGTGCGGTTACAAATTTCTGCGTACCCTAACCTCTTTCCATTCATGTGATCCTAATCAAAAATTTCTTCAAAACATCCGATGTGATAGATTTGTGCTGTTCCAAATTTAGTTCTACCCTAACCTCTTTCCATTCATGTGATCCTAATCAAGAATTTCTACAAAACATCCGTTGGGATAGATTTGTGCTTTTCCAAATTTAGTTGTACCCTAACCTCTTTCCATTCATGTGATCCTAATCAAGAATTTCTACATAGCTGTGTTGGTATAGATTTGTGCTTTTACAAATTTATTCGTACCCTAACCTCTTTCCATTCATGTAATCCTAATCAAGAATTTCTACAAAGCTGTGTTGGGATAGATTTGTGCTTTTACAAATTTATTCGTACCCTAACCTCTTTCCATTCATGTGATCCTAATCAACAATTTCTTCAAAACATCCGATGTGATAGATTTGTGCTGTTCCAAATTTAGTTCTACCCTAACCTCTTTCCATTCATGTGATCCTAATCAAGAATTTCTACAAAACATCCGTTGGGATAGATTTGTGCTTTTCCAAATTTAGTTGTACCCTAACCTCTTTCCATTCATGTGATCCTAATCAAGAATTTCTACAAAGCTGTGTTGGTGTAGATTTGTGCTTTTACAAATTTATTCGTACCCTAACCTCTCTCCATTCATGTAATCCTAATCAAGAATTTCTACAAAACTGTGTTGGGATAGATTTGTGTGGTTACAAATTTATTCGTACCCTAACCTCTTTCCAATCATGTGATCCTAATCAAGAATTTCTACAAATCGTCTGTTGGGATAGATTTGTACTCTTACAAATTTCTGCGTACCCTAACCTCTTTCCATTCATGTGATCCTAATCAAGAATTTCTTCAAAACATCCGATGTGATAGATTTGTGCTGTTCCAAATTTAGTTCTACCCTAACCTCTTTCCATTCATGTGATCCTAATCAAGAATTTCTACAAAACATCCGTTGGGATAGATTTGTGCTTTTCCAAATTTAGTTGTACCCTAACCTCTTTCCATTCATGTGATCCTAATCAAAAATTTCTACAAAGCTGTGTTGGGATAGATTTGTGCTTTTACAAATTTATTCGTACCCTAACCTCTTTCCATTCATGTGATCCTAATCAAGAATTTCTACAAAGCTGTGTTGGGATAGATTTGTACTGTTGCAAATTTCTTTGTATCCTAACCTCTCTCCATTCATGTAATCCTAATCAAGAATTTCTACAAAACTGTGTTGGGATCGATTTGTGCGGTTACAAATTAATTCGTACCCTAACCTCTTTCCATTCATGTGATCCTAATCAAGAATTTCTACAAAGCTGTGTTGGGATAGATTTGTGCTTTTCCAAATTTAGTTGTACCCTAACCTCTTTCCATTCATGTGATCCTAATCAAAAATTTCTACAAAGCTGTGTTGGGATAGATTTGTGCTTTTACAAATTTATTCGTACCCTAACCTCTTTCCATTCATGTGATCCTAATCAAGAATTTCTACAAAACTGTGTTGGGATAGATTTGTGCGGTTACAAATTTCTGCGTACCCTAACCTCTTTCCATTCATGTGATCCTAATCAAGAATTTCTACAAAACTGTGTTGGGATAGATTTGTGCGTTTACAAATTTATTCGTACCCTAACCTCTTTCCATTCATGTGATCCTAATCAAGAATTTCTACAAAACGTCCGTTGGGATAGATTTGTGCTTTTACAAATTTTTGCGTACCCTAACCTCTTTCCATTCATGTGATCCTAATCAAAAATTTCTACAAAACATCCGATGTGATAGATTTGTGCTTTTACAAATTTATTTGTACCCTACCTCTTTCCATTCACGTGATCCTAATCAAGAAAACTGTGTTGGGATAGATTTGTGCGTTTACAAATTTATTCGTACCCTAACCTCTTTCCATTCATGTGATCCTAATCAAGAATTTCTACAAAACGTCCGTTGGGATAGATTTGTGCTTTTACAAATTTTTGCGTACCCTAACCTCTTTCCATTCATGTGATCCTAATCAAAAATTTCTACAAAACATCCGATGTGATAGATTTGTGCTTTTACAAATTTATTTGTACCCTACCTCTTTCCATTCACGTGATCCTAATCAAGAATTTCTACAAAACATTCGTTGGGAAAGATTCTTGTGTTTACAGATTTCTGTGTATCCTATCGTACCTAACCTCTTTCCATTCATGTAATCCTAATCAAGAATTCCTACAAAGCTGTGTTGATATAGATTTGTGCTTTTACAAATTTATTCTTACCCTAACCTCTTTCCATTCATGTAATCTTAATCAAGAATTTCTACAAAACATCCGTTGGGATAGATTTGTGCGTTTACAAATTTCTACGTACACTAATGTACCTAACCTCTCTCCATTGATGTAATCCTAATCAGGAATTTCTACAAAACTGTGTTGGGATAGATTTGTGCGGTTACAAATTTCTGCGTACCCTAACCTCTTTCCATTCATGTGATCCTAATCAAGAATTTCTTCAAAACATCCGATGTGATAGATTTGTGCTGTTCCAAATTTAGTTCTACCCTAACCTCTTTCCATTCATGTGATCCTAATCAAGAATTTCTACAAAACATCTGTTGGGATAGATTTGTGCATTTACAAATTTCTACGTACCCTAATGTACCTAACCTCTCTCCATTGATGTAATCCTAATCAAGAATTTCTACAAAACTGTGTTGGGATAGATTTGTGCGTTTACAAATTTATTCGTACCCTAACCTCTTTCCATTCATGTGATCCTAATCAAGAATTTCTACAAAACGTCCGTTGGGATAGATATGTGCTTTTACAAATTTTTGCGTTCCCTAACCTCTTTCCATTCATGTGATCCTAATCAAAAATTTCTACAAAACATCCGATGTGATAGATTTGTGCTTTTCCAAATTTATTTGTACCCTACCTCTTTCCATTCACGTGATCCTAATCAAGAATTTCTACAAAACATTCGTTGGGAAAGATTCTTGTGTTTACAGATTTCTGTGTACCCTATCGTACCTAACCTCTTTCCATTCATGTAATCCTAATCAAGAATTTATACAAAGCTGTGTTGGGATAGATTTGTGTGGTTACAAATTTATTCGTACCCTAACCTCTTTTCATTCATGTGATCCTAATCAAGAATTTCTACAAATCGTCTGTTGGGATAGATTTGTACTCTTACAAATTTCTGCGTACCCTAACCTCTTTCCATTCATGTGATCCTAATCAAAAATTTCTTCAAAACATCCGATGTGATAGATTTGTGCTGTTCCAAATTTAGTTCTACCCTAACCTCTTTCTATTCATGTGATCCTAATCAAGAATTTCTACAAAACATCCGTTGGGATAGATTTGTGCTTTTCCAAATTTAGTTGTACCCTAACCTCTTTCCATTCATGTGATCCTAATCAAGAATTTCTACATAGCTGTGTTGGTATAGATTTGTGCTTTTACAAATTTATTCGTACCCTAACCTCTTTCCATTCATGTAATCCTAATCAAGAATTTCTACAAAGCTGTGTTGGGATAGATTTGTGCTTTTACAAATTTATTCGTACCCTAACCTCTTTCCATTCATGTGATCCTAATCAAGAATTTCTTCAAAACATCCGATGTGATAGATTTGTGCTGTTCCAAATTTAGTTCTACCCTAACCTCTTTCCATTCATGTGATCCTAAACAAGAATTTCTACAAAACATCTGTTGGGATAGATTTGTGCTTTTCCAAATTTAGTTGTACCCTACCTTTTTCCATTCATGTGATCCTAATCAAGAATTTCTACAAAACATCCGTTGGGATAGATTTGTGCTTTTCCAAATTTAGTTGTACCCTAACCTCTTTCCATTCATGTGATCCTAATCAAGAATTTCTACAAAGCTGTGTTGGTGTAGATTTGTGCTTTTACAAATTTATTCGTACCCTAACCTCTCTCCATTCATGTAATCCTAATCAAGAATTTCTACAAAACTGTGTTGGGATAGATTTGTGTGGTTACAAATTTATTCGTACCCTAACCTCTTTCCAATCATGTGATCCTAATCAAGAATTTCTACAAATCGTCTGTTGGGATAGATTTGTACTCTTACAAATTTCTGCGTACACTAACCTCTTTCCATTCATGTGATCCTAATCAAGAATTTCTTCAAAACATCCGATGTGATAGATTTGTGCTGTTCCAAATTTAGTTCTACCCTAACCTCTTTCCTTTCATGTGATCCTAATCAAGAATTTCTACAAAACATCCGTTGGGATAGATTTGTGCTTTTCCAAATTTAGTTGTACCCTAACCTCTTTCCATTCATGTGATCCTAATCAAAAATTTCTACAAAGCTGTGTTGGGATAGATTTGTGCTTTTACAAATTTATTCGTACCCTAACCTCTTTCCATTCATGTGATCCTAATCAAGAATTTCTACAAAGCTGTGTTGGGATAGATTTGTACTTTTGCAAATTTCTTTGTATCCTAACCTCTCTCCATTCATGTAATCCTAATCAAGAATTTCTACAAAACTGTGTTGGGATCGATTTGTGCGGTTACAAATTAATTCGTACCCTAACCTCTTTCCATTCATGTGATCCTAATCAAGAATTTCTACAAAGCTGTGTTGGGATAGATTTGTGCTTTTCCAAATTTAGTTGTACCCTAACCTCTTTCCATTCATGTGATCCTAATCAAAAATTTCTACAAAGCTGTGTTGGGATAGATTTGTGCTTTTACAAATTTATTCGTACCCTAACCTCTTTCCATTCATGTGATCCTAATCAAGAATTTCTACAAAACTGTGTTGGGATAGATTTGTGCGGTTACAAATTTCTGCGTACCCTAACCTCTTTCCATTCATGTGATCCTAATCAAGAATTTCTACATAACTGTGTTGGGATAGATTTATGCGTTTACAAATTTATTCGTACCCTAACCTCTTTCCATTCATGTGATCCTAATCAAGAATTTCTACAAAACGTCCGTTGGGATAGATTTGTGCTTTTACAAATTTTTGCGTACCCTAACCTCTTTCCATTCATGTGATCCTAATCAAAAATTTCTACAAAACATCCGATGTGATAGATTTGTGCTTTTACAAATTTATTTGTACCCTACCTCTTTCCATTCACGTGATCCTAATCAAGAAAACTGTGTTGGGATAGATTTGTGCGTTTACAAATTTATTCGTACCCTAACCTCTTTCCATTCATGTGATCCTAATCAAGAATTTCTACAAAACGTCCGTTGGGATAGATTTGTGCTTTTACAAATTTTTGCGTACCCTAACCTCTTTCCATTCATGTGATCCTAATCAAAAATTTCTACAAAACATCCGATGTGATAGATTTGTGCTTTTCCAAATTTATTCGTACCCTACCTCTTTCCATTCACGTGATCCTAATCAAGAATTTCTACAAAACGTCCGTTGGGATAGATTTGTGCTTTTACAAATTTTTGCGTTCCCTAACCTCTTTCCATTCATGTGATCCTAATCAAAAATTTCTACAAAACATCCGATGTGATAGATTTGTGCTTTTCCAAATTTATTTGTACCCTACCTCTTTCCATTCACGTGATCCTAATCAAGAATTTCTACAAAACATTCGTTGGGAAAGATTCTTGTGTTTACAGATTTCTGTGTACCCTATCGTACCTAACCTCTTTCCATTCATGTAATCCTAATCAAGAATTTATACAAAGCTGTGTTGGGATAGATTTGTGTGGTTACAAATTTATTCGTACCCTAACCTCTTTTCATTCATGTGATCCTAATCAAGAATTTCTACAAATCGTCTGTTGGGATAGATTTGTACTCTTACAAATTTCTGCGTACCCTAACCTCTTTCCATTCATGTGATCCTAATCAAAAATTTCTTCAAAACATCCGATGTGATAGATTTGTGCTGTTCCAAATTTAGTTCTACCCTAACCTCTTTCCATTCATGTGATCCTAATCAAGAATTTCTACAAAACATCCGTTGGGATAGATTTGTGCTTTTCCAAATTTAGTTGTACCCTAACCTCTTTCCATTCATGTGATCCTAATCAAGAATTTCTACATAGCTGTGTTGGTATAGATTTGTGCTTTTACAAATTTATTCGTACCCTAACCTCTTTCCATTCATGTAATCCTAATCAAGAATTTCTACAAAGCTGTGTTGGGATAGATTTGTGCTTTTACAAATTTATTCGTACCCTAACCTCTTTCCATTCATGTGATCCTAATCAAGAATTTCTTCAAAACATCCGATGTGATAGATTTGTGCTGTTCCAAATTTAGTTCTACCCTAACCTCTTTCCATTCATGTGATCCTAAACAAGAATTTCTACAAAACATCTGTTGGGATAGATTTGTGCTTTTCCAAATTTAGTTGTACCCTACCTTTTTCCATTCATGTGATCCTAATCAAGAATTTCTACAAAACATCCGTTGGGATAGATTTGTGCTTTTCCAAATTTAGTTGTACCCTAACCTCTTTCCATTCATGTGATCCTAATCAAGAATTTCTACAAAGCTGTGTTGGTGTAGATTTGTGCTTTTACAAATTTATTCGTACCCTAACCTCTCTCCATTCATGTAATCCTAATCAAGAATTTCTACAAAACTGTGTTGGGATAGATTTGTGTGGTTACAAATTTATTCGTACCCTAACCTCTTTCCAATCATGTGATCCTAATCAAGAATTTCTACAAATCGTCTGTTGGGATAGATTTGTACTCTTACAAATTTCTGCGTACCCTAACCTCTTTCCATTCATGTGATCCTAATCAAGAATTTCTTCAAAACATCCGATGTGATAGATTTGTGCTGTTCCAAATTTAGTTCTACCCTAACCTCTTTCCTTTCATGTGATCCTAATCAAGAATTTCTACAAAACATCCGTTGGGATAGATTTGTGCTTTTCCAAATTTAGTTGTACCCTAACCTCTTTCCATTCATGTGATCCTAATCAAAAATTTCTACAAAGCTGTGTTGGGATAGATTTGTGCTTTTACAAATTTATTCGTACCCTAACCTCTTTCCATTCATGTGATCCTAATCAAGAATTTCTACAAAGCTGTGTTGGGATAGATTTGTACTTTTGCAAATTTCTTTGTATCCTAACCTCTCTCCATTCATGTAATCCTAATCAAGAATTTCTACAAAACTGTGTTGGGATCGATTTGTGCGGTTACAAATTAATTCGTACCCTAACCTCTTTCCATTCATGTGATCCTAATCAAGAATTTCTACAAAGCTGTGTTGGGATAGATTTGTGCTTTTCCAAATTTAGTTGTACCCTAACCTCTTTCCATTCATGTGATCCTAATCAAAAATTTCTACAAAGCTGTGTTGGGATAGAGTTGTGCTTTTACAAATTTATTCGTACCCTAACCTCTTTCCATTCATGTGATCCTAATCAAGAATTTCTACAAAACTGTGTTGGGATAGATTTGTGCGGTTACAAATTTCTGCGTACCCTAACCTCTTTCCATTCATGTGATCCTAATCAAGAATTTCTACATAACTGTGTTGGGATAGATTTGTGCGTTTACAAATTTATTCGTACCCTAACCTCTTTCCATTCATGTGATCCTAATCAAGAATTTCTACAAAACGTCCGTTGGGATAGATTTGTGCTTTTACAAATTTTTGCGTACCCTAACCTCTTTCCATTCATGTGATCCTAATCAAAAATTTCTACAAAACATCCGATGTGATAGATTTGTGCTTTTACAAATTTATTTGTACCCTACCTCTTTCCATTCACGTGATCCTAATCAAGAAAACTGTGTTGGGATAGATTTGTGCGTTTACAAATTTATTCGTACCCTAACCTCTTTCCATTCATGTGATCCTAATCAAGAATTTCTACAAAACGTCCGATGGGATAGATTTGTGCTTTTACAAATTTTTGCGTACCCTAACCTCTTTCCATTCATGTGATCCTAATCAAAAATTTCTACAAAACATCCGATGTGATAGATTTGTGCTTTTACAAATTTATTCGTACCCTAACCTCATTCCATTCATGTGATCCTAATTAAGAATTTCTACAAAACGTTCGTTGCGATAGATTTGTGCTTTTACAAATTTATTCGTACCCTAACCTCTTTCCATTCATGTTATCTTAATCAAGAATTTCTACAAAGCTGTGTTGGGATAGATTTGTGTGGTTACAAATTTATTCGTACCCTAACCTCTTTCCATTCATGTGATCCTAATCAAGAATTTCTACAAATCGTCTGTTGGGATAGATTTGTACTCTTACAAATTTCTGCGTACCCTAACCTCTTTCCATTCATGTGATCCTAATCAAAAATTTCTTCAAAACATCCGATGTGATAAATTTGTGCTGTTCCAAATTTAGTTCTACCCTAACCTCTTTCCATTCATGTGATCCTAATCAAGAATTTCTACAAAACATCCGCTGGGATAGATTTGTGCTTTTCCAAATTTAGTTGTACCCTAACCTCTTTCCATTCATGTGATCCTAATCAAGAATTCCTACAAAGCTGTGTTGATATACATTTGTGCTTTTACAAATTTATTCGTACCCTAACCTCTTTCCATTCATGTAATCCTAATCAAGAATTTCTACAAAGCTGTGTTGGGATAGATTTGTGTGGTTACAAATTTATTCGTACCCTAACCTCTTTCCATTCATGTGATCCTAATCAAGAATTTCTACAAATCGTCTGTTGGGATAGATTTGTACTCTTACAAATTTCTGCGTACCCTAACCTCTTTCCATTCATGTGATCCTAATCAAAAATTTCTTCAAAACATCCGATGTGATAGATTTGTGCTGTTCCAAATTTAGTTCTACCCTAACCTCTTTCCATTCATGTGATCCTAATCAAGAATTTCTACAAAACATCCGTTGGGATAGATTTGTGCTTTTCCAAATTTAGTTGTACCCTAACCTCTTTCCATTCATGTGATCCTAATCAAGAATTTCTACAAAACTGTGTTGGGATAGATTTGTGCGTTTACAAATTTATTCGTACCCTAACCTCTTTCCATTCATGTGATCCTAATCAAGAATTTCTACAAAACGTCCGTTGTGATAGATTTGTGCTTTTACAAATTTCTGCGTACACTAACCTCTTTCCATTCATGTGATCCTAATCAAGAATTTCTTCAAAACATCCGATGTGATAGATTTGTGCTGTTCCAAATTTAGTTCTACCCTAACCTCTTTCCATTCATGTGATCCTAATCAAGAATTTCTACAAAACATCCGTTGGGATAGATTTGTGCTTTTCCAAATTTAGTTGTACCCTAACCTCTTTCCATTCATGTGATCCTAATCAAAAATTTCTACAAAGCTGTGTTGGGATAGATTTGTGCTTTTACAAATTTATTCGTACCCTAACCTCTTTCCATTCATGTGATCCTAATCAAGAATTTCTACAAAGCTGTGTTGGGATAGATTTGTACTTTTGCAAATTTCTTTGTATCCTAACCTCTCTCCATTCATGTGATCCTAATCAAGAATTTCTACAAAACATCCGTTGGGATAGATTTGTGCTTTTCCAAATTTAGTTGTACCCTAACCTCTTTCCATTCATGTGATCCTAATCAAGAATTTCTACAAAACTGTGTTGGGATAGATTTGTGCGTTTACAAATTTATTCGTACCCTAACCTCTTTCCATTCATGTGATCCTAATCAAGAATTTCTACAAAACGTCCGTTGTGATAGATTTGTGCTTTTACAAATTTCTGCGTACACTAACCTCTTTCCATTCATGTGATCCTAATCAAGAATTTCTTCAAAACATCCGATGTGATAGATTTGTGCTGTTCCAAATTTAGTTCTACCCTAACCTCTTTCCATTCATGTGATCCTAATCAAGAATTTCTACAAAACATCTGTTGGGATAGATTTGTGCGTTTACAAATTTCTACGTACCCTAATGTACCTAACCTCTCTCCATTGATGTAATCCTAATCAAGAATTTCTACAAAACTGTGTTGGGATAGATTTGTGCGTTTACAAATTTATTCGTACCCTAACCTCTTTCCATTCATGTGATCCTAATCAAGAATTTCTACAAAACGTCCGTTGGGATAGATATGTGCTTTTACAAATTTTTGCGTACCCTAACCTCTTTCCATTCATGTGATCCTAATCAAAAATTTCTACAAAACATCCGATGTGATAGATTTGTGCTTTTCCAAATTTATTTGTACCCTACCTCTTTCCATTCACGTGATCCTAATCAAGAATTTCTACAAAACATTCGTTGGGAAAGATTCTTGTGTTTACAGATTTCTGTGTACCCTATCGTACCTAACCTCTTTCCATTCATGTAATCCTAATCAAGAATTTCTACAAAGCTGTGTTGGGATAGATTTGTGTGGTTACAAATTTATTCGTACCCTAACCTCTTTTCATTCATGTGATCCTAATCAAGAATTTCTACAAATCGTCTGTTGGGATAGATTTGTACTCTTACAAATTTCTGCGTACCCTAACCTCTTTCCATTCATGTGATCCTAATCAAAAATTTCTTCAAAACATCCGATGTGATAGATTTGTGCTGTTCCAAATTTAGTTCTACCCTAACCTCTTTCCATTCATGTGATCCTAATCAAGAATTTCTACAAAACATCCGTTGGGATAGATTTGTGCTTTTCCAAATTTAGTTGTACCCTAACCTCTTTCCATTCATGTGATCCTAATCAAGAACTTCTACAAAGCTGTGTTGGTATAGATTTGTGCTTTTACAAATTTATTCGTACCCTAACCTCTTTCCATTCATGTAATCCTAATCAAGAATTTCTAAAAAGCTGTGTTGGGATAGATTTGTGCTTTTACAAATTTATTCGTACCCCTACCTCTTTCCATTCATGTGATCCTAATCAAGAATTTCTTCAAAACATCCGATGTGATAGATTTGTGCTGTTCCAAATTTAGTTCTACCCTAACCTCTTTCCATTCATGTGATCCTAATCAAGAATTTCTACAAAACATCCGTTGGGATAGATTTGTGCTTTTCCAAATTTATTCGTACCCTAACCTCTTTCCATTCATGTGATCCTAATCAAGAATTTCTACAAAGCTGTGTTGGTGTAGATTTGTGCTTTTACAAATTTATTCGTACCCTAACCTCTCTCCATTCATGTAATCCTAATCAAGAATTTCTACAAAACTGTGTTGGGATAGATTTGTGTGGTTACAAATTTATTCGTACCCTAACCTCTTTCCATTCATGTGATCCTAATCAAGAATTTCTACAAATCGTCTGTTGGGATAGATTTGTACTCTTACAAATTTCTGCGTACCCTAACCTCTTTCCATTCATGTGATCCTAATCAAGAATTTCTTCAAAACATCCGATGTGATAGATTTGTGCTGTTTCAAATTTAGTTCTACCCTAACCTCTTTCCATTCATGTGATCCTAATCAAGAATTTCTACAAAACATCCGTTGGGATAGATTTGTGCTTTTCCAAATTTAGTTGTACCCTAACCTCTTTCCATTCATGTGATCCTAATCAAAAATTTCTACAAAGCTGTGTTGGGATAGATTTGTGCTTTTACAAATTTATTCGTACCCTAACCTCTTTCCATTCATGTGATCCTAATCAAGAATTTCTACAAAGCTGTGTTGGGATAGATTTGTACTTTTGCAAATTTCTTTGTATCCTAACCTCTCTCCATTCATGTGATCCTAATCAAGAATTTCTACAAAACATCCGTTGGGATAGATTTGTGCTTTTCCAAATTTAGTTGTACCCTAACCTCTTTCCATTCATGTGATCCTAATCAAGAATTTCTACAAAACGTCCGTTGGGATAGATTTGTGCTTTTACAAATTTCTGCGTACACTAACCTCTTTCCATTCATGTGATCCTAATCAAGAATTTCTACAAAACATCTGTTGGGATAGATTTGTGCGTTTACAAATTTCTACGTACCCTAATGTACCTAACCTCTCTCCATTGATGTAATCCTAATCAAGAATTTCTACAAAACTGTGTTGGGATAGATTTGTGCGTTTACAAATTTATTCGTACCCTAACCTCTTTCCATTCATGTGATCCTAATCAAGAATTTCTACAAAACGTCCGTTGGGATAGATATGTGCTTTTACAAATTTTTGCGTACCCTAACCTCTTTCCATTCATGTGATCCTAATCAAAAATTTCTACAAAACATCCGATGTGATAGATTTGTGCTTTTCCAAATTTATTTGTACCCTACCTCTTTCCATTCACGTGATCCTAATCAAGAATTTCTACAAAACATTCGTTGGGAAAGATTCTTGTGTTTACAGATTTCTGTGTACCCTATCGTACCTAACCTCTTTCCATTCATGTAATCCTAATCAAGAATTTCTACAAAGCTGTGTTGGGATAGATTTGTGTGGTTACAAATTTATTCGTACCCTAACCTCTTTTCATTCATGTGATCCTAATCAAGAATTTCTACAAATCGTCTGTTGGGATAGATTTGTACTCTTACAAATTTCTGCGTACCCTAACCTCTTTCCATTCATGTGATCCTAATCAAAAATTTCTTCAAAACATCCGATGTGATAGATTTGTGCTGTTCCAAATTTAGTTCTACCCTAACCTCTTTCCATTCATGTGATCCTAATCAAGAATTTCTACAAAACATCCGTTGGGATAGATTTGTGCTTTTCCAAATTTAGTTGTACCCTAACCTCTTTCCATTCATGTGATCCTAATCAAGAATTTCTACAAAGCTGTGTTGGTATAGATTTGTGCTTTTACAAATTTATTCGTACCCTAACCTCTTTCCATTCATGTAATCCTAATCAAGAATTTCTAAAAAGCTGTGTTGGGATAGATTTGTGCTTTTACAAATTTATTCGTACCCCTACCTCTTTCCATTCATGGGATCCTAATCAAGAATTTCTTCAAAACATCCGATGTGATAGATTTGTGCTGTTCCAAATTTAGTTCTACCCTAACCTCTTTCCATTCATGTGATCCTAATCAAGAATTTCTACAAAACATCCGTTGGGATAGATTTGTGCTTTTCCAAATTTATTCGTACCCTAACCTCTTTCCATTCATGTGATCCTAATCAAGAATTTCTACAAAGCTGTGTTGGTGTAGATTTGTGCTTTTACAAATTTATTCGTACCCTAACCTCTCTCCATTCATGTAATCCTAATCAAGAATTTCTACAAAACTGTGTTGGGATAGATTTGTGTGGTTACAAATTTATTCGTACCCTAACCTCTTTCCATTCATGTGATCCTAATCAAAAATTTGTACAAAACATCCGATGTGATAGATTTGTGCTTTTCCAAATTTATTTGTACCCTACCTCTTTCCATTCACGTGATCCTAATCAAGAATTTCTACAAAACATTCGTTGGGAAAGATTCTTGTGTTTACAGATTTCTGTGTACCCTATCGTACCTAACCTCTTTCCATTGATGTAATCCTAATCAAGAATTTCTACAAAGCTGTGTTGGGATAGATTTGTGTGGTTACAAATTTATTCGTACCCTAACCTCTTTTCATTCATGTGATCCTAATCAAGAATTTCTACAAATCGTCTGTTGGGATAGATTTGTACTCTTACAAATTTCTGCGTACCCTAACCTCTTTCCATTCATGTGATCCTAATCAAAAATTTCTTCAAAACATCCGATGTGATAGATTTGTGCTGTTCCAAACTTAGTTCTACCCTAACCTCTTTCCATTCATGTGATCCTAATCAAGAATTTCTACAAAACATCCGTTGGGATAGATTTGTGCTTTTCCAAATTTAGTTGTACCCTAACCTCTTTCCATTCATGTGATCCTAATCAAGAATTTCTACAAAGCTGTGTTGGTATAGATTTGTGCTTTTACAAATTTATTCGTACCCTAACCTCTTTCCATTCATGTAATCCTAATCAAGAATTTCTACAAAGCTGTGTTGGGATAGATTTGTGCTTTTACAAATTTATTCGTACCCTAACCTCTTTCCATTCATGTGATCCTAATCAAGAATTTCTACAAAACATCTGTTGGGATAGATTTGTGCTTTTCCAAATTTAGTTGTACCCTACCTTTTTCCATTCATGTGATCCTAATCAAGAATTTCTACAAAACATCCGTTGGGATAGATTTGTGCTTTTACAAATTTATTCGTACCCTAACCTCTCTCCATTCATGTAATCCTAATCAAGAATTTCTACAAAACTGTGTTGGGATAGATTTGTGTGGTTACAAATTTATTCGTACCCTAACCTCTTTCCATTCATGTGATCCTAATCAAGAATTTCTACAAATCGTCTGTTGGGATAGATTTGTACTCTTACAAATTTCTGCGTACCCTAACCTCTTTCCATTCATGTGATCCTAATCAAGAATTTCTTCAAAACATCCGATGTGATAGATTTGTGCTGTTCCAAATTTAGTTCTACCCTAACCTCTTTCCATTCATGTGATCCTAATCAAGAATTTCTACAAAACATCCGTTGGGATAGCTTTGTGCTTTTCCAAATTTAGTTGTACCCTAACCTCTTTCCATTCATGTGATCCTAATCAAAAATTTCTACAAAGCTGTGTTGGGATAGATTTGTGCTTTTACAAATTTATTCGTACCCTAACCTCTTTCCATTCATGTGATCCTAATCAAGAATTTCTACAAAGCTGTGTTGGGATAGATTTGTACTTTTGCAAATTTCTTTGTATCCTAACCTCTCTCCATTCATGTAATCCTAATCAAGAATTTCTACAAAACTGTGTTGGGATCGATTTGTGCGGTTACAAATTAATTCGTACCCTAACCTCTTTCCATTCATGTGATCCTAATCAAGAATTTCTACAAAGCTGTGTTGGGATAGATTTGTACTTTTGCAAATTTCTTTGTATCCTAACCTCTCTCCATTCATGTAATCCTAATCAAGAATTTCTACAAAACTGTGTTGGGATAGATTTGTGCGGTTACAAATTTCTGCGTACCCTAATGTACCTAACCTCTCTCCATTGATGTAATCCTAATCAAGAATTTCTACAAAACATCTGTTGGGATAGATTTGTGTGTTTACAAATTTCTACGTACCCTAATGTACCTAACCTCTCTCCATTGATGTAATCCTAATCAAGAATTTCTACAAAACTGTGTTGGGATAGATTTGTGCGTTTACAAATTTCTTTGTATCCTAACCTCTCTCCATTCATGTAATCCTAATCAAGAATTTCTACAAAACTGTGTTGGGATAGATTTGTGCGGTTACAAATTTCTGCGTACCCTAATGTACCTAACCTCTCTCCATTGATGTAATCCTAATCAAGAATTTCTACAAAACATCTGTTGGGATAGATTTGTGCGTTTACAAATTTCTACGTACCCTAATGTACCTAACCTCTCTCCATTGATGTAATCCTAATCAAGAATTTCTACAAAGCTGTGTTGGGATAGATTTGTACTTTTGCAAATTTCTTTGTATCCTAACCTCTCTCCATTCATGTAATCCTAATCAAGAATTTCTACAAAACTGTGTTGGGATCGATTTGTGCGGTTACAAATTAATTCGTACCCTAACCTCTTTCCATTCATGTGATCCTAATCAAGAATTTCTACAAAGCTGTGTTGGGATAGATTTGTACTTTTGCAAATTTCTTTGTATCCTAACCTCTATCCATTCATGTAATCCTAATCAAGAATTTCTACAAAACTGTGTTGGGATAGATTTGTGCGGTTACAAATTTCTGCGTACCCTAATGTACCTAACCTCTCTCCATTGATGTGATCCTAATCAAGAATTTCTACAAAACATCTGTTGGGATAGATTTGTGCGTTTACAAATTTCTACGTACCCTAATGTACCTAACCTCTCTCCATTGATGTAATCCTAATCAAGAATTTCTACATAACTGTGTTGGGATAGATTTGTGCGGTTACAAATTTCTGCGTACCCTAACCTCTTTCCATTCATGTGATCCTAATCAAGAATTGCTTCAAAACATCCGATGTGATAGATTTGTGCTGTTCCAAATTTAGTTCTACCCTAACCTCTTTCCATTCATGTGATCCTAATCAAGAATTTCCACAAAACATCTGTTGGGATAGATTTGTGCGTTTACAAATTTCTACGTACCCTAATGTACCTAACCTCTCTCCATTGATGTAATCCTAATCAAGAATTTCTACAAAACTGTGTTGGGATAGATTTGTGCGTTTACAAATTTATTCGTACCCTAACCTCTTTCCATTCATGTGATCCTAATCAAAAATTTCTACAAAACATCCGATGTGATAGATTTGTGCTTTTCCAAATTTATTTTTACCCTACCTCTTTCCATTCACGTGATCCTAATCAAGAATTTCTACAAAACATTCGTTGGGAAAGATTCTTGTGTTTACAGATTTCTGTGTACCCTATCGTACCTAACCTCTTTCCATTCATGTAATCCTAATCAAGAATTTCTACAAAGCTGTGTTGGGATAGATTTGTGTGGTTACAAATTTATTCGTACCCTAACCTCTTTCCATTCATGTGATCCTAATCAAGAATTTCTTCAAAACATCCGATGTGATAGATTTGTGCTGTTCCAAATTTAGTTCTACCCTAACCTCTTTCCATTCATGTGATCCTAATCAAGAATTTCTACAAAACATCTGTTGGGATAGATTTGTGCTTTTCCAAATTTAGTTGTACCCTACCTTTTTACATTCATGTGATCCTAATCAAGAATTTCTACAAAACATCCGTTGGGATAGATTTGTGCTTTTCCAAATTTAGTTGTACCCTAACCTCTTTCCATTCATGTGATCCTAATCAAGAATTTCTACAAAGCTGTGTTGGTGTAGATTTGTGCTTTTACAAATTTATTCGTACCCTAACCTCTCTCCATTCATGTAATCCTAATCAAGAATTTCTACAAATCGTCTATTGGGATAGATTTGTACTCTTACAAATTTCTGCGTACCCTAACCTCTTTCCATTCATGTGATCCTAATCAAAAATTTCTTCAAAACATCCGATGTGATAGATTTGTGCTGTTCCAAATTTAGTTCTACCCTAACCTCTTTCCATTCATGTGATCCTAATCAAGAATTTCTACAAAACATCCGTTGGGATAGATTTGTGCTTTTCCAAATTTAGTTGTACCCTAACCTCTTTCCATTCATGTGATCCTAATCAAGAATTTCTACAAAGCTGTGTTGGTATAGATTTGTGCTTTTACAAATTTATTCGTACCCTAACCTCTTTCCATTCATGTAATCCTAATCAAGAATTTCTACAAAGCTGTGTTGGGATAGATTTGTGCTTTTACAAATTTATTCGTACCCTAACCTCTTTCCATTCATGTGATCCTAATCAAGAATTTCTTCAAAACATCCGATGTGATAGATTTGTGCTGTTCCAAATTTAGTTCTACCCTAACCTCTTTCCATTCATGTGATCCTAATCAAGAATTTCTACAAAACATCTGTTGGGATAGATTTGTGCTTTTCCAAATTTAGTTGTACCCTACCTTTTTCCATTCATGTGATCCTAATCAAGAATTTCTACAAAACATCCGTTGGGATAGATTTGTGCTTTTCCAAATTTAGTTGTACCCTAACCTCTTTCCATTCATGTGATCCTAATCAAGAATTTCTACAAAGCTGTGTTGGTGTAGATTTGTGCTTTTACAAATTTATTCGTACCCTAACCTCTCTCCATTCATGTAATCCTAATCAAGAATTTCTACAAAACTGTGTTGGGATAGATTTGTGTGGTTACAAATTTATTCGTACCCTAACCTCTTTCCATTCATGTGATCCTAATCAAGAATTTCTACAAATCGTCTGTTGGGATAGATTTGTACTCTTACAAATTTCTGCGTACCCTAACCTCTTTCCATTCATGTGATCCTAATCAAGAATTTCTTCAAAACATCCGATGTGATAGATTTGTGCTGTTCCAAATTTAGTTCTACCCTAACCTCTTTCCATTCATGTGATCCTAATCAAGAATTTCTACAAAACATCCGTTGGGATAGATTTGTGCTTTTCCAAATTTAGTTGTACCCTAACCTCTTTCCATTCATGTGATCCTAATCAAAAATTTCTACAAAGCTGTGTTGGGATAGATTTGTGCTTTTACAAATTTATTCGTACCCTAACCTCTTTCCATTCATGTGATCCTAATCAAGAATTTCTACAAAGCTGTGTTGGGATAGATTTGTACTTTTGCAAATTTCTTTGTATCCTAACCTCTCTCCATTCATGTGATCCTAATCAAGAATTTCTACAAAACATCCGTTGGGATAGATTTGTGCTTTTCCAAATTTAGTTGTACCCTAACCTCTTTCCATTCATGTGATCCTAATCAAGAATTTCTACAAAACTGTGTTGGGATAGATTTGTGCGTTTACAAATTTATTCGTACCCTAACCTCTTTCCATTCATGTGATCCTAATCAAGAATTTCTACAAAACGTCCTTTGTGATAGATTTGTGCTTTTACAAATTTCTGCGTACACTAACCCCTTTCCATTCATGTGATCCTAATCAAGAATTTCTTCAAAACATCCGATGTGATAGATTTGTGCTGTTCCAAATTTAGTTCTACCCTAACCTCTTTCCATTCATGTGATCCTAATCAAGAATTTCTACAAAACATCTGTTGGGATAGATTTGTGCGTTTACAAATTTCTACGTACCCTAATGTACCTAACCTCTCTCCATTGATGTAATCCTAATCAAGAATTTCTACAAAACTGTGTTGGGATAGATTTGTGCGTTTACAAATTTATTCGTACCCTAACCTCTTTCCATTCATGTGATCCTAATCAAGAATTTCTACAAAACGTCCGTTGGGATAGATATGTGCATTTACAAATTTTTGCGTACCCTAACCTCTTTCCATTCATGTGATCCTAATCAAAAATTTCTACAAAACATCCGATGTGATAGATTTGTGCTTTTCCAAATTTATTTGTACCCTACCTCTTTCCATTCACGTGATCCTAATCAAGAATTTCTACAAAACATTCGTTGGGAAAGATTCTTGTGTTTACAGATTTCTGTGTACCCTATCGTACCTAACCTCTTTCCATTCATGTAATCCTAATCAAGAATTTCTACAAAGCTGTGTTGGGATAGATTTGTGTGGTTACAAATTTATTCGTACCCTAACCTCTTTTCATTCATGTGATCCTAATCAAGAATTTCTACAAATCGTCTGTTGGGATAGATTTGTACTCTTACAAATTTCTGCGTACCCTAACCTCTTTCCATTCATGTGATCCTAATCAAAAATTTCTTCAAAACATCCGATGTGAAAGATTTGTGCTTTTCCAAATTTAGTTCTACCCTAACCTCTTTCCATTCATGTGATCCTAATCAAGAATTTCTACAAAACATCCGTTGGGATAGATTTGTGCTTTTCCAAATTTAGTTGTACCCTAACCTCTTTCCATTCATGTGATCCTAATCAAGAATTTCTACAAAGCTGTGTTGGTATAGATTTGTGCTTTTACAAATTTATTCGTACCCTAACCTCTTTCCATTCATGTAATCCTAATCAAGAATTTCTAAAAAGCTGTGTTGGGATAGATTTGTGCTTTTACAAATTTATTCGTACCCCTACCTCTTTCCATTCATGTGATCCTAATCAAGAATTTATTCAAAACATCCGATGTGATAGATTTGTGCTGTTCCAAATTTAGTTCTACCCTAACCTCTTTCCATTCATGTGATCCTAATCAAGAATTTCTACAAAACATCCGTTGGGATAGATTTGTGCTTTTCCAAATTTATTCGTACCCTAACCTCTTTCCATTCATGTGATCCTAATCAAGAATTTCTACAAAGCTGTGTTGGTGTAGATTTGTGCTTTTACAAATTTATTCGTACCCTAACCTCTCTCCATTCATGTAATCCTAATCAAGAATTTCTACAAAACTGTGTTGGGATAGATTTGTGTGGTTACAAATTTATTCGTACCCTAACCTCTTTCCATTCATGTGATCCTAATCAAGAATTTCTACAAATCGTCTGTTGGGATAGATTTGTACTCTTACAAATTTCTGCGTACCCTAACCTCTTTCCATTCATGTGATCCTAATCAAGAATTTCTTCAAAACATCCGATGTGATAGATTTGTGCTGTTTCAAATTTAGTTCTACCCTAACCTCTTTCCATTCATGTGATCCTAATCAAGAATTTCTACAAAACATCCGTTGGGATAGATTTGTGCTTTTCCAAATTTAGTTGTACCCTAACCTCTTTCCATTCATGTGATCCTAATCAAAAATTTCTACAAAGCTGTGTTGGGATAGATTTGTGCTTTTACAAATTTATTCGTACCCTAACCTCTTTCCATTCATGTGATCCTAATCAAGAATTTCTACAAAGCTGTGTTGGGATAGATTTGTACTTTTGCAAATTTCCTTGTATCCTAACCTCTCTCCATTCATGTGATCCTAATCAAGAATTTCTACAAAACATCCGTTGGGATAGATTTGTGCTTTTCCAAATTTAGTTGTACCCTAACCTCTTTCCATTCATGTGATCCTAATCAAGAATTTCTACAAAACATCTGTTGGGATAGATTTGTGCTTTTACAAATTTCTGCGTACACTAACCTCTTTCCATTCATGTGATCCTAATCAAGAATTTCTTCAAAACATCCGATGTGATAGATTTGTGCTTTTCCAAATTTAGTTGTACCCTACCTTTTTCCATTCATGTGATCCTAATCAAGAATTTCTACAAAACATCCGTTGGGATAGATTTGTGCGTTTACAAATTTCTACGTACACTAATGTACCTAACCTCTCTCCATTGATGTAATCCTAATCAGGAATTTCTACAAAACTGTGTTGGGATAGATTTGTGCGGTTACAAATTTAGTTGTACCCTAACCTCTTTCCATTCATGTGATCCTAATCAAGAATTTCTTCAAAACATCCGATGTGATAGATTTGTGCTGTTCCAAATTTAGTTCTACCCTAACCTCTTTTCATTCATGTGATCCTAATCAAGAATTTCTACAAAACATCCGTTGGGATAGATTTGTGCTTTTCCAAATTTAGTTGTACCCTAACCTCTTTCCATTCATGTGATCCTAATCAAGAATTTCTACAAAACGTCCGTTGGGATAGATTTGTGCTTTTACAAATTTCTGCGTACACTAACCTCTTTCCATTCATGTGATCCTAATCAAGAATTTCTACAAAGCTGTGTTGGGATAGATTTGTACTTTTGCAAATTTCTTTGTATCCTAACCTCTCTCCATTCATGTGATCCTAATCAAGAATTTCTACAAAACATCCGTTGGGATAGATTTGTGCTTTTCCAAATTTAGTTGTACCCTAACCTCTTCCATTCATGTGATCCTAATCAAGAATTTCTCCACAACGTCCGTTGGGATAGATTTGTGCTTTTACAAATTTCTGCGTACACTAACCTCTTTCCATTCATGTGATCCTAATCAAGAATTTCTTCAAAACATCCAATGTGATAGATTTGTGCTTTTCCAAATTTAGTTGTACCCTACCTTTTTCCATTCATGTGATCCTAATCAAGAATTTCTACAAAACATCCGTTGGGATAGATTTGTGCGTTTACAAATTTCTACGTACACTAATGTACCTAACCTCTCTCCATTGATGTAATCCTAATCAGGAATTTCTACAAAACTGTGTTGGGATAGATTTGTGCTTTTCCAAATTTAGTTGTACCCTAACCTCTTTCCATTCATGTGATCCTAATCAAGAATTTCTACAAAACGTCCGTTGGGATAGATTTGTGCGTTTACAAATTTATTCGTACCCTAACCTCTTTCCATTCATGTGATCCTAATCAAGAATTTCTACAAAACGTCCGTTGGGATAGATTTGTGCTTTTACAAATTTCTGCGTACACTAACCTCTTTCCATTCATGTGATCCTAATCAAGAATTTCTTCAAAACATCCGATGTGATAGATTTGTGCTTTTCCAAATTTAGTTGTACCCTACCTTTTTCCATTCATGTGATCCTAATCAAGAATTTCTACAAAACATCCGTTGGGATAGATTTGTGCGTTTACAAATTTCTACGTACACTAATGTACCTAACCTCTCTCCATTGATGTAATCCTAATCAGGAATTTCTACAAAACTGTGTTGGGATAGATTTGTGCGGTTACAAATTTCTGCGTACCCTAACCTCTTTCCATTCATGTGATCCTAATCAAGAATTTCTTCAAAACATCCGATGTGATAGATTTGTGCTGTTCCAAATTTAGTTCTACCCTAACCTCTTTCCATTCATGTGATCCTAATCAAGAATTTCTACAAAACATCTGTTGGGATAGATTTGTGCGTTTACAAATTTCTACGTACCCTAATGTACCTAACCTCTCTCCATTGATGTAATCCTAATCAAGAATTTCTACAAAACTGTGTTGGGATAGATTTGTGCGTTTACAAATTTATTCGTACCCTAACCTCTTTCCATTCATGTGATCCTAATCAAGAATTTCTACAAAACGTCCGTTGGGATAGATATGTGCTTTTACAAATTTATTTGTACCCTACCTCTTTCCATTCACGTGATCCTAATCAAGAATTTCTACAAAACATTCGTTGGGAAAGATTCTTGTGTTTACAGATTTCTGTGTACCCTATCGTACCTAACCTCTTTCCATTCATGTAATCCTAATCAAGAATTTCTACAAAGCTGTGTTGGGATAGATTTGTGTGGTTACAAATTTATTCGTACCCTAACCTCTTTTCATTCATGTGATCCTAATCAAGAATTTATACAAATCGTCTGTTGGGATAGATTTGTACTCTTACAAATTTCTGCGTACCCTAACCTCTTTCCATTCATGTGATCCTAATCAAAAATTTCTTCAAAACATCCGATGTGATAGATTTGTGCTGTTCCAAATTTAGTTCTACCCTAACCTCTTTCCATTCATGTGATCCTAATCAAGAATTTCTACAAAACATCCGTTGGGATAGATTTGTGCTTTTCCAAATTTAGTTGTACCCTAACCTCTTTCCATTCATGTGATCCTAATCAAGAATTTCTACAAAGCTGTGTTGGTATAGATTTGTGCTTTTACAAATTTATTCGTACCCTAACCTCTTTCCATTCATGTAATCCTAATCAAGAATTTCTACAAAGCTGTGTTGGGATAGATTTGTGCTTTTACAAATTTATTCGTACCCTAACCTCTTTCCATTCATGTGATCCTAATCAAGAATTTCTTCAAAACATCCGATGTGATAGATTTGTGCTGTTCCAAATTTAGTTCTACCCTAACCTCTTTCCATTCATGTGATCCTAATCAAGAATTTCTACAAAACATCTGTTGGGATAGATTTGTGCTTTTCCAAATTTAGTTGTACCCTACCTTTTTCCATTCATGTGATCCTAATCAAGAATTTCTACAAAACATCTGTTGGGATAGATTTGTGCTTTTCCAAATTTAGTTGTACCCTACCTTTTTCCATTCATGTGATCCTAATCAAGAATTTCTACAAAACATCCGTTGGGATAGATTTGTGCTGTTCCAAATTTAGTTCCACCCTAACCTCTTTCCATTCATGTGATCCTAATCAAGAATTTCTACAAAACATCTGTTGGGATAGATTTGTGCTTTTCCAAATTTAGTTGTACCCTACCTTTTTCCATTCATGTGATCCTAATCAAGAATTTCTACAAAACATCCGTTGGGATAGATTTGTGCTTTTCCAAATTTAGTTGTACCCTAACCTCTTTCCATTCATGTGATCCTAATCAAGAATTTCTACAAAACTGTGTTGGGATAGATTTGTGTGGTTACAAATTTATTCGTACCCTAACCTCTTTCCAATCATGTGATCCTAATCAAGAATTTCTACAAATCGTCTGTTGGGATAGATTTGTACTTTTACAAATTTCTGCGTACCCTAACCTCTTTCCATTCATGTGATCCTAATCAAGAATTTCTTCAAAACATCAGATGTGATAGATTTGTGCTGTTCCAAATTTAGTTCTACCCTAACCTCTTTCCATTCATGTGATCCTAATCAAGAATTTCTACAAAACATCCGTTGGGATAGATTTGTGCTTTTCCAAATTTAGTTGTACCCTAACCTCTTTCCATTCATGTGATCGTAATCAAGAATTTCTACAAAGCTGTGTTGGGATAGATTTGTGCTTTTCCAAATTTAGTTGTACCCTAACCTCTTTCCATTCATGTGATCCTAATCAAAAATTTCTACAAAGCTGTGTTGGGATAGATTTGTGCTTTTACAAATTTATTCGTACCCTAACCTCTTTCCATTCATGTGATCCTAATCAAAAATTTCTACAAAACTGTGTTGGGATAGATTTGTGCGGTTACAAATTTCTGCGTACCCTAACCTCTTTCCATTCATGTGATCCTAATCAAGAATTTCTACAAAACTGTGTTGGGATAGATTTGTGCGTTTACAAATTTATTCGTACCCTAACCTCTTTCCATTCATGTGATCCTAATCAAGAATTTCTACAAAACGTCCGTTGGGATAGATTTGTGCTTTTACAAATTTTTGCGTACCCTAACCTCTTTCCATTCATGTGATCCTAATCAAAAATTTCTACAAAACATCCGATGTGATAGATTTGTGCTTTTACAAATTTATTTGTACCCTACCTCTTTCCATTCACGTGATCCTAATCAAGAAAACTGTGTTGGGTTAGATTTGTGCGTTTACAAATTTATTCGTACCCTAACCTCTTTCCATTCATGTGATCCTAATCAAGAATTTCTACAAAACGTCCGTTGGGATAGATTTGTGCTTTTACAAATTTTTGCGTACCCTAACCTCTTTCCATTCATGTGATCCTAATCAAAAATTTCTACAAAACATCCGATGTGATAGATTTGTGCTTTTACAAATTTATTTGTACCCTACCTCTTTCCATTCACGTGATCCTAATCAAGAATTTCTACAAAACATTCGTTGGGAAAGATTCTTGTGTTTACAGATTTCTGTGTATCCTATCGTACCTAACCTCTTTCCATTCATGTAATCCTAATCAAGAATTCCTACAAAGCTGTGTTGATATAGATTTGTGCTTTTACAAATTTATTCGTACCCTAACCTCTTTCCATTCATGTGATCCTAATCAAGAATTTCTACAAAACGTTCGTTGCGATAGATTTGTGCTTTTACAAATTTATTCGTACCCTAACCTCTTTCCATTCATGTAATCTTAATCAAGAATTTCTACAAAACATCCGTTGGGATAGATTTGTGCGTTTACAAATTTCTACGTACACTAATGTACCTAACCTCTCTCCATTGATGTAATCCTAATCAGGAATTTCTACAAAACTGTGTTGGGATAGATTTGTGCGGTTACAAATTTCTGCGTACCCTAACCTCTTTCCATTCATGTGATCCTAATCAAGAATTTCTTCAAAACATCCAATGTGATAGATTTGTGCTGTTCCAAATTTAGTTCTACCCTAACCTCTTTCCATTCATGTGATCCTAATCAAGAATTTCTACAAAACATCTGTTGGGATAGATTTGTGCGTTTACAAATTTCTACGTACCCTAATGTACCTAACCTCTCTCCATTGATGTAATCCTAATCAAGAATTTCTACAAAACTGTGTTGGGATAGATTTGTGCGTTTACAAATTTATTCGTACCCTAACCTCTTTCCATTCATGTGATCCTAATCAAGAATTTCTACAAAACGTCCGTTGGGATAGATATGTGCTTTTACAAATTTTTGCGTTCCCTAACCTCTTTCCATTCATGTGATCCTAATCAAAAATTTCTACAAAACATCCGATGTGATAGATTTGTGCTTTTCCAAATTTATTTGTACCCTACCTCTTTCCATTCACGTGATCCTAATCAAGAATTTCTACAAAACATTCGTTGGGAAAGATTCTTGTGTTTACAGATTTCTGTGTACCCTATCGTACCTAACCTCTTTCCATTCATGTAATCCTAATCAAGAATTTATACAAAGCTGTGTTGGGATAGATTTGTGTGGTTACAAATTTCTGCGTACCCTAACCTCTTTCCATTCATGTGATCCTAATCAAAAATTTCTTCAAAACATCCGATGTGATAGATTTGTGCTGTTCCAAATTTAGTTCTACCCTAACCTCTTTCCATTCATGTGATCCTAATCAAGAATTTCTACAAAACATCCGTTGGGATAGATTTGTGCTTTTCCAAATTTAGTTGTACCCTAACCTCTTTCCATTCATGTGATCCTAATCAAGAATTTCTACATAGCTGTGTTGGTATAGATTTGTGCTTTTACAAATTTATTCGTACCCTAACCTCTTTCCATTCATGTAATCCTAATCAAGAATTTCTACAAAGCTGTGTTGGGATAGATTTGTGCTTTTACAAATTTATTCGTACCCTAACCTCTTTCCATTCATGTGATCCTAATCAACAATTTCTTCAAAACATCCGATGTGATAGATTTGTGCTGTTCCAAATTTAGTTCTACCCTAACCTCTTTCCATTCATGTGATCCTAATCAAGAATTTCTACAAAACTGTGTTGGGATAGATTTGTGCGGTTACAAATTTCTGCGTACCCTAACCTCTTTCCATTCATGTGATCCTAATCAAAAATTTCTTCAAAACATCCGATGTGATAGATTTGTGCTGTTCCAAATTTAGTTCTACCCTAACCTCTTTCCATTCATGTGATCCTAATCAAGAATTTCTACAAAACATCCGTTGGGATAGATTTGTGCTTTTCCAAATTTAGTTGTACCCTAACCTCTTTCCATTCATGTGATCCTAATCAAGAATTTCTACATAGCTGTGTTGGTATAGATTTGTGCTTTTACAAATTTATTCGTACCCTAACCTCTTTCCATTCATGTAATCCTAATCAAGAATTTCTACAAAGCTGTGTTGGGATAGATTTGTGCTTTTACAAATTTATTCGTACCCTAACCTCTTTCCATTCATGTGATCCTAATCAACAATTTCTTCAAAACATCCGATGTGATAGATTTGTGCTGTTCCAAATTTAGTTCTACCCTAACCTCTTTCCATTCATGTGATCCTAATCAAGAATTTCTACAAAACATCCGTTGGGATAGATTTGTGGTTTTCCAAATTTAGTTGTACCCTAACCTCTTTCCATTCATGTGATCCTAATCAAGAATTTCTACAAAGCTGTGTTGGTGTAGATTTGTGCTTTTACAAATTTATTCGTACCCTAACCTCTCTCCATTCATGTAATCCTAATCAAGAATTTCTACAAAACTGTGTTGGGATAGATTTGTGTGGTTACAAATTTATTCGTACCCTAACCTCTTTCCAATCATGTGATCCTAATCAAGAATTTCTACAAATCGTCTGTTGGGATAGATTTGTACTCTTACAAATTTCTGCGTACCCTAACCTCTTTCCATTCATGTGATCCTAATCAAGAATTTCTTCAAAACATCCGATGTGATAGATTTGTGCTGTTCCAAATTTAGTTCTACCCTAACCTCTTTCCATTCATGTGATCCTAATCAAGAATTTCTACAAAACATCCGTTGGGATAGATTTGTGCTTTTCCAAATTTAGTTGTACCCTAACCTCTTTCCATTCATGTGATCCTAATCAAAAATTTCTACAAAGCTGTGTTGGGATAGATTTGTGCTTTTACAAATTTATTCGTACCCTAACCTCTTTCCATTCATGTGATCCTAATCAAGAATTTCTACAAAGCTGTGTTGGGATAGATTTGTACTGTTGCAAATTTCTTTGTATCCTAACCTCTCTCCATTCATGTAATCCTAATCAAGAATTTCTACAAAACTGTGTTGGGATCGATTTGTGCGGTTACAAATTAATTCGTACCCTAACCTCTTTCCATTCATGTGATCCTAATCAAGAATTTCTACAAAGCTGTGTTGGGATAGATTTGTGCTTTTCCAAATTTAGTTGTACCCTAACCTCTTTCCATTCATGTGATCCTAATCAAAAATTTCTACAAAGCTGTGTTGGGATAGATTTGTGCTTTTACAAATTTATTCGTACCCTAACCTCTTTCCATTCATGTGATCCTAATCAAGAATTTCTACAAAACTGTGTTGGGATAGATTTGTGCGGTTACAAATTTCTGCGTACCCTAACCTCTTTCCATTCATGTGATCCTAATCAAGAATTTCTACAAAACTGTGTTGGGATAGATTTGTGCGTTTACAAATTTATTCGTACCCTAACCTCTTTCCATTCATGTGATCCTAATCAAGAATTTCTACAAAACGTCCGTTGGGATAGATTTGTGCTTTTACAAATTTTTGCGTACCCTAACCTCTTTCCATTCATGTGATCCTAATCAAAAATTTCTACAAAACATCCGATGTGATAGATTTGTGCTTTTACAAATTTATTTGTACCCTACCTCTTTCCATTCACGTGATCCTAATCAAGAAAACTGTGTTGGGATAGATTTGTGCGTTTACAAATTTATTCGTACCCTAACCTCTTTCCATTCATGTGATCCTAATCAAGAATTTCTACAAAACGTCCGTTGGGATAGATTTGTGCTTTTACAAATTTTTGCGTACCCTAACCTCTTTCCATTCATGTGATCCTAATCAAAAATTTCTACAAAACATCCGATGTGATAGATTTGTGCTTTTACAAATTTATTTGTACCCTACCTCTTTCCATTCACGTGATCCTAATCAAGAATTTCTACAAAACATTCGTTGGGAAAGATTCTTGTGTTTACAGATTTCTGTGTATCCTATCGTACCTAACCTCTTTCCATTCATGTAATCCTAATCAAGAATTCCTACAAAGCTGTGTTGATATAGATTTGTGCTTTTACAAATTTATTCTTACCCTAACCTCTTTCCATTCATGTAATCTTAATCAAGAATTTCTACAAAACATCCGTTGGGATAGATTTGTGCGTTTACAAATTTCTACGTACACTAATGTACCTAACCTCTCTCCATTGATGTAATCCTAATCAGGAATTTCTACAAAACTGTGTTGGGATAGATTTGTGCGGTTACAAATTTCTGCGTACCCTAACCTCTTTCCATTCATGTGATCCTAATCAAGAATTTCTTCAAAACATCCGATGTGATAGATTTGTGCTGTTCCAAATTTAGTTCTACCCTAACCTCTTTCCATTCATGTGATCCTAATCAAGAATTTCTACAAAACATCTGTTGGGATAGATTTGTGCATTTACAAATTTCTACGTACCCTAATGTACCTAACCTCTCTCCATTGATGTAATCCTAATCAAGAATTTCTACAAAACTGTGTTGGGATAGATTTGTGCGTTTACAAATTTATTCGTACCCTAACCTCTTTCCATTCATGTGATCCTAATCAAGAATTTCTACAAAACGTCCGTTGGGATAGATATGTGCTTTTACAAATTTTTGCGTTCCCTAACCTCTTTCCATTCATGTGATCCTAATCAAAAATTTCTACAAAACATCCGATGTGATAGATTTGTGCTTTTCCAAATTTATTTGTACCCTACCTCTTTCCATTCACGTGATCCTAATCAAGAATTTCTACAAAACATTCGTTTGGAAAGATTCTTGTGTTTACAGATTTCTGTGTACCCTATCGTACCTAACCTCTTTCCATTCATGTAATCCTAATCAAGAATTTATACAAAGCTGTGTTGGGATAGATTTGTGTGGTTACAAATTTATTCGTACCCTAACCTCTTTTCATTCATGTGATCCTAATCAAGAATTTCTACAAATCGTCTGTTGGGATAGATTTGTACTCTTACAAATTTCTGCGTACCCTAACCTCTTTCCATTCATGTGATCCTAATCAAAAATTTCTTCAAAACATCCGATGTGATAGATTTGTGCTGTTCCAAATTTAGTTCTACCCTAACCTCTTTCCATTCATGTGATCCTAATCAAGAATTTCTACAAAACATCCGTTGGGATAGATTTGTGCTTTTCCAAATTTAGTTGTACCCTAACCTCTTTCCATTCATGTGATCCTAATCAAGAATTTCTACATAGCTGTGTTGGTATAGATTTGTGCTTTTACAAATTTATTCGTACCCTAACCTCTTTCCATTCATGTAATCCTAATCAAGAATTTCTACAAAGCTGTGTTGGGATAGATTTGTGCTTTTACAAATTTATTCGTACCCTAACCTCTTTCCATTCATGTGATCCTAATCAAGAATTTCTTCAAAACATCCGATGTGATAGATTTGTGCTGTTCCAAATTTAGTTCTACCCTAACCTCTTTCCATTCATGTGATCCTAAACAAGAATTTCTACAAAACATCTGTTGGGATAGATTTGTGCTTTTCCAAATTTAGTTGTACCCTACCTTTTTCCATTCATGTGATCCTAATCAAGAATTTCTACAAAACATCCGTTGGGATAGATTTGTGCTTTTCCAAATTTAGTTGTACCCTAACCTCTTTCCATTCATGTGATCCTAATCAAGAATTTCTACAAAGCTGTGTTGGTGTAGATTTGTGCTTTTACAAATTTATTCGTACCCTAACCTCTCTCCATTCATGTAATCCTAATCAAGAATTTCTACAAAACTGTGTTGGGATAGATTTGTGTGGTTACAAATTTATTCGTACCCTAACCTCTTTCCAATCATGTGATCCTAATCAAGAATTTCTACAAATCGTCTGTTGGGATAGATTTGTACTCTTACAAATTTCTGCGTACCCTAACCTCTTTCCATTCATGTGATCCTAATCAAGAATTTCTTCAAAACATCCGATGTGATAGATTTGTGCTGTTCCAAATTTAGTTCTACCCTAACCTCTTTCCTTTCATGTGATCCTAATCAAGAATTTCTACAAAACATCCGTTGGGATAGATTTGTGCTTTTCCAAATTTAGTTGTACCCTAACCTCTTTCCATTCATGTGATCCTAATCAAAAATTTCTACAAAGCTGTGTTGGGATAGATTTGTGCTTTTACAAATTTATTCGTACCCTAACCTCTTTCCATTCATGTGATCCTAATCAAGAATTTCTACAAAGCTGTGTTGGGATAGATTTGTACTTTTGCAAATTTCTTTGTATCCTAACCTCTCTCCATTCATGTAATCCTAATCAAGAATTTCTACAAAACTGTGTTGGGATCGATTTGTGCGGTTACAAATTAATTCGTACCCTAACCTCTTTCCATTCATGTGATCCTAATCAAGAATTTCTACAAAGCTGTGTTGGGATAGATTTGTGCTTTTCCAAATTTAGTTGTACCCTAACCTCTTTCCATTCATGTGATCCTAATCAAAAATTTCTACAAAGCTGTGTTGGGATAGATTTGTGCTTTTACAAATTTATTCGTACCCTAACCTCTTTCCATTCATGTGATCCTAATCAAGAATTTCTACAAAACTGTGTTGGGATAGATTTGTGCGGTTACAAATTTCTGCGTACCCTAACCTCTTTCCATTCATGTGATCCTAATCAAGAATTTCTACATAACTGTGTTGGGATAGATTTGTGCGTTTACAAATTTATTCGTACCCTAACCTCTTTCCATTCATGTGATCCTAATCAAGAATTTCTACAAAACGTCCGTTGGGATAGATTTGTGCTTTTACAAATTTTTGCGTACCCTAACCTCTTTCCATTCATGTGATCCTAATCAAAAATTTCTACAAAACATCCGATGTGATAGATTTGTGCTTTTACAAATTTATTTGTACCCTACCTCTTTCCATTCACGTGATCCTAATCAAGAAAACTGTGTTGGGATAGATTTGTGCGTTTACAAATTTATTCGTAACCTAACCTCTTTCCATTCATGTGATCCTAATCAAGAATTTCTACAAAACGTCCGTTGGGATAGATTTGTGCTTTTACAAATTTTTGCGTACCCTAACCTCTTTCCATTCATGTGATCCTAATCAAAAATTTCTACAAAACATCCGATGTGATAGATTTGTGCTTTTCCAAATTTATTTGTACCCTACCTCTTTCCATTCACGTGATCCTAATCAAGAATTTCTACAAAACGTCCGTTGGGATAGATTTGTGCTTTTACAAATTTTTGCGTTCCCTAACCTCTTTCCATTCATGTGATCCTAATCAAAAATTTCTACAAAACATCCGATGTGATAGATTTGTGCTTTTCCAAATTTATTTGTACCCTACCTCTTTCCATTCACGTGATCCTAATCAAGAATTTCTACAAAACATTCGTTGGGAAAGATTCTTGTGTTTACAGATTTCTGTGTACCCTATCGTACCTAACCTCTTTCCATTCATGTAATCCTAATCAAGAATTTATACAAAGCTGTGTTGGGATAGATTTGTGTGGTTACAAATTTATTCGTACCCTAACCTCTTTTCATTCATGTGATCCTAATCAAGAATTTCTACAAATCGTCTGTTGAGATAGATTTGTACTCTTACAAATTTCTGCGTACCCTAACCTCTTTCCATTCATGTGATCCTAATCAAAAATTTCTTCAAAACATCCGATGTGATAGATTTGTGCTGTTCCAAATTTAGTTCTACCCTAACCTCTTTCCATTCATGTGATCCTAATCAAGAATTTCTACAAAACATCCGTTGGGATAGATTTGTGCTTTTCCAAATTTAGTTGTACCCTAACCTCTTTCCATTCATGTGATCCTAATCAAGAATTTCTACATAGCTGTGTTGGTATAGATTTGTGCTTTTACAAATTTATTCGTACCCTAACCTCTTTCCATTCATGTAATCCTAATCAAGAATTTCTACAAAGCTGTGTTGGGATAGATTTGTGCTTTTACAAATTTATTCGTACCCTAACCTCTTTCCATTCATGTGATCCTAATCAAGAATTTCTTCAAAACATCCGATGTGATAGATTTGTGCTGTTCCAAATTTAGTTCTACCCTAACCTCTTTCCATTCATGTGATCCTAAACAAGAATTTCTACAAAACATCTGTTGGGATAGATTTGTGCTTTTCCAAATTTAGTTGTACCCTACCTTTTTCCATTCATGTGATCCTAATCAAGAATTTCTACAAAACATCCGTTGGGATAGATTTGTGCTTTTCCAAATTTAGTTGTACCCTAACCTCTTTCCATTCATGTGATCCTAATCAAGAATTTCTACAAAGCTGTGTTGGTGTAGATTTGTGCTTTTACAAATTTATTCGTACCCTAACCTCTCTCCATTCATGTAATCCTAATCAAGAATTTCTACAAAACTGTGTTGGGATAGATTTGTGTGGTTACAAATTTATTCGTACCCTAACCTCTTTCCAATCATGTGATCCTAATCAAGAATTTCTACAAATCGTCTGTTGGGATAGATTTGTACTCTTACAAATTTCTGCGTACCCTAACCTCTTTCCATTCATGTGATCCTAATCAAGAATTTCTTCAAAACATCCGATGTGATAGATTTGTGCTGTTCCAAATTTAGTTCTACCCTAACCTCTTTCCTTTCATGTGATCCTAATCAAGAATTTCTACAAAACATCCGTTGGGATAGATTTGTGCTTTTCCAAATTTAGTTGTACCCTAACCTCTTTCCATTCATGTGATCCTAATCAAAAATTTCTACAAAGCTGTGTTGGGATAGATTTGTGCTTTTACAAATTTATTCGTACCCTAACCTCTTTCCATTCATGTGATCCTAATCAAGAATTTCTACAAAGCTGTGTTGGGATAGATTTGTACTTTTGCAAATTTCTTTGTATCCTAACCTCTCTCCATTCATGTAATCCTAATCAAGAATTTCTACAAAACTGTGTTGGGATCGATTTGTGCGGTTACAAATTAATTCGTACCCTAACCTCTTTCCATTCATGTGATCCTAATCAAGAATTTCTACAAAGCTGTGTTGGGATAGATTTGTGCTTTTCCAAATTTAGTTGTACCCTAACCTCTTTCCATTCATGTGATCCTAATCAAAAATTTCTACAAAGCTGTGTTGGGATAGATTTGTGCTTTTACAAATTTATTCGTACCCTAACCTCTTTCCATTCATGTGATCCTAATCAAGAATTTCTACAAAACTGTGTTGGGATAGATTTGTGCGGTTACAAATTTCTGCGTACCCTAACCTCTTTCCATTCATGTGATCCTAATCAAGAATTTCTACATAACTGTGTTGGGATAGATTTGTGCGTTTACAAATTTATTCGTACCCTAACCTCTTTCCATTCATGTGATCCTAATCAAGAATTTCTACAAAACGTCCGTTGGGATAGATTTGTGCTTTTACAAATTTTTGCGTACCCTAACCTCTTTCCATTCATGTGATCCTAATCAAAAATTTCTACAAAACATCCGATGTGATAGATTTGTGCTTTTACAAATTTATTTGTACCCTACCTCTTTCCATTCACGTGATCCTAATCAAGAAAACTGTGTTGGGATAGATTTGTGCGTTTACAAATTTATTCGTACCCTAACCTCTTTCCATTCATGTGATCCTAATCAAGAATTTCTACAAAACGTCCGTTGGGATAGATTTGTGCTTTTACAAATTTTTGCGTACCCTAACCTCTTTCCATTCATGTGATCCTAATCAAAAATTTCTACAAAACATCCGATGTGATAGATTTGTGCTTTTACAAATTTATTCGTACCCTAACCTCATTCCATTCATGTGATCCTAATTAAGAATTTCTACAAAACGTTCGTTGCGATAGATTTGTGCTTTTACAAATTTATTCGTACCCTAACCTCTTTCCATTCATGTTATCTTAATCAATAATTTCTACAAAGCTGTGTTGGGATAGATTTGTGTGGTTACAAATTTATTCGTACCCTAACCTCTTTCCATTCATGTGATCCTAATCAAGAATTTCTACAAATCGTCTGTTGGGATAGATTTGTACTCTTACAAATTTCTGCGTACCCTAACCTCTTTCCATTCATGTGATCCTAATCAAAAATTTCTTCAAAACATCCGATGTGATAAATTTGTGCTGTTCCAAATTTAGTTCTACCCTAACCTCTTTCCATTCATGTGATCCTAATCAAGAATTTCTACAAAACATCCGCTGGGATAGATTTGTGCTTTTCCAAATTTAGTTGTACCCTAACCTCTTTCCATTCATGTGATCCTAATCAAGAATTCCTACAAAGCTGTGTTGATATACATTTGTGCTTTTACAAATTTATTCGTACCCTAACCTCTTTCCATTCATGTAATCCTAATCAAGAATTTCTACAAAGCTGTGTTGGGATAGATTTGTGTGGTTACAAATTTATTCGTACCCTAACCTCTTTCCATTCATGTGATCCTAATCAAGAATTTCTACAAATCGTCTGTTGGGATAGATTTGTACTCTTACAAATTTCTGCGTACCCTAACCTCTTTCCATTCATGTGATCCTAATCAAAAATTTCTTCAAAACATCCGATGTGATAGATTTGTGCTGTTCCAAATTTAGTTCTACCCTAACCTCTTTCCATTCATGTGATCCTAATCAAGAATTTCTACAAAACATCCGTTGGGATAGATTTGTGCTTTTCCAAATTTATTCGTACCCTAACCTCTTTCCATACATGTAATCGTAATCAAGAATTTCTACAAAGCTGTGTTGGGATAGATTTGTGCTTTTACAAATTTATTCGTACCCTAACCTCTTTCCATTCATGTGATCCTAATCAAGAATTTCTTCAAAACATCCGATGTGATAGATTTGTGCTGTTCCAAATTTAGTTCTACCCTAACCTCTTTCCATTCATGTAATCCTAATCAAGAATTTCTACAAAACATCTGTTGGGATAGATTTGTGCTTTTCCAAATTTAGTTGTACCCTACATTTTTCCATTCATGTGATCCTAATCAAGAATTTCTACAAAACATCCGTTGGGATAGATTTGTGCTTTTCCAAATTTAGTTGTACCCTAACCTCTTTCCATTCATGTGATCATAATCAAGAATTTCTACAAAGCTGTGTTGGTGTAGATTTGTGCTTTTACAAATTTATTCGTACCCTAACCTCTCTCCATTCATGTAATCCTAATCAAGAATTTTTACAAAACTGTGTTGGGATAGATTTGTGTGGTTACAAATTTATTCGTACCCTAACCTCTTTCCATTCATGTGATCCTAATCAAGAATTTCTACAAATCGTCTGTTGGGATAGATTTGTACTCTTACAAATTTCTGCGTACCCTAACCTCTTTCCATTCTTGTGATCCTAATCAAGAATTTCTTCAAAACATCCGATGTGATAGATTTGTGCTGTTCCAAATTTAGTTCTACCCTAACCTCTTTCCATTCATGTGATCCTAATCAAGAATTTCTACAAAGCTGTGTTGGTATAGATTTGTGCTTTTACAAATTTATTCGTACCCTAACCTCTTTCCATTCATGTGATCCTAATCAAAAATTTCTACAAAACATCCGATGTGATAGATTTGTGCTTTTACAAATTTATTTGTACCCTACCTCTTTCCATTCACGTGATCCTAATCAAGAAAACTGTGTTGGGATAGATTTGTGCGTTTACAAATTTATTCGTAACCTAACCTCTTTCCATTCATGTGATCCTAATCAAGAATTTCTACAAAACGTCCGTTGGGATAGATTTGTGCTTTTACAAATTTTTGCGTACCCTAACCTCTTTCCATTCATGTGATCCTAATCAAAAATTTCTACAAAACATCCGATGTGATAGATTTGTGCTTTTCCAAATTTATTTGTACCCTACCTCTTTCCATTCACGTGATCCTAATCAAGAATTTCTACAAAACGTCCGTTGGGATAGATTTGTGCTTTTACAAATTTTTGCGTTCCCTAACCTCTTTCCATTCATGTGATCCTAATCAAAAATTTCTACAAAACATCCGATGTGATAGATTTGTGCTTTTCCAAATTTATTTGTACCCTACCTCTTTCCATTCACGTGATCCTAATCAAGAATTTCTACAAAACATTCGTTGGGAAAGATTCTTGTGTTTACAGATTTCTGTGTACCCTATCGTACCTAACCTCTTTCCATTCATGTAATCCTAATCAAGAATTTATACAAAGCTGTGTTGGGATAGATTTGTGTGGTTACAAATTTATTCGTACCCTAACCTCTTTTCATTCATGTGATCCTAATCAAGAATTTCTACAAATCGTCTGTTGGGATAGATTTGTACTCTTACAAATTTCTGCGTACCCTAACCTCTTTCCATTCATGTGATCCTAATCAAAAATTTCTTCAAAACATCCGATGTGATAGATTTGTGCTGTTCCAAATTTAGTTCTACCCTAACCTCTTTCCATTCATGTGATCCTAATCAAGAATTTCTACAAAACATCCGTTGGGATAGATTTGTGCTTTTCCAAATTTAGTTGTACCCTAACCTCTTTCCATTCATGTGATCCTAATCAAGAATTTCTACATAGCTGTGTTGGTATAGATTTGTGCTTTTACAAATTTATTCGTACCCTAACCTCTTTCCATTCATGTAATCCTAATCAAGAATTTCTACAAAGCTGTGTTGGGATAGATTTGTGCTTTTACAAATTTATTCGTACCCTAACCTCTTTCCATTCATGTTATCCTAATCAAGAATTTCTTCAAAACATCCGATGTGATAGATTTGTGCTGTTCCAAATTTAGTTCTACCCTAACCTCTTTCCATTCATGTGATCCTAAACAAGAATTTCTACAAAACATCTGTTGGGATAGATTTGTGCTTTTCCAAATTTAGTTGTACCCTACCTTTTTCCATTCATGTGATCCTAATCAAGAATTTCTACAAAACATCCGTTGGGATAGATTTGTGCTTTTCCAAATTTAGTTGTACCCTAACCTCTTTCCATTCATGTGATCCTAATCAAGAATTTCTACAAAGCTGTGTTGGTGTAGATTTGTGCTTTTACAAATTTATTCGTACCCTAACCTCTCTCCATTCATGTAATCCTAATCAAGAATTTCTACAAAACTGTGTTGGGATAGATTTGTGTGGTTACAAATTTATTCGTACCCTAACCTCTTTCCAATCATGTGATCCTAATCAAGAATTTCTACAAATCGTCTGTTGGGATAGATTTGTACTCTTACAAATTTCTGCGTACCCTAACCTCTTTCCATTCATGTGATCCTAATCAAGAATTTCTTCAAAACATCCGATGTGATAGATTTGTGCTGTTCCAAATTTAGTTCTACCCTAACCTCTTTCCTTTCATGTGATCCTAATCAAGAATTTCTACAAAACATCCGTTGGGATAGATTTGTGCTTTTCCAAATTTAGTTGTACCCTAACCTCTTTCCATTCATGTGATCCTAATCAAAAATTTCTACAAAGCTGTGTTGGGATAGATTTGTGCTTTTACAAATTTATTCGTACCCTAACCTCTTTCCATTCATGTGATCCTAATCAAGAATTTCTACAAAGCTGTGTTGGGATAGATTTGTACTTTTGCAAATTTCTTTGTATCCTAACCTCTCTCCATTCATGTAATCCTAATCAAGAATTTCTACAAAACTGTGTTGGGATCGATTTGTGCGGTTACAAATTAATTCGTACCCTAACCTCTTTCCATTCATGTGATCCTAATCAAGAATTTCTACAAAGCTGTGTTGGGATAGATTTGTGCTTTTCCAAATTTAGTTGTACCCTAACCTCTTTCCATTCATGTGATCCTAATCAAAAATTTCTACAAAGCTGTGTTGGGATAGATTTGTGCTTTTACAAATTTATTCGTACCCTAACCTCTTTCCATTCATGTGATCCTAATCAAGAATTTCTACAAAACTGTGTTGGGATAGATTTGTGCGGTTACAAATTTCTGCGTACCCTAACCTCTTTCCATTCATGTGATCCTAATCAAGAATTTCTACATAACTGTGTTGGGATAGATTTGTGCGTTTACAAATTTATTCGTACCCTAACCTCTTTCCATTCATGTGATCCTAATCAAGAATTTCTACAAAACGTCCGTTGGGATAGATTTGTGCTTTTACAAATTTTTGCGTACCCTAACCTCTTTCCATTCATGTGATCCTAATCAAAAATTTCTACAAAACATCCGATGTGATAGATTTGTGCTTTTACAAATTTATTCGTACCCTAACCTCATTCCATTCATGTGATCCTAATTAAGAATTTCTACAAAACGTTCGTTGCGATAGATTTGTGCTTTTACAAATTTATTCGTACCCTAACCTCTTTCCATTCATGTTATCTTAATCAATAATTTCTACAAAGCTGTGTTGGGATAGATTTGTGTGGTTACAAATTTATTCGTACCCTAACCTCTTTCCATTCATGTGATCCTAATCAAGAATTTCTACAAATCGTCTGTTGGGATAGATTTGTACTCTTACAAATTTCTGCGTACCCTAACCTCTTTCCATTCATGTGATCCTAATCAAAAATTTCTTCAAAACATCCGATGTGATAAATTTGTGCTGTTCCAAATTTAGTTCTACCCTAACCTCTTTCCATTCATGTGATCCTAATCAAGAATTTCTACAAAACATCCGCTGGGATAGATTTGTGCTTTTCCAAATTTAGTTGTACCCTAACCTCTTTCCATTCATGTGATCCTAATCAAGAATTCCTACAAAGCTGTGTTGATATACATTTGTGCTTTTACAAATTTATTCGTACCCTAACCTCTTTCCATTCATGTAATCCTAATCAAGAATTTCTACAAAGCTGTGTTGGGATAGATTTGTGTGGTTACAAATTTATTCGTACCCTAACCTCTTTCCATTCATGTGATCCTAATCAAGAATTTCTACAAATCGTCTGTTGGGATAGATTTGTACTCTTACAAATTTCTGCGTACCCTAACCTCTTTCCATTCATGTGATCCTAATCAAAAATTTCTTCAAAACATCCGATGTGATAGATTTGTGCTGTTCCAAATTTAGTTCTACCCTAACCTCTTTCCATTCATGTGATCCTAATCAAGAATTTCTACAAAACATCCGTTGGGATAGATTTGTGCTTTTCCAAATTTATTCGTACCCTAACCTCTTTCCATACATGTAATCGTAATCAAGAATTTCTACAAAGCTGTGTTGGGATAGATTTGTGCTTTTACAAATTTATTCGTACCCTAACCTCTTTCAATTCATGTGATCCTAATCAAGAATTTCTTCAAAACATCCGATGTGATAGATTTGTGCTGTTCCAAATTTAGTTCTACCCTAACCTCTTTCCATTCATGTAATCCTAATCAAGAATTTCTACAAAACATCTGTTGGGATAGATTTGTGCTTTTCCAAATTTAGTTGTACCCTACCTTTTTCCATTCATGTGATCCTAATCAAGAATTTCTACAAAACATCCGTTGGGATAGATTTGTGCTTTTCCAAATTTAGTTGTACCCTAACCTCTTTCCATTCATGTGATCATAATCAAGAATTTCTACAAAGCTGTGTTGGTGTAGATTTGTGCTTTTACAAATTTATTCGTACCCTAACCTCTCTCCATTCATGTAATCCTAATCAAGAATTTTTACAAAACTGTGTTGGGATAGATTTGTGTGGTTACAAATTTATTCGTACCCTAACCTCTTTCCATTCATGTGATCCTAATCAAGAATTTCTACAAATCGTCTGTTGGGATAGATTTGTACTCTTACAAATTTCTGCGTACCCTAACCTCTTTCCATTCTTGTGATCCTAATCAAGAATTTCTTCAAAACATCCGATGTGATAGATTTGTGCTGTTCCAAATTTAGTTCTACCCTAACCTCTTTCCATTCATGTGATCCTAATCAAGAATTTCTACAAAGCTGTGTTGGTATAGATTTGTGCTTTTACAAATTTATTCGTACCCTAACCTCTTTCCATTCATGTGATCCTAATCAAGAATTTCTTCAAAACATCCGATGTGATAGATTTGTGCTGTTCCAAATTTAGTTCTACCCTAACCTCTTTCCATTCATGTGATCCTAATCAAGAATTTCTACAAAACATCTGTTGGGATAGATTTGTGCTTTTCCAAATATAGTTGTACCCTACCTTTTTCCATTCATGTGATCCTAATCAAGAATTTCTACAAAACATCCGTTGGGATAGATTTGTGCTTTTCCAAATTTAGTTGTACCCTAACCTCTTTCCATTCATGTGATCCTAATCAAGAATTTCTACAAAGCTGTGTTGGTGTAGATTTATGCTTTTACAAATTTATTCGTACCCTAACCTCTTTCCATTCATGTAATCCTAATCAAGAATTTCTACAAAGCTGTGTTGGGATAGATTTGTGCTTTTACAAATTTATTCGTACCCTAACCTCTTTCCATTCATGTGATCCTAATCAAAAATTTCTACAAAGCTGTGTTGGGATAGATTTGTACTTTTGCAAATTTCTTTGTATCCTAACCTCTCTCCATTCAGGTAATCCTAATCAAGAATTTCTACAAAACTGTGTTGGGATCGATTTGTGCGGTTACAAATTAATTCGTACCCTAACCTCTTTCCATTCATGTGATCCTAATCAAGAATTTCTACAAATCGTCTGTTGGGATAGATTTGTACTCTTACAAATTTCTGCGTACCCTAACCTCTTTCCATTCATGTGATCCTAATCAAAAATTTCTTCAAAACATCCGATGTGATAGATTTGTGCTGTTCCAAATTTAGTTCTACCCTAACCTCTTTCCATTCATGTGATCCTAATCAAGAATTTCTACAAAACATCCGTTGGGATAGATTTGTGCTTTTCCAAATTTATTCGTACCCTAACCTCTTTCCATACATGTAATCCTAATCAAGAATTTCTACAAAGCTGTGTTGGGATAGATTTGTGCTTTTACAAATTTATTCGTACCCTAACCTCTTTCCATTCATGTGATCCTAATCAAGAATTTCTTCAAAACATCCGATGTGATAGATTTGTGCTGTTCCAAATTTAGTTCTACCCTAACCTCTTTCCATTCATGTAATCCTAATCAAGAATTTCTACAAAACATCTGTTGGGATAGATTTGTGCTTTTCCAAATTTAGTTGTACCCTACCTTTTTCCATTCATGTGATCCTAATCAAGAATTTCTACAAAACATCCGTTGGGATAGATTTGTGCTTTTCCAAATTTAGTTGTACCCTAACCTCTTTCCGTTCATGTGATCATAATCAAGAATTTCTACAAAGCTGTGTTGGTGTAGATTTGTGCTTTTACAAATTTATTCGTACCCTAACCTCTCTCCATTCATGTAATCCTAATCAAGAATTTCTACAAAACTGTGTTGGGATAGATTTGTGTGGTTACAAATTTATTCGTACCCTAACCTCTTTCCATTCATGTGATCCTAATCAAGAATTTCTACAAATCGTCTGTTGGGATAGATTTGTACTCTTACAAATTTCTGCGTACCCTAACCTCTTTCCATTCTTGTCATCCTAATCAAGAATTTCTTCAAAACATCCGATGTGATAGATTTGTGCTGTTCCAAATTTAGTTCTACCCTAACCTCTTTCCATTCATGTGATCCTAATCAAGAATTTCTACAAAGCTGTGTTGGTATAGATTTGTGCTTTTACAAATTTATTCGTACCCTAACCTCTTTCCATTCATGTAATCCTAATCAAGAATTTCTACAAAGCTGTGTTGGGATAGATTTGTGCTTTTACAAATTTATTCGTACCCTAACCTCTTTCCATACATGTGATCCTAATCAAGAATTTCTTCAAAACATCCGATGTGATAGATTTGTGCTGTTCCAAATTTAGTTCTACCCTAACCTCTTTCCATTCATGTGATCCTAATCAAGAATTTCTACAAAACATCTGTTGGGATAGATTTGTGCTTTTCCAAATATAGTTGTACCCTACCTTTTTCCATTCATGTGATCCTAATCAAGAATTTCTACAAAACATCCGTTGGGATAGATTTGTGCTTTTCCAAATTTAGTTGTACCCTAACCTCTTTCCATTCATGTGATCCTAATCAAGAATTTCTACAAAGCTGTGTTGGTGTAGATTTATGCTTTTACAAATTTATTCGTACCCTAACCTCTTTCCATTCATGTAATCCTAATCAAGAATTTCTACAAAGCTGTGTTGGGATAGATTTGTGCTTTTACAAATTTATTCGTACCCTAACCTCTTTCCATTCATGTGCTCCTAATCAAAAATTTCTACAAAGCTGTGTTGGGATTGATTTGTACTTTTGCAAATTTCTTTGTATCCTAACCTCTCTCCATTCAGGTAATCCTAATCAAGAATTTCTACAAAACTGTGTTGGGATCGATTTGTGCGGTTACAAATTAATTCGTACCCTAACCTCTTTCCATTCATGTGATCCTAATCAAGAATTTCTACAAATCGTCTGTTGGGATAGATTTGTACTCTTACAAATTTCTGCGTACCCTAACCTCTTTCCATTCATGTGATCCTAATCAAAAATTTCTTCAAAACATCCGATGTGATAGATTTGTGCTGTTCCAAATTTAGTTCTACCCTAACCTCTTTCCATTCATGTGATCCTAATCAAGAATTTCTACAAAACATCCGTTGGGATAGATTTGTGCTTTTCCAAATTTATTCGTACCCTAACCTCTTTCCATACATGTAATCCTAATCAAGAATTTCTACAAAGCTGTGTTGGGATAGATTTGTGCTTTTACAAATTTATTCGTACCCTAACCTCTTTCCATTCATGTGATCCTAATCAAGAATTTCTTCAAAACATCCGATGTGATAGATTTGTGCTGTTCCAAATTTAGTTCTATCCTAACCTCTTTCCATTCATGTAATCCTAATCAAGAATTTCTACAAAACATCTGTTGGGATAGATTTGTGCTTTTCCAAATTTAGTTGTACCCTACCTTTTTCCATTCATGTGATCCTAATCAAGAATTTCTACAAAACATCCGTTGGGATAGATTTGTGCTTTTCCAAATTTAGTTGTACCCTAACCTCTTTCCATTCATGTGATCATAATCAAGAATTTCTACAAAGCTGTGTTGGTGTAGATTTGTGCTTTTACAAATTTATTCGTACCCTAACCTCTCTCCATTCATGTAATCCTAATCAAGAATTTCTACAAAACTGTGTTGGGATAGATTTGTGTGGTTACAAATTTATTCGTACCCTAACCTCTTTCCATTCATGTGATCCTAATCAAGAATTTCTACAAATCGTCTGTTGGGATAGATTTGTACTCTTACAAATTTCTGCGTACCCTAACCTCTTTCCATTCTTGTGATCCTAATCAAGAATTTCTTCAAAACATCCGATGTGATAGATTTGTGCTGTTCCAAATTTAGTTCTACCCTAACCTCTTTCCATTCATGTGATCCTAATCAAGAATTTCTACAAAGCTGTGTTGGTATAGATTTGTGCTTTTACAAATTTATTCGTACCCTAACCTCTTTCCATTCATGTAATCCTAATCAAGAATTTCTACAAAGCTGTGTTGGGATAGATTTGTGCTTTTACAAATTTATTCGTACCCTAACCTCTTTCCATACATGTGATCCTAATCAAGAATTTCTTCAAAACATCCGATGTGATAGATTTGTGCTGTTCCAAATTTAGTTCTACCCTAACCTCTTTCCATTCATGTGATCCTAATCAAGAATTTCTACAAAACATCTGTTGGGATAGATTTGTGCTTTTCCAAATATAGTTGTACCCTACCTTTTTCCATTCATGTGATCCTAATCAAGAATTTCTACAAAACATCCGTTGGGATAGATTTGTGCTTTTCCAAATTTAGTTGTACCCTAACATCTTTCCATTCATGTGATCCTAATCAAGAATTTCTACAAAGCTGTGTTGGTGTAGATTTATGCTTTTACAAATTTATTCGTACCCTAACCTCTTTCCATTCATGTAATCCTAATCAAGAATTTCTACAAAGCTGTGTTGGGATAGATTTGTGCTTTTACAAATTTATTCGTACCCTAACCTCTTTCCATTCATGTGATCCTAATCAAAAATTTCTACAAAGCTGTGTTGGGATAGATTTGTACTTTTGCAAATTTCTTTGTATCCTAACCTCTCTCCATTCAGGTAATCCTAATCAAGAATTTCTACAAAACTGTGTTGGGATCGATTTGTGCGGTTACAAATTAATTCGTACCCTAACCTCTTTCGATTCATGTGATCCTAATCAAGAATTTCTACAAAGCTGTGTTGGGATAGATTTGTGCTTTTCCAAATTTAGTTGTACCCTAACCTCTTTCCATTCATGTGATCCTAATCAAGAATTTCTACAAAACTGTGTTGGGATAGATTTGTGCGGTTACAAATTTCTGCGTACCCTAACCTCTTTCCATTCATGTGATCCTAATCAAGAATTTCTACAAAACTGTGTTGGGATAGATTTGTGCGTTTACAAATTTATTCGTACCCTAACCTCTTTCCATTCATGTGATCCTAATCAAGAATTTCTACAAAACGTCCGTTGGGATAGATTTGTGCTTTTACAAATTTTTGCGTACCCTAACCTCTTTCCATTCATGTGATCCTAATCAAAAATTTCTACAAAACATCCGTTGGGATAGATTTGTGCTTTTCCAAATTTATTCGTACCCTAACCTCTTTCCATACATGTAATCCTAATCAAGAATTTCTTCAAAACATCCGATGTGATAGATTTGTGCTGTTCCAAACTTAGTTCTACCCTAACCTCTTTCCATTCATGTAATCCTAATCAAGAATTTCTACAAAACATCTGTTGGGATAGATTTGTGCTTTTCCAAATTTAGTTGTACCCTACCTTTTTCCATTCATGTGATCCTAATCAAGAATTTCTACAAAACATCCGTTGGGATAGATTTGTGCTTTTCCAAATTTAGTTGTACCCTAACCTCTTTCCATTCATGTGATCATAATCAAGAATTTCTACAAAGCTGTGTTGGTGTAGATTTGTGCTTTTACAAATTTATTCGTACCCTAACCTCTCTCCATTCATGTAATCCTAATCAAGAATTTCTACAAAACTGTGTTGGGATAGATTTGTGTGGTTACAAATTTATTCGTACCCTAACCTCTTTCCATTCATGTGATCCTAATCAAGAATTTCTACAAATCGTCTGTTGGGATAGATTTGTACTCTTACAAATTTCTGCGTACCCTAACCTCTTTCCATTCTTGTGATCCTAATCAAGAATTTCTTCAAAACATCCGATGTGATAGATTTGTGCTGTTCCAAATTTAGTTCTACCCTAACCTCTTTCCATTCATGTGATCCTAATCAAGAATTTCTACAAAGCTGTGTTGGTATAGATTTGTGCTTTTACAAATTTATTCGTACCCTAACCTCTTTCCATTCATGTAATCCTAATCAAGAATTTCTACAAAGCTGTGTTGGGATAGATTTGTGCTTTTACAAATTTATTCGTACCCTAACCTCTTTCCATACATGTGATCCTAATCAAGAATTTCTTCAAAACATCCGATGTGATAGATTTGTGCTGTTCCAAATTTAGTTCTACCCTAACCTCTTTCCATTCATGTGATCCTAATCAAGAATTTCTACAAAACATCTGTTGGGATAGATTTGTGCTTTTCCAAATATAGTTGTACCCTACCTTTTTCCATTCATGTGATCCTAATCAAGAATTTCTACAAAACATCCGTTGGGATAGATTTGTGCTTTTCCAAATTTAGTTGTACCCTAACCTCTTTCCATTCATGTGATCCTAATCAAGAATTTCTACAAAGCTGTGTTGGTGTAGATTTATGCTTTTACAAATTTATTCGTACCCTAACCTCTTTCCATTCATGTAATCCTAATCAAGAATTTCTACAAAGCTGTGTTGGGATAGATTTGTGCTTTTACAAATTTATTCGTACCCTAACCTCTTTCCATTCATGTGATCCTAATCAAAAATTTCTACAAAGCTGTGTTGGGATAGATTTGTACTTTTGCAAATTTCTTTGTATCCTAACCTCTTTCCATTCATGTGATCCTAATCAAGAATTTCTACAAAACTGTGTTGGGATAGATTTGTGCGGTTACAAATTTCTGCGTACCCTAACTTCTTTCCATTCATGTGATCCTAATCAAGAATTTCTACAAAACTGTGTTGGGATAGATTTGTGCGTTTACAAATTTATTCGTACCCTAACCTCTTTCCATTCATGTGATCCTAATCAAGAATTTCTACAAAACGTCCGTTGGGATAGATTTGTGCTTTTACAAATTTTTGCGTACCCTAACCTCTTTCCATTCATGTGATCCTAATCAAAAATTTCTACAAAACATCCGATGTGATAGATTTGTGCTTTTACAAATTTATTTGTACCCTACCTCTTTCCATTCACGTGATCCTAATCAAGAAAACTGTGTTGGGATAGATTTGTGCGTTTACAAATTTATTCGTACCCTAACCTCTTTCCATTCATGTGATCCTAATCAAGAATTTCTACAAAACGTCCGTTGGGATAGATTTGTGCTTTTACAAATTTTTGCGTACCCTAACCTCTTTCCATTCATGTGATCCTAATCAAAAATTTCTACAAAACATCCGATGTGATAGATTTGTGCTTTTACAAATTTATTTGTACCCTACCTCTTTCCATTCACGTGATCCTAATCAAGAATTTCTACAAAACATTCGTTGGGAAAGATTCTTGTGTTTACAGATTTCTGTGTATCATATCGTACCTAACCTCTTTCCATTCATGTAATCCTAATCAAGAATTCCTACAAAGCTGTGTTGATATAGATTTGTGCTTTTACAAATTTATTCGTACCCTAACCTCTTTCCATTCATGTGATCCTAATCAAGAATTTCTACAAATCGTCTGTTGGGATAGATTTGTACTCTTACAAATTTCTGCGTACCCTAACCTCTTTCCATTCATGTGATCCTAATCAAGAATTTCTTCAAAACATCCGATGTGATAGATTTGTGCTGTTCCAAATTTAGTTCTACCCTAACCTCTTTCCATTCATGTGATCCTAATCAAGAATTTCTACAAAACATCCGTTGGGATAGATTTGTGCTTTTCCAAATTTAGTTGTACCCTAACCTCTTTCCATTCATGTGATCCTAATCAAAAATTTCTACAAAGCTGTGTTGGGATAGATTTGTGCTTTTACAAATTTATTCGTACCCTAACCTCTTTCCATTCATGTAATCTTAATAAAGAATTTCTACAAAGCTGTGTTGGGATAGATTTGTGTGGTTACAAATTTATTCGTACCCTAACCTCTTTCCATTCATGTGATCCTAATCAAGAATTTCTACAAATCGTCTGTTGGGATAGATTTGTACTCTTACAAATTTCTGCGTACCCTAACCTCTTTCCATTCATGTGATCCTAATCAAGAATTTCTTCAAAACATCCGATGTGATAGATTTGTGCTGTTCCAAATTTAGTTCTACCCTAACCTCTTTCCATTCATGTGATCCTAATCAAGAATTTCTACAAAACATCCGTTGGGATAGATTTGTGCTTTTCCAAATTTAGTTGTACCCTAACCTCTTTCCATTCATGTGATCCTAATCAAAAATTTCTACAAAGCTGTGTTGGGATAGATTTGTGCTTTTACAAATTTATTCGTACCCTAACCTCTTTCCATTCATGTGATCCTAATCAAGAATTTCTACAAAGCTGTGTTGGGATAGATTTGTACTTTTGCAAATTTCTTTGTACCCTAACCTCTCTCCATTCATGTAATCCTAATCAAGAATTTCTACATAACTGTGTTGGGATCGATTTGTGCGGTTACAAATTAATTCGTACCCTAACCTCTTTCCATTCATGTGATCCTAATCAAGAATTTCTACAAAGCTGTGTTGGGATAGATTTGTGCTTTTCCAAATTTAGTTGTACCCTAACCTCTTTCCATTCATGTGATCCTAATCAAAAATTTCTACAAAGCTGTGTTGGGATAGATTTGTGCTTTTACAAATTTATTCGTACCCTAACCTCTTTCCATTCATGTGATCCTAATCAAGAATTTCTACAAAACTGTGTTGGGATAGATTTGTGCGGTTACAAATTTCTGCGTACCCTAACCTCTTTCCATTCATGTGATCCTAATCAAGAATTTCTACATAACTGTGTTGGGATAGATTTGTGCGTTTACAAATTTATTCGTACCCTAACCTCTTTCCATTCATGTGATCCTAATCAAGAATTTCTACAAAACGTCCGTTGGGATAGATTTGTGCTTTTACAAATTTTTGCGTAACCTAACCTCTTTCCATTCATGTGATCCTAATCAAAAATTTCTACAAAACATCCGATGTGATAGATTTGTGCTTTTACAAATTTATTTGTACCCTACCTCTTTCCATTCACGTGATCCTAATCAAGAAAACTGTGTTGGGATAGATTTTTGCGTTTACAAATTTATTCGTACCCTAACCTCTTTCCATTCATGTGATCCTAATCAAGAATTTCTACAAAACGTCCGTTGGGATAGATTTGTGCTTTTACAAATTTTTGCGTACCCTAACCTCTTTCCATTCATGTGATCCTAATCAAAAATTTCTACAAAACATCCGATGTGATAGATTTGTGCTTTTACAAATTTATTTGTACCCTACCTCTTTCCATTCACGTGATCCTAATCAAGAATTTCTACAAAACATTCGTTGGGAAAGATTCTTGTGTTTACAGATTTCTGTGTATCCTATCGTACCTAACCTCTTTCCATTCATGTAATCCTAATCAAGAATTCCTACAAAGCTGTGTTGATATAGATTTGTGCTTTTACAAATTTATTCGTACCCTAACCTCTTTCCATTCATGTGATCCTAATCAAGAATTTCTACAAAACGTTCGTTGCGATAGATTTGTGCTTTTACAAATTTATTCGTACCCTAACCTCTTTCCATTCATGTAATCTTAATCAAGAATTTCTACAAAGCTGTGTTGGGATAGATTTGTGTGGTTACAAATTTATTCGTACCCTAACCTCTTTCCATTCATGTGATCCTAATCAAGAATTTCTACAAATCGTCTGTTGGGATAGATTTGTACTCTTACAAATTTCTGCGTACCCTAACCTCTTTCCATTCATGTGATCCTAATCAAGAATTTCTTCAAAACATCCGATGTGATAGATTTGTGCTGTTCCAAATTTAGTTCTACCCTAACCTCTTTCCATTCATGTGATCCTAATCAAGAATTTCTACAAAACATCCGTTGGGATAGATTTGTGCTTTTCCAAATTTAGTTGTACCCTAACCTCTTTCCATTCATGTGATCCTAATCAAGAATTTCTACAAAGCTGTGTTTGTGTAGATTTATGCTTTTACAAATTTATTCGTACCCTAACCTCTTTCCATTCATGTAATCCTAATCAAGAATTTCTACAAAGCTGTGTTGGGATAGATTTGTGCTTTTACAAATTTATTCGTACCCTAACCTCTTTCCATTCATGTGATCCTAATCAAAAATTTCTACAAAGCTGTGTTGGGATAGATTTGTACTTTTGCAAATTTCTTTGTATCCTAACCTCTCTCCATTCAGGTAATCCTAATCAAGAATTTCTACAAAACTGTGTTGGGATCGATTTGTGCGGTTACAAATTAATTCGTACCCTAACCTCTTTCCATTCATGTGATCCTAATCAAGAATTTCTACAAAGCTGTGTTGGGATAGATTTGTGCTTTTCCAAATTTAGTTGTACCCTAACCTCTTTCCATTCATGTGATCCTAATCAAAAATTTCTACAAAGCTGTGTTGGGATAGATTTGTGCTTTTACAAATTTATTCGTACCCTAACCTCTTTCCATTCATGTGATCCTAATCAAGAATTTCTACAAAACTGTGTTGGGATAGATTTGTGCGGTTACAAATTTCTGCGTACCCTAACCTCTTTCCATTCATGTGATCCTAATCAAGAATTTCTACAAAACTGTGTTGGGATAGATTTGTGCGTTTACAAATTTATTCGTACCCTAACCTCTTTCCATTCATGTGATCCTAATCAAGAATTTCTACAAAACGTCCGTTGGGATAGATTTGTGCTTTTACAAATTTTTGCGTACCCTAACCTCTTTCCATTCATGTGATCCTAATCAAAAATTTCTACAAAACATCCGATGTGATAGATTTGTGCTTTTACAAATTTATTTGTACCCTACCTCTTTCCATTCATGTGATCCTAATCAAGAAAACTGTGTTGGGATAGATTTGTGCGTTTACAAATTTATTCGTACCCTAACCTCTTTCCATTCATGTGATCCTAATCAAGAATTTCTACAAAACGTCCGTTGGGATAGATTTGTGCTTTTACAAATTTTTGCGTACCCTAACCTCTTTCCATTCATGTGATCCTAATCAAAAATTTCTACAAAACATCCGATGTGATAGATTTGTGCTTTTACAAATTTATTTGTACCCTACCTCTTTCCATTCACGTGATCCTAATCAAGAATTTCTACAAAACATTCGTTGGGAAAGATTCTTGTGTTTACAGATTTCTGTGTATCATATCGTACCTAACCTCTTTCCATTCATGTAATCCTAATCAAGAATTCCTACAAAGCTGTGTTGATATAGATTTGTGCTTTTACAAATTTATTCGTACCCTAACCTCTTTCCATTCATGTGATCCTAATCAAGAATTTCTACAAAACGTTCGTTGCGATAGATTTGTGCTTTTACAAATTTATTCGTACCCTAACCTCTTTCCATTCATGTAATCTTAATAAAGAATTTCTACAAAGCTGTGTTGGGATAGATTTGTGTGGTTACAAATTTATTCGTACCCTAACCTCTTTCCATTCATGTGATCCTAATCAAGAATTTCTACAAATCGTCTGTTGGGATAGATTTGTACTCTTACAAATTTCTGCGTACCCTAACCTCTTTCCATTCATGTGATCCTAATCAAGAATTTCTTCAAAACATCCGATGTGATAGATTTGTGCTGTTCCAAATTTAGTTCTACCCTAACCTCTTTCCATTCATGTGATCCTAATCAAGAATTTCTACAAAACATCCGTTGGGATAGATTTGTGCTTTTCCAAATTTAGTTGTACCCTAACCTCTTTCCATTCATGTGATCCTAATCAAAAATTTCTACAAAGCTGTGTTGGGATAGATTTGTGCTTTTACAAATTTATTCGTACCCTAACCTCTTTCCATTCATGTGATCCTAATCAAGAATTTCTACAAAGCTGTGTTGGGATAGATTTGTACTTTTGCAAATTTCTTTGTACCCTAACCTCTCTCCATTCATGTAATCCTAATCAAGAATTTCTACAAAACTGTGTTGGGATCGATTTGTGCGGTTACAAATTAATTCGTACCCTAACCTCTTTCCATTCATGTGATCCTAATCAAGAATTTCTACAAAGCTGTGTTGGGATAGATTTGTGCTTTTCCAAATTTAGTTGTACCCTAACCTCTTTCCATTCATGTGATCCTAATCAAAAATTTCTACAAAGCTGTGTTGGGATAGATTTGTGCTTTTACAAATTTATTCGTACCCTAACCTCTTTCCATTCATGTGATCCTAATCAAGAATTTCTACAAAACTGTGTTGGGATAGATTTGTGCGGTTACAAATTTCTGCGTACCCTAACCTCTTTCCATTCATGTGATCCTAATCAAGAATTTCTACAAAACGTCCGTTGGGATAGATTTGTGCTTTTACAAATTTCTGCGTACCCTAACCTCTTTCCATTCATGTGATCCTAATCAAAAATTTCTACAAAACATCCGATGTGATAGATTTGTGCTTTTACAAATTTATTTGTACCCTACCTCTTTCCATTCACGTGATCCTAATCAAGAAAACTGTGTTGGGATAGATTTTTGCGTTTACAAATTTATTCGTACCCTAACCTCTTTCCATTCATGTGATCCTAATCAAGAATTTCTACAAAACGTCCGTTGGGATAGATTTGTGCTTTTACAAATTTTTGCGTACCCTAACCTCTTTCCATTCATGTGATCCTAATCAAAAATTTCTACAAAACATCCGATGTGATAGATTTGTCCTTTTACAAATTTATTTGTACCCTACCTCTTTCCATTCACGTGATCCTAATCAAGAATTTCTACAAAACATTCGTTGGGAAAGATTCTTGTGTTTACAGATTTCTGTGTATCCTATCGTACCTAACCTCTTTCCATTCATGTAATCCTAATCAAGAATTCCTACAAAGCTGTGTTGATATAGATTTGTGCTTTTACAAATTTATTCGTACCCTAACCTCTTTCCATTCATGTGATCCTAATCAAGAATTTCTACAAAACGTTCGTTGCGATAGATTTGTGCTTTTACAAATTTATTCGTACCCTAACCTCTTTCCATTCATGTAATCTTAATCAAGAATTTCTACAAAGCTGTGTTGGGATAGATTTGTGTGGTTACAAATTTATTCGTACCCTAACCTCTTTCCATTCATGTGATCCTAATCAAGAATTTCTACAAATCGTCTGTTGGGATAGATTTGTACTCTTACAAATTTCTGCGTACCCTAACCTCTTTTCATTCATGTGATCCTAATCAAGAATTTCTTCAAAACATCCGATGTGATAGATTTGTGCTGTTCCAAATTTAGTTCTACCCTAACCTCTTTCCATTCATGTGATCCTAATCAAGAATTTCTACAAAACATCCGTTGGGATAGATTTGTGCTTTTCCAAATTTAGTTGTACCCTAACCTCTTTCCATTCATGTGATCCTAATCAAGAATTTCTACAAAGCTGTGGTGGTATAGATTTGTGCTTTTACAAATTTATTCGTACCCTAACCTCTTTCCATTCATGTAATCCTAATCAAGAATTTCTACAAAGCTGTGTTGGGATAGATTTGTGCGGTTACAAATTTATTCGTACCCTAACCTCTTTCCATTCATGTGATCCTAATCAAGAATTCCTACAAAACGACTGTTGGGATAGATTTGTACTCTTACAAATTTCTGCGTACCCTAACCTCTTTCCATTCATGTGATCCTAATCAAGAATTTCTTCAAAACATCCGATGTGATAGATTTGTGCTGTTCCAAATTTAGTTCTACCCTAACCTCTTTCCATTCATGTGATCCTAATCAAGAATTTCTACAAATCATCTGTTGGGATAGATTTGTGCTTTTCCAAATTTAGTTGTACCCTACCTTTTTCCATTCATGTAATCCTAATCAAGAATTTCTACAAAACTGTGTTGGGATAGATTTGTGCGTTTACAAATTTATTCGTACCCTAACCTCTTTCCATTCATGTGATCCTAATCAAGAATTTCTACAAAACGTCCGTTGGGATAGATTTGTGCTTTTACAAATTTCTGCGTACACTTACCTCTTTCCATTCATGTGATCCTAATCAAGAATTTCTTCAAAACATCCGATGTGATAGATTTGTGCTTTTCCAAATTTAGTTGTACCCTACCTTTTTCCATTCATGTGATCCTAATCAAGAATTTCTACAAAACATCCGTTGGGATAGATTTGTGCGTTTACAAATTTCTACGTACACTAATGTACCTAACCTCTCTCCATTGATGTAATCCTAATCAAGAATTTCTACAAAACTGTGTTGGGATAGATTTGTGCGGTTACAAATTTCTGCGTACCCTAACCTCTTTCCATTCATGTGATCCTAATCAAGAATTTCTTCAAAACATCCGATGTGATAGATTTGTGCTGTTCCAAATTTAGTTCTACCCTAACCTCTTTCCATTCATGTGATCCTAATCAAGAATTTCTACAAAACGTCCGTTGGGATAGATTTGTGCTTTTACAAATTTCTGCGTACACTTACCTCTTTCCATTCATGTGATCCTAATCAAGAATTTCTTCAAAACATCCGATGTGATAGATTTGTGCTTTTCCAAATTTAGTTGTACCCTACCTTTTTCCATTCATGTGATCCTAATCAAGAATTTCTACAAAACATCTGTTGGGATAGATTTGTGCGTTTACAAATTTCTACGTACCCTAATGTACCTAACCTCTCTCCATTGATGTAATCCTAATCAAGAATTTCTACAAAACTGTGTTGGGATAGATTTGTGCGTTTACAAATTTATTCGTACCCTAACCTCTTTCCATTCATATGATCCTAATCAAGAATTTCTACAAAACGTCCGTTGGGATAGATATGTGCTTTTACAAATTTTTGCGTACCCTAACCTCTTTCCATTCATGTGATCCTAATCAAAAATTTCTACAAAACATCCGATGTGATAGATTTGTGCTTTTCCAAATTTATTTGTACCCTACCTCTTTCCATTCACGTGATCCTAATCAAGAATTTCTACAAAACATTCGTTGGGAAAGATTCTTGTGTTTACAGATTTCTGTGTACCCTATCGTACCTAACCTCTTTCCATTCATGTAATCCTAATCAAGAATTTCTACAAAGCTGTGTTGGGATAGATTTGTGTGGTTACAAATTTATTCGTACCCTAACCTCTTTCCATTCATGTGATCCTAATCAAGAATTTCTACAAATCGTCTGTTGGGATAGATTTGTACTCTTACAAATTTCTGCGTACCCTAACCTCTTTCCATTCATGTGATCCTAATCAAAAATTTCTTCAAAACATCCGATGTGATAGATTTGTGCTGTTCCAAATTTAGTTCTACCCTAACCTCTTTCCATTCATGTGATCCTAATCAAGAATTTCTACAAAACATCCGTTGGGATAGATTTGTGCTTTTCCAAATTTAGTTTACCCTAACCTCTTTCCATTCATGTGATCCTAATCAAGAATTTCTACAAAGCTGTGTTGGTATAGATTTGTGCTTTTACAAATTTATTCGTACCCTAACCTCTTTCCATTCATGTAATCCTAATCAAGAATTTCTACAAAGCTGTGTTGGGATAGATTTGTGCTTTTACAAATTTATTCGTACCCTAACCTCTTTCCATTCATGTGATCCTAATCAAGAATTTCTACAAAACATCCGTTGGGATAGATTTGTGCTTTTCCAAATTTAGTTGTACCCTAACCTCTTTCCATTCATGTGATCCTAATCAAGAATTTCAACAAAGCTGTGTTGGTGCAGATTTGTGCTTTTACAAATTTATTCGTACCCTAACCTCTCTCCATTCATGTAATCCTAATCAAGAATTTCTACAAAACTGTGTTGGGATAGATTTGTGTGGTTACAAATTTATTCGTACCCTAACCTCTTTCCATTCATGTGATCCTAATCAAGAATTTCTACAAATCGTCTGTTGGGATAGATTTGTACTCTTACAAATTTCTGCGTACCCTAACCTCTTTCCATTCATGTGATCCTAATCAAGAATTTCTTCAAAACATCCGATGTGATAGATTTGTGCTGTTCCAAATTTAGTTCTACCCTAACCTCTTTCCATTCATGTGATCCTAATCAAGAATTTCTACAAAACATCCGTTGGGATAGATTTGTGCTTTTCCAAATTTAGTTGTACCCTAACCTCTTTCCATTCATGTGATCCTAATAAAGAATTTCTACAAAGCTGTGTTGGGATAGATTTGTGCTTTTACAAATTTATTCGTACCCTAACCTCTTTCCATTCATGTGATCCTAATCAAGAATTTCTACAAAGCTGTGTTGGGATAGATTTGTACTTTTGCAAATTTCTTTGTATCCTAACCTCTCTCCATTCATGTAATCCTAATCAAGAATTTCTACAAAACTGTGTTGGGATCGATTTGTGCGGTTACAAATTAATTCGTACCCTAACCTCTTTCCATTCATGTGATCCTAATCAAGAATTTCTACAAAGCTGTGTTGGGATAGATTTGTACTTTTGCAAATTTCTTTGTATCCTAACCTCTCTCCATTCATGTAATCCTAATCAAGAATTTCTACAAAACTGTGTTGGGATAGATTTGTGCGGTTACAAATTTCTGCGTACCCTAACCTCTTTCCATTCATGTGATCCTAATCAAGAATTTCTATAAAACGTCCGTTGGGATAGATTTCTGCTTTTACAAATTTTTGCGTACCCTAACCTCTTTCCATTCATGTGATCCTAATCAAAAATTTCTACAAAACATCCGATGTGATAGATTTGTGCTTTTACAAATTTATTCGTACCCTAACCTCATTCCATTCATGTGATCCTAATCAAGAATTTCTACAAAACGTTCGTTGCGATAGAATTGTGCTTTTACAAATTTATTCGTACCCTAACCTCTTTCCATTCATGTGATCCTAATCAAGAATTTCTACAAATCGTCTGTTGGGATAGATTTGTACTCTTACAAATTTCTGCGTACCCTAACCTCTTTCCATTCATGTGATCCTAATCAAAAATTTCTTCAAAACATCCGATGTGATAGATTTGTGCTGTTCCAAATTTAGTTCTACCCTAACCTCTTTCCATTCATGTGATCCTAATCAAGAATTTCTACAAAACATCCGTTGGGATAGATTTGTGCTTTTCCAAATTTATTCGTACCCTAACCTCTTTCCATTCATGTGATCCTAATCAAGAATTTCTTCAAAACATCCGATGTGATAGATTTGTGCTGTTCCAAATTTAGTTCTACCCTAACCTCTTTCCATTCATGTAATCCTAATCAAGAATTTCTACAAAACATCTGTTGGGATAGATTTGTGCTTTTCCAAATTTAGTTGTACCCTACCTTTTTCCATTCATGTGATCCTAATCAAGAATTTCTACAAAACATCCGTTGGGATAGATTTGTGCTTTTCCAAATTTAGTTGTACCCTAACCTCTTTCCATTCATGTGATCATAATCAAGAATTTCTACAAAGCTGTGTTGGGATAGATTTGTGCTTTTACAAATTTATTCGTACCCTAACCTCTTTCCATTCATGTGATCCTAATCAAGAATTTCTTCAAAACATCCGATGTGATAGATTTGTGCTGTTCCAAATTTAGTTCTACCCTAACCTCTTTCCATTCATGTAATCCTAATCAAGAATTTCTACAAAACATCTGTTGGGATAGATTTGTGCTTTTCCAAATTTAGTTGTACCCTACCTTTTTCCATTCATGTGATCCTAATCAAGAATTTCTACAAAACATCCGTTGGGATAGATTTGTGCTTTTCCAAATTTAGTTGTACCCTAACCTCTTTCCATTCATGTGATCATAATCAAGAATTTCTACAAAGCTGTGTTGGTGTAGATTTGTGCTTTTACAAATTTATTTGTACCCTAACCTCTCTCCATTCATGTAATCCTAATCAAGAATTTCTACAAAACTGTGTTGGGATAGATTTGTGTGGTTACAAATTTATTCGTACCCTAACCTCTTTCCATTCATGTGATCCTAATCAAGAATTTCTACAAAGCTGTGTTGGTATAGATTTGTGCTTTTACAAATTTATTCGTACCCTAACCTCTTTCCATTCATGTAATCCTAATCAAGAATTTCTACAAAGCTGTGTTGGGATAGATTTGTGCTTTTACAAATTTATTCGTACCCTAACCTCTTTCCATACATGTGATCCTAATCAAGAATTTCTTCAAAACATCCGATGTGATAGATTTGTACTGTTCCAAATTTAGTTCTACCCTAACCTCTTTCCATTCATGTGATCCTAATCAAGAATTTCTACAAAACATCTGTTGGGATAGATTTGTGCTTTTCCAAATATAGTTGTACCCTACCTTTTTCCATTCATGTGATCCTAATCAAGAATTTCTACAAAACATCCGTTGGGATAGATTTGTGCTTTTCCAAATTTAGTTGTACCCTAACCTCTTTCCATTCATGTGATCCTAATCAAGAATTTCTACAAAGCTGTGTTGGTGTAGATTTATGCTTTTACAAATTTATTCGTACCCTAACCTCTTTCCATTCATGTAATCCTAGTCAAGAATTTCTACAAAGCTGTGTTGGGATAGATTTGTGCTTTTACAAATTTATTCGTACCCTAACCTCTTTCCATTCATGTGATCCTAATCAAAAATTTCTACAAAGCTGTGTTGGGATAGATTTGTACTTTTGCAAATTTCTTTGTATCCTAACCTCTCTCCATTCAGGTAATCCTAATCAAGAATTTCTACAAAACTGTGTTGGGATCGATTTGTGCGGTTACAAATTAATTCGTACCCTAACCTCTTTCCATTCATGTGATCCTAATCAAGAATTTCTACAAAGCTGTGTTGGGATAGATTTGTGCTTTTCCAAATTTAGTTGTACCCTAACCTCTTTCCATTCATGTGATCCTAATCAAAAATTTCTACAAAGCTGTGTTGGGATAGATTTGTGCTTTTACAAATTTATTCGTACCCTAACCTCTTTCCATTCATGTGATCCTAATCAAGAATTTCTACAAAACTGTGTTGGGATAGATTTGTGCGGTTACAAATTTCTGCGTACCCTAACCTCTTTCCATTCATGTGATCCTAATCAAGAATTTCTACAAAACTGTGTTGGGATAGATTTGTGCGTTTACAAATTTATTCGTACCCTAACCTCTTTCCATTCATGTGATCCTAATCAAGAATTTCTACAAAACGTCCGTTGGGATAGATTTGTGCTTTTACAAATTTTTGCGTACCCTAACCTCTTTCCATTCATGTGATCCTAATCAAGAATTTCTACAAAACTGTGTTGGGATAGATTTGTGCGTTTACAAATTTATTCGTACCCTAACCTCTTTCCATTCATGTGATCCTAATCAAGAATTTCTACAAAACGTCCGTTGGGATAGATTTGTGCTTTTACAAATTTTTGCGTACCCTAACCTCTTTCCATTCATGTGATCCTAATCAAAAATTTCTACAAAACATCCGATGTGATAGATTTGTGCTTTTACAAATTTATTTGTACCCTACCTCTTTCCATTCACGTGATCCTAATCAAGAAAACTGTGTTGGGATAGATTTGTGCGTTTACAAATTTATTCGTACCCTAACCTCTTTCCATTCATGTGATCCTAATCAAGAATTTCTACAAAACGTCCGTTGGGAAAGATTTGTGCTTTTACAAATTTTTGCGTACCCTAACCTCTTTCCATTCATGTGATCCTAATCAAAAATTTCTACAAAACATCCGATGTGATAGATTTGTGCTTTTACAAATTTATTTGTACCCTACCTCTTTCCATTCACGTGATCCTAATCAAGAATTTCTACAAAACATTCGTTGGGAAAGATTCTTGTGTTTACAGATTTCTGTGTATCATATCGTACCTAACCTCTTTCCATTCATGTAATCCTAATCAAGAATTCCTACAAAGCTGTGTTGATATAGATTTGTGCTTTTACAAATTTATTCGTACCCTAACCTCTTTCCATTCATGTGATCCTAATCAAGAATTTCTACAAAACGTTCGTTGCGATAGATTTGTGCTTTTACAAATTTATTCGTACCCTAACCTCTTTCCATTCATGTAATCTTAATAAAGAATTTCTACAAAGCTGTGTTGGGATAGATTTGTGTGGTTACAAATTTATTCGTACCCTAACCTCTTTACATTCATGTGATCCTAATCAAGAATTTCTACAAATCGTCTGTTGGGATAGATTTGTACTCTTACAAATTTCTGCGTACCCTAACCTCTTTCCATTCATGTGATCCTAATCAAGAATTTCTTCAAAACATCCGATGTGATAGATTTGTGCTGTTCCAAATTTAGTTCTACCCTAACCTCTTTCCATTCATGTGATCCTAATCAAGAATTTCTACAAAACATCCGTTGGGATAGATTTGTGCTTTTCCAAATTTAGTTGTACCCTAACCTCTTTCCATTCATGTGATCCTAATCAAGAATTTCTACAAAGCTGTGTTGGTATAGATTTGTGCTTTTACAAATTTATTCGTACCCTAACCTCTTTCCATTCATGTAATCCTAATCAAGAATTTCTACAAAGCTGTGTTGGGATAGATTTGTGCTTTTACAAATTTATTCGTACCCTAACCTCCTTCCATTCATGTAATCCTAATCAAGAATTTCTACAAAGCTGTGTTGGGATAGATTTGTGCTTTTACAAATTTATTCGTACCCTAACCTCTTTCCATTCATGTAATCCTAATCAAGAATTTCTACAAAGCTGTGTTGGGATAGATTTGTGCTTTTACAAATTTATTCGTACCCTAACCTCTTTCCATTCATGTGATCCTAATCAAGAATTTCTTCAAAACATCCGATGTGATAGATTTGTGCTGTTCCAAATTTAGTTCTACCCTAACCTCTTTCCATTCATGTAATCCTAATCAAGAATTTCTACAAAACATCTGTTGGGATAGATTTGTGCTTTTCCAAATTTAGTTGTACCCTACCTTTTTCCATTCATGTGATCCTAATCAAGAATTTCTACAAAACATCCGTTGGGATAGATTTGTGCTTTTCCAAATTTAGTTGTACCCTAACCTCTTTCCATTCATGTGATCATAATCAAGAATTTCTACAAAGCTGTGTTGGTATAGATTTGTGCTTTTACAAATTTATTCGTACCCTAACCTCTTTCCATTCATGTAATCCTAATCAAGAATTTCTACAAAGCTGTGTTGGGATAGATTTGTGCTTTTACAAATTTATTCGTACCCTAACCTCTTTCCATACATGTGATCCTAATCAAGAATTTCTTCAAAACATCCGATGTGATAGATTTGTGCTGTTCCAAATTTAGTTCTACCCTAACCTCTTTCCATTCATGTGATCCTAATCAAGAATTTCTACAAAACATCTGTTGGGATAGATTTGTGCTTTTCCAAATATAGTTGTACCCTACCTTTTTCCATTCATGTGATCCTAATCAAGAATTTCTACAAAACATCCGTTGGGATAGATTTGTGCTTTTCCAAATTTAGTTGTACCCTAACCTCTTTCCATTCATGTGATCCTAATCAAGAATTTCTACAAAGCTGTGTTGGTGTAGATTTATGCTTTTACAAATTTATTCGTACCCTAACCTCTTTCCATTCATGTAATCCTAATCAAGAATTTCTACAAAGCTGTGTTGGGATAGATTTGTGCTTTTACAAATTTATTCGTACCCTAACCTCTTTCCATTCATGTGATCCTAATCAAAAATTTCTACAAAGCTGTGTTGGGATAGATTTGTACTTTTGCAAATTTCTTTGTATCCTAACCTCTCTCCATTCAGGTAATCCTAATCAAGAATTTCTACAAAACTGTGTTGGGATCGATTTGTGCGGATACAAATTAATTCGTACCCTAACCTCTTTCCATTCATGTGATCCTAATCAAGAATTTCTACAAAGCTGTGTTGGGATAGATTTGTGCTTTTCCAAATTTAGTTGTACCCTAACCTCTTTTCATTCATGTGATCCTAATCAAAAATTTCTACAAAGCTGTGTTGGGATAGATTTGTGCTTTTACAAATTTATTCGTACCCTAACCTCTTTCCATTCATGTGATCCTAATCAAGAATTTCTACAAAACTGTGTTGGGATAGATTTGTGCGGTTACAAATTTCTGCGTACCCTAACCTCTTTCCATTCATGTGATCCTAATCAAGAATTTCTACAAAACTGTGTTGGGATAGATTTGTGCGTTTACAAATTTATTCGTACCCTAACCTCTTTCCATTCATGTGATCCTAATCAAGAATTTCTACAAAACGTCCGTTGGGATAGATTTGTGCTTTTACAAATTTTTGCGTACCCTAACCTCTTTCCATTCATGTGATCCTAATCAAAAATTTCTACAAAACATCCGATGTGATAGATTTGTGCTTTTACAAATTTATTTGTACCCTACCTCTTTCCATTCACGTGATCCTAATCAAGAAAACTGTGTTGGGATAGATTTGTGCGTTTACAAATTTATTCGTACCCTAACCTCTTTCCATTCATGTGATCCTAATCAAGAATTTCTACAAAACGTCCGTTGGGAAAGATTTGTGCTTTTACAAATTTTTGCGTACCCTAACCTCTTTCCATTCATGTGATCCTAATCAAAAATTTCTACAAAACATCCGATGTGATAGATTTGTGCTTTTACAAATTTATTTGTACCCTACCTCTTTCCATTCACGTGATCCTAATCAAGAATTTCTACAAAACATTCGTTGGGAAAGATTCTTGTGTTTACAGATTTCTGTGTATCATATCGTACCTAACCTCTTTCCATTCATGTAATCCTAATCAAGAATTCCTACAAAGCTGTGTTGATATAGATTTGTGCTTTTACAAATTTATTCGTACCCTAACCTCTTTCCATTCATGTGATCCTAATCAAGAATTTCTACAAAACGTTCGTTGCGATAGATTTGTGCTTTTACAAATTTATTCGTACCCTAACCTCTTTCCATTCATGTAATCTTAATAAAGAATTTCTACAAAGCTGTGTTGGGATAGATTTGTGTGGTTACAAATTTATTCGTACCCTAACCTCTTTCCATTCATGTGATCCTAATCAAGAATTTCTACAAATCGTCTGTTGGGATAGATTTGTACTCTTACAAATTTCTGCGTACCCTAACCTCTTTCCATTCATGTGATCCTAATCAAGAATTTCTTCAAAACATCCGATGTGATAGGTTTGTGCTGTTCCAAATTTAGTTCTACCCTAACCTCTTTCCATTCATGTGATCCTAATCAAGAATTTCTACAAAACATCCGTTGGGATAGATTTGTGCTTTTCCAAATTTAGTTGTACCCTAACCTCTTTCCATTCATGTGATCCTAATCAAGAATTTCTACAAAGCTGTGTTGGTATAGATTTGTGCTTTTACAAATTTATTCGTACCCTAACCTCTTTCCATTCATGTAATCCTAATCAAGAATTTCTACAAAGCTGTGTTGGGATAGATTTGTGCTTTTACAAATTTATTCGTACCCTAACCTCCTTCCATTCATGTAATCCTAATCAAGAATTTCTACAAAGCTGTGTTGGGATAGATTTGTGCTTTTACAAATTTATTCGTACCCTAACCTCTTTCCATTCATGTAATCCTAATCAAGAATTTCTACAAAGCTGTGTTGGGATAGATTTGTGCTTTTACAAATTTATTCGTACCCTAACCTCTTTCCATTCATGTGATCCTAATCAAGAATTTCTTCAAAACATACGATGTGATAGATTTGTGCTGTTCCAAATTTAGTTCTACCCTAACCTCTTTCCATTCATGTGATCCTAATCAAGAATTTCTACAAAACATCTGTTGGGATAGATTTGTGCTTTTCCAAATTTAGTTGTACCCTACCTTTTTACATTCATGTGATCCTAATCAAGAATTTCTACAAAACATCCGTTGGGATAGATTTGTGCTTTTCCAAATTTAGTTGTACCCTAACCTCTTTCCATTCATGTGATCATAATCAAGAATTTCTACAAAGCTGTGTTGGTGTAGATTTGTGCTTTTACAAATTTATTCGTACCCTAACCTCTCTCCATTCATGTAATCCTAATCAAGAATTTCTACAAAACTGTGTTGGGATAGATTTGTGTGGTTACAAATTTATTCGTACCCTAACCTCTTTCCATTCATGTGATCCTAATCAAGAATTTCTACAAAGCTGTGTTGGGATAGATTTGTGCTTTTACAAATTTATTCGTACCCTAACCTCTTTCCATTCATGTGATCCTAATCAAGAATTTCTTCAAAACATCCGATGTGATAGATTTGTGCTGTTCCAAATTTAGTTCTACCCTAACCTCTTTCCATTCATGTAATCCTAATCAAGAATTTCTACAAAGCTGTGTTGGGATAGATTTGTGCTTTTACAAATTTATTCGTACCCTAACCTCTTTCCATACATGTGATCCTAATCAAGAATTTCTTCAAAACATCCGATGTGATAGATTTGTGCTGTTCCAAATTTAGTTCTACCCTAACCTCTTTCCATTCATGTGATCCTAATCAGGAATTTCTACAAAACATCTGTTGGGATAGATTAGTGCTTTTCCAAATATAGTTGTACCCTACCTTTTTCCATTCATGTGATCCTAATCAAGAATTTCTACAAAACATCCGTTGGGATAGATTTGTGCTTTTCCAAATTTAGTTGTACCATAACCTCTTTCCATTCATGTGATCCTAATCAAGAATTTCTACAAAGCTGTGTTGGTGTAGATTTATGCTTTTACAAATTTATTCGTACCCTAACCTCTTTCCATTCATGTAATCCTAATCAAGAATTTCTACAAAGCTGTGTTGGGATAGATTTGTGCTTTTACAAATTTATTCGTACCCTAACCTCTTTCCATTCATGTGATCCTAATCAAAAATTTCTACAAAGCTGTGTTGGGATAGATTTGTACTTTTGCAAATTTCTTTGTATCCTAACCTCTCTCCATTCATGTAATCCTAATCAAGAATTTCTACAAAACTGTGTTGGGATCGATTTGTGCGGTTACAAATTAATTCGTACCCTAACCTCTTTCCATTCATGTGATCCTAATCAAGAATTTCTACAAAGCTGTGTTGGGATAGATTTGTGCTTTTCCAAATTTAGTTGTACCCTAACCTCTTTCCATTCATGTGATCCTAATCAAAAATTTCTACAAAGCTGTGTTGGGATAGATTTGTGCTTTTACAAATTTATTCGTACCCTAACCTCTTTCCATTCATGTGATCCTAATCAAGAATTTCTACAAAACTGTGTTGGGATAGATTTGTGCGGTTACAAATTTCTGCGTACCCTAACCTCTTTCCATTCATGTGATCCTAATCAAGAATTTCTACAAAACTGTGTTGGGATAGATTTGTGCGTTTACAAATTTATTCGTACCCTAACCTCTTTCCATTCATGTGATCCTAATCAAGAATTTCTACAAAACTTCCGTTGGGATAGATTTGTGCTTTTACAAATTTTTGCGTACCCTAACCTCTTTCCATTCATGTGATCCTAATCAAAAATTTCTACAAAACATCCGATGTGATAGATTTGTGCTTTTACAAATTTATTTGTACCCTACCTCTTTCCATTCACGTGATCCTAATCAAGAAAACTGTGTTGGGATAGATTTGTGCGTTTACAAATTTATTCGTACCCTAACCTCTTTCCATTCATGTGATCCTAATCAAGAATTTCTACAAAACGTCCGTTGGGATAGATTTGTGCTTTTACAAATTTTTGCGTACCCTAACCTCTTTCCATTCATGTGATCCTAATCAAAAATTTCTACAAAACATCCGATGTGATAGATTTGTGCTTTTACAAATTTATTTGTACCCTACCTCTTTCCATTCACGTGATCCTAATCAAGAATTTCTACAAAACATTCGTTGGGAAAGATTCTTGTGTTTACAGATTTCTGTGTATCCTATCGTACCTAACCTCTTTCCATTCATGTAATCCTAATCAAGAATTCCTACAAAGCTGTGTTGATATAGATTTGTGCTTTTACAAATTTATTCGTACCCTAACCTCTTTCCATTCATGTGATCCTAATCAAGAATTTCTACAAAACGTTCGTTGCGATAGATTTGTGCTTTTACAAATTTATTCGTACCCTAATCTCTTTCCATTCATGTAATCTTAATCAAGAATTTCTACAAAGCTGTGTTGGGATAGATTTGTGTGGTTACAAATTTATTCGTACCCTAACCTCTTTCCATTCATGTGATCCTAATCAAGAATTTCTACAAATCGTCTGTTGGGATAGATTTGTTCTTTTACAAATTTCTGCGTACCCTAACCTCTTTCCATTCATGTGATCCTAATCAAGAATTTCTTCAAAACATCCGATGTGATAGATTTGTGCTGTTCCAAATTTAGTTCTACCCTAACCTCTTTCAATTCATGTGATCCTAATCAAGAATTTCTACAAAACATCCGTTGGGATAGATTTGTGCTTTTCCAAATTTAGTTGTACCCTAACCTCTTTCCATTCATGTGATCCTAATCAAGAATTTCTACAAAGCTGTGTTGGTATAGATTTGTGCTTTTACAAATTTATTCGTACCCTAACCTCTTTCCATTCATGCAATCCTAATCAAGAATTTCTACAAAGCTGTGTTGGGATAGATTTGTGCTTTTACAAATTTATTCGTACCCTAACCTCTTTCCATTCATGTGATCCTAATCAAAAATTTTTACAAAGCTGTGTTGGGATAGATTTGTACTTTTGCAAATTTCTTTGTATCCTAACCTCTCTCCATTCATGTAATCCTAATCAAGAATTTCTACAAAACTGTGTTGGGATAGATTTGTGCGGTTACAAATTTATTCGTACGCTAACCACTTTCCATTCATGTGATCCTAATCAAGAATTCCTACAAAACGTCTGTTGGGATAGATTTGTACTCTTACAAATTTCTGCGTACCCTAACCTCTTTCCATTCATGTGATCCTAATCAAGAATTTCTTCAAAACATCCGATGTGATAGATTTGTGCTGTTCCAAATTTAGTTCTACCCTAACCTCTTTCCATTCATGTGATCCTAATCAAGAATTTCTACAAATCATCTGTTGGGATAGATTTGTGCTTTTCCAAATTTAGTTGTACCCTACCTTTTTCCATTCATGTGATCCTAATCAAGAATTTCTACAAAACTGTGTTGGGATAGATTTGTGCGTTTACAAATTTATTCGTACCCTAACCTCTTTCCATTCATGTGATCCTAATCAAGAATTTCTACAAAACGTCCGTTGGGATAGATTTGTGCTTTTACAAATTTCTGCGTACACTAACCTCTTTCCATTCATGTGATCCTAATCAAGAATTTCTTCAAAACATCCGATGTGATAGATTTGTGCTTTTCCAAATTTACTTGTACCCTACCTTTTTCCATTCATGTTATCCTAATCAAGAATTTCTACAAAACATCCGTTGGGATAGATTTGTGCGTTTACAAATTTCTACGTACACTAATGTACCTAACCTCTCTCCATTGATGTAATCCTAATCAAGAATTTCTACAAAACTGTGTTGGGATAGATTTGTGCGGTTACAAATTTCTGCGTACCCTAACCTCTTTCCATTCATGTGATCCTAATCAAGAATTTCTACAAAACGTCCGTTGGGATAGATATGTGCTTTTACAAATTTTTGCGTACCCTAACCTCTTTCCATTCATGTGATCCTAATCAAAAATTTCTACAAAACATCCGATGTGATAGATTTGTGCTTTTCCAAATTTATTTGTACCCTACCTCTTTCCATTCACGTGATCCTAATCAAGAATTTCTACAAAACATTCGTTGGGAAAGATTCTTGTGTTTACAGATTTCTGTGTACCCTATCGTACCTAACCTCTTTCCATTCATGTAATCCTAATCAAGAATTTCTACAAAGCTGTGTTGGGATAGATTTGTGTGGTTACAAATTTATTCGTACCCTAACCTCTTTCCATTCATGTGATCCTAATCAAGAATTTCTACAAATCGTCTGTTGGGATAGATTTGTACTCTTACAAATTTCTGCGTACCCTAACCTCTTTCCATTCATGTGATCCTAATCAAAAATTTCTTCAAAACATCCGATGTGATAGATTTGTGCTGTTCCAAATTTAGTTCTACCCTAACCTCTTTCCATTCATGTGATCCTAATCAAGAATTTCTACAAAACATCCGTTGGGATAGATTTGTGCTTTTCCAAATTTAGTTTACCCTAACCTCTTTCCATTCATGTGATCCTAATCAAGAATTTCTACAAAGCTGTGTTGGTATAGATTTGTGCTTTTACAAATTTATTCGTACCCTAACCTCTTTCCATTCATGTAATCCTAATCAAGAATTTCTACAAAGCTGTGTTGGGATAGATTTGTGCTTTTACAAATTTATTCGTACCCTAACCTCTTTCCATTCATGTGATCCTAATCAAGAATTTCTACAAAACATCCGTTGGGATAGATTTGTGCTTTTCCAAATTTAGTTGTACCCTAACCTCTTTCCATTCATGTGATCCTAATCAAGAATTTCAACAAAGCTGTGTTGGTGCAGATTTGTGCTTTTACAAATTTATTCGTACCCTAACCTCTCTCCATTCATGTAATCCTAATCAAGAATTTCTACAAAACTGTGTTGGGATAGATTTGTGTGGTTACAAATTTATTCGTACCCTAACCTCTTTCCATTCATGTGATCCTAATCAAGAATTTCTACAAATCGTCTGTTGGGATAGATTTGTACTCTTACAAATTTCTGCGTACCCTAACCTCTTTCCATTCATGTGATCCTAATCAAGAATTTCTTCAAAACATCCGATGTGATAGATTTGTGCTGTTCCAAATTTAGTTGTACCCTAACCTCTTTCCATTCATGTGATCCTAATAAAGAATTTCTACAAAACATCCGAAGTGATAGATTTGTGCTTTTCCAAATTTAGTTGTACCCTAACCTCTTTCCATTCATGTGATCCTAATAAAGAATTTCTACAAAGCTGTGTTGGGATAGATTTGTGCTTTTACAAATTTATTCGTACCCTAACCTCTTTCCATTCATGTGATCCTAATCAAGAATTTCTACAAAGCTGTGTTGGGATAGATTTGTACTTTTGCAAATTTCTTTGTATCCTAACCTCTCTCCATTCATGTAATCCTAATCAAGAATTTCTACAAAACTGTGTTGGGATCGATTTGTGCGGTTACAAATTAATTCGTACCCTAACCTCTTTCCATTCATGTGATCCTAATCAAGAATTTCTACAAAGCTGTGTTGGGATAGATTTGTACTTTTGCAAATTTCTTTGTATCCTAACCTCTCTCCATTCATGTAATCCTAATCAAGAATTTCTACAAAACTGTGTTGGGATAGATTTGTGCGGTTACAAATTTCTGCGTACCCTAACCTCTTTCCATTCATGTGATCCTAATCAAGAATTTCTACAAAACGTCCGTTGGGATAGATTTGTGCTTTTACAAATTTTTGCGTACCCTAACCTCTTTCCATTCATGTGATCCTAATCAAAAATTTCTACAAAACTTCCGATGTGATAGATTTGTGCTTTTACAAATTTATTTGTACCCTACCTCTTTCCATTCACGTGATCCTAATCAAGAATTTCTACAAAACATTCGTTGGGAAAGATTCTTGTGTTTACAGATTTCTGTGTATCCTATCGTACCTAACCTCTTTCCATTCATGTAATCCTAATCAAGAATTCCTACAAAGCTGTGTTGATATAGATTTGTGCTTTTACAAATTTATTCGTACCCTAACCTCATTCCATTCATGTGATCCTAATCAAGAATTTCTACAAAACGTTCGTTGCGATAGATTTGTGCTTTTACAAATTTATTCGTACCCTAACCTCTTTCCATTCATGTTATCTTAATCAAGAATTTCTACAAAGCTGTGTTGGGATAGATTTGTGTGGTTACAAATTTATTCGTACCCTAACCTCTTTCCATTCATGTGATCCTAATCAAGAATTTCTACAAATCGTCTGTTGGGATAGATTTGTACTCTTACAAATCTCTGCGTACCCTAACCTCTTTCCATTCATGTGATCCTAATCAAAAATTTCTTCAAAACATCCGATGTGATAGATTTGTGCTGTTCCAAATTTAGTTCTACCCTAACCTCTTTCCATTCATGTGATCCTAATCAAGAATTTCTACAAAACATCCGCTGGGATAGATTTGTGCTTTTCCAAATTTAGTTGTACCCTAACCTCTTTCCATTCATGTGATCCTAATCAAGAATTCCTACAAAGCTGTGTTGATATACATTTGTGCTTTTACAAATTTATTCGTACCCTAACCTCTTTCCATTCATGTAATCCTAATCAAGAATTTCTACAAAGCTGTGTTGGGATAGATTTGTGTGGTTACAAATTTATTCGTACCCTAACCTCTTTCCATTCATGTGATCCTAATCAAGAATTTCTACAAATCGTCTGTTGGGATAGATTTGTACTCTTACAAATTTCTGCGTACCCTAACCTCTTTCCATTCATGTGATCCTAATCAAAAATTTCTTCAAAACATCCGATGTGATAGATTTGTGCTGTTCCAAATTTAGTTCTACCCTAACCTCTTTCCATTCATGTGATCCTAATCAAGAATTTCTACAAAACATCCGTTGGGATAGATTTGTGCTTTTCCAAATTTAGTTGTACCCTAACCTCTTTCCATTCATGTGATCCTAATCAAGAATTTCTACAAAGCTGTGTTGGGATAGATTTGTGCTTTTACAAATTTATTCGTACCCTAACCTCTTTCCATTCATGTAATCCTAATCAAGAATTTCTACAAAGCTGTGTTGGGATAGATTTGTGCTTTTACAAATTTATTCGTACCCTAACCTCCTTCCATTCATGTAATCCTAATCAAGAATTTCTACAAAGCTGTGTTGGGATAGATTTGTGCTTTTACAAATTTATTCGTACCCTAACCTCTTTCCATTCATGTAATCCTAATCAAGAATTTCTACAAAGCTGTGTTGGGATAGATTTGTGCTTTTACAAATTTATTCGTACCCTAACCTCTTTCCATTCATGTGATCCTAATCAAGAATTTCTTCAAAACATACGATGTGATAGATTTGTGCTGTTCCAAATTTAGTTCTACCCTAACCTCTTTCCATTCATGTGATCCTAATCAAGAATTTCTACAAAACATCTGTTGGGATAGATTTGTGCTTTTCCAAATTTAGTTGTACCCTACCTTTTTCCATTCATGTGATCCTAATCAAGAATTTCTACAAAACATCCGTTGGGATAGATTTGTGCTTTTCCAAATTTAGTTGTACCCTAACCTCTTTCCATTCATGTGATCATAATCAAGAATTTCTACAAAGCTGTGTTGGTGTAGATTTGTGCTTTTACAAATTTATTCGTACCCTAACCTCTCTCCATTCATGTAATCCTAATCAAGAATTTCTACAAAACTGTGTTGGGATAGATTTGTGTGGTTACAAATTTATTCGTACCCTAACCTCTTTCCATTCATGTGATCCTAATCAAGAATTTCTACAAAGCTGTGTTGGGATAGATTTGTGCTTTTACAAATTTATTCGTACCCTAACCTCTTTCCATACATGTGATCCTAATCAAGAATTTCTTCAAAACATCCGATGTGATAGATTTGTGCTGTTCCAAATTTAGTTCTACCCTAACCTCTTTCCATTCATGTAATCCTAATCAAGAATTTCTACAAAGCTGTGTTGGGATAGATTTGTGCTTTTACAAATTTATTCGTACCCTAACCTCTTTCCATACATGTGATCCTAATCAAGAATTTCTTCAAAACATCCGATGTGATAGATTTGTGCTGTTCCAAATTTAGTTCTACCCTAACCTCTTTCCATTCATGTGATCCTAATCAGGAATTTCTACAAAACATCTGTTGGGATAGATTTGTGCTTTTCCAAATATAGTTGTACCCTACCTTTTTCCATTCATGTGATCCTAATCAAGAATTTCTACAAAACATCCGTTGGGATAGATTTGTGCTTTTCCAAATTTAGTTGTACCATAACCTCTTTCCATTCATGTGATCCTAATCAAGAATTTCTACAAAGCTGTGTTGGTGTAGATTTATGCTTTTACAAATTTATTCGTACCCTAACCTCTTTCCATTCATGTAATCCTAATCAAGAATTTCTACAAAGCTGTGTTGGGATAGATTTGTGCTTTTACAAATTTATTCGTACCCTAACCTCTTTCCATTCATGTGATCCTAATCAAAAATTTCTACAAAGCTGTGTTGGGATAGATTTGTACTTTTGCAAATTTCTTTGTATCCTAACCTCTCTCCATTCATGTAATCCTAATCAAGAATTTCTACAAAACTGTGTTGGGATCGATTTGTGCGGTTACAAATTAATTCGTACCCTAACCTCTTTCCATTCATGTGATCCTAATCAAGAATTTCTACAAAGCTGTGTTGGGATAGATTTGTGCTTTTACAAATTTATTCGTACCCTAACCTCTTTCCATTCATGTGATCCTAATCAAAAATTTCTACAAAGCTGTGTTGGGATAGATTTGTGCTTTTACAAATTTATTCGTACCCTAACCTCTTTCCATTCATGTGATCCTAATCAAGAATTTCTACAAAACTGTGTTGGGATAGATTTGTGCGGTTACAAATTTCTGCGTACCCTAACCTCTTTCCATTCATGTGATCCTAATCAAGAATTTCTACAAAACTGTGTTGGGATAGATTTGTGCGTTTACAAATTTATTCGTACCCTAACCTCTTTCCATTCATGTGATCCTAATCAAGAATTTCTACAAAACTTCCGTTGGGATAGATTTGTGCTTTTACAAATTTTTGCGTACCCTAACCTCTTTCCATTCATGTGATCCTAATCAAAAATTTCTACAAAACATCCGATGTGATAGATTTGTGCTTTTACAAATTTATTTGTACCCTACCTCTTTCCATTCACGTGATCCTAATCAAGAAAACTGTGTTGGGATAGATTTTTGCGTTTACAAATTTATTCGTACCCTAACCTCTTTCCATTCATGTGATCCTAATCAAGAATTTCTACAAAACGTCCGTTGGGATAGATTTGTGCTTTTACAAATTTTTGCGTACCCTAACCTCTTTCCATTCATGTGATCCTAATCAAAAATTTCTACAAAACATCCGATGTGATAGATTTGTGCTTTTACAAATTTATTTGTACCCTACCTCTTTCCATTCACGTGATCCTAATCAAGAATTTCTACAAAACATTCGTTGGGAAAGATTCTTGTGTTTACAGATTTCTGTGTATCCTATCGTACCTAACCTCTTTCCATTCATGTAATCCTAATCAAGAATTCCTACAAAGCTGTGTTGATATAGATTTGTGCTTTTACAAATTTATTCGTACCCTAACCTCTTTCCATTCATGTGATCCTAATCAAGAATTTCTACAAAACGTTCGTTGCGATAGATTTGTGCTTTTACAAATTTATTCGTACCCTAATCTCTTTCCATTCATGTAATCTTAATCAAGAATTTCTACAAAGCTGTGTTGGGATAGATTTGTGTGGTTACAAATTTATTCGTACCCTAACCTCTTTCCATTCATGTGATCCTAATCAAGAATTTCTACAAATCGTCTGTTGGGATAGATTTGTACTCTTACAAATTTCTGCGTACCCTAACCTCTTTCCATTCATGTGATCCTAATCAAGAATTTCTTCAAAACATCCGATGTGATAGATTTGTGCTGTTCCAAATTTAGTTCTACCCTAACCTCTTTCAATTCATGTGATCCTAATCAAGAATTTCTACAAAACATCCGTTGGGATAGATTTGTGCTTTTCCAAATTTAGTTGTACCCTAACCTCTTTCCATTCATGTGATCCTAATCAAGAATTTCTACAAAGCTGTGTTGGTATAGATTTGTGCTTTTACAAATTTATTCGTACCCTAACCTCTTTCCATTCATGCAATCCTAATCAAGAATTTCTACAAAGCTGTGTTGGGATAGATTTGTGCTTTTACAAATTTATTCGTACCCTAACCTCTTTCCATTCATGTGATCCTAATCAAAAATTTTTACAAAGCTGTGTTGGGATAGATTTGTACTTTTGCAAATTTCTTTGTATCCTAACCTCTCTCCATTCATGTAATCCTAATCAAGAATTTCTACAAAACTGTGTTGGGATAGATTTGTGCGGTTACAAATTTATTCGTACGCTAACCACTTTCCATTCATGTGATCCTAATCAAGAATTCCTACAAAACGTCTGTTGGGATAGATTTGTACTCTTACAAATTTCTGCGTACCCTAACCTCTTTCCATTCATGTGATCCTAATCAAGAATTTCTTCAAAACATCCGATGTGATAGATTTGTGCTGTTCCAAATTTAGTTCTACCCTAACCTCTTTCCATTCATGTGATCCTAATCAAGAATTTCTACAAATCATCTGTTGGGATAGATTTGTGCTTTTCCAAATTTAGTTGTACCCTACCTTTTTCCATTCATGTGATCCTAATCAAGAATTTCTACAAAACTGTGTTGGGATAGATTTGTGCGTTTACAAATTTATTCGTACCCTAACCTCTTTCCATTCATGTGATCCTAATCAAGAATTTCTACAAAACGTCCGTTGGGATAGATTTGTGCTTTTACAAATTTCTGCGTACACTAACCTCTTTCCATTCATGTGATCCTAATCAAGAATTTCTTCAAAACATCCGATGTGATAGATTTGTGCTTTTCCAAATTTAGTTGTACCCTACCTTTTTCCATTCATGTTATCCTAATCAAGAATTTCTACAAAACATCCGTTGGGATAGATTTGTGCGTTTACAAATTTCTACGTACACTAATGTACCTAACCTCTCTCCATTGATGTAATCCTAATCAAGAATTTCTACAAAACGTCCGTTGGGATAGATATGTGCTTTTACAAATTTTTGCGTACCCTAACCTCTTTCCATTCATGTGATCCTAATCAAGAATTTCTACAAAACGTCCGTTGGGATAGATATGTGCTTTTACAAATTTTTGCGTACCCTAACCTCTTTCCATTCATGTGATCCTAATCAAAAATTTCTACAAAACATCCGATGTGATAGATTTGTGCTTTTCCAAATTTATTTGTACCCTACCTCTTTCCATTCACGTGATCCTAATCAAGAATTTCTACAAAACATTCGTTGGGAAAGATTCTTGTGTTTACAGATTTCTGTGTACCCTATCGTACCTAACCTCTTTCCATTCATGTAATCCTAATCAAGAATTTCTACAAAGCTGTGTTGGGATAGATTTGTGTGGTTACAAATTTATTCGTACCCTAACCTCTTTCCATTCATGTGATCCTAATCAAGAATTTCTACAAATCGTCTGTTGGGATAGATTTGTACTCTTACAAATTTCTGCGTACCCTAACCTCTTTCCATTCATGTGATCCTAATCAAAAATTTCTTCAAAACATCCGATGTGATAGATTTGTGCTGTTCCAAATTTAGTTCTACCCTAACCTCTTTCCATTCATGTGATCCTAATCAAGAATTTCTACAAAACATCCGTTGGGATAGATTTGTGCTTTTCCAAATTTAGTTTACCCTAACCTCTTTCCATTCATGTGATCCTAATCAAGAATTTCTACAAAGCTGTGTTGGTGTAGATTTGTGCTTTTACAAATTTATTCGTACCCTAACCTCTTTCCATTCATGTAATCCTAATCAAGAATTTCTACAAAACTGTGTTGGGATAGATTTGTGCTTTTACAAATTTATTCGTACCCTAACCTCTTTCCATTCATGTGATCCTAATCAAGAATTTCTACAAAACATCCGTTGGGATAGATTTGTGCTTTTCCAAATTTAGTTGTACCCTAACCTCTTTCCATTCATGTGATCCTAATCAAGAATTTCAACAAAGCTGTGTTGGTGCAGATTTGTGCTTTTACAAATTTATTCGTACCCTAACCTCTCTCCATTCATGTAATCCTAATCAAGAATTTCTACAAAACTGTGTTGGGATAGATTTGTGTGGTTACAAATTTATTCGTACCCTAACCTCTTTCCATTCATGTGATCCTAATCAAGAATTTCTACAAATCGTCTGTTGGGATAGATTTGTACTCTTACAAATTTCTGCGTACCCTAACCTCTTTCCATTCATGTGATCCTAATCAAGAATTTCTTCAAAACATCCGATGTGATAGATTTGTGCTGTTCCAAATTTAGTTCTACCCTAACCTCTTTCCATTCATGTGATCCTAATCAAGAATTTCTACAAAACATCCGTTGGGATAGATTTGTGCATTTCCAAATTTAGTTGTACCCTAACCTCTTTCCATTCATGTGATCCTAATAAAGAATTTCTACAAAGCTGTGTTGGGATAGATTTGTGCTTTTACAAATTTATTCGTACCCTAACCTCTTTCCATTCATGTGATCCTAATCAAGAATTTCTACAAAGCTGTGTTGGGATAGATTTGTACTTTTGCAAATTTCTTTGTATCCTAACCTCTCTCCATTCATGTAATCCTAATCAAGAATTTCTACAAAACTGTGTTGGGATCGATTTGTGCTGTTACAAATTAATTCGTACCCTAACCTCTTTCCATTCATGTGATCCTAATCAAGAATTTCTACAAAGCTGTGTTGGGATAGATTTGTACTTTTGCAAATTTCTTTGTATCCTAACCTCTCTCCATTCATGTAATCCTAATCAAGAATTTCTACAAAACTGTGTTGGGATAGATTTGTGCGGTTACAAATTTCTGCGTACCCTAACCTCTTTCCATTCATGTGATCCTAATCAAGAATTTCTACAAAACGTCCGTTGGGATAGATTTGTGCTTTTACAAATTTTTGCGTACCCTAACCTCTTTCCATTCATGTGATCCTAATCAAAAATTTCTACAAAACTTCCGATGTGATAGATTTGTGCTTTTACAAATTTATTTGTACCCTACCTCTTTCCATTCACGTGATCCTAATCAAGAATTTCTACAAAACATTCGTTGGGAAAGATTCTTGTGTTTACAGATTTCTGTGTATCCTATCGTACCTAACCTCTTTCCATTCATGTAATCCTAATCAAGAATTCCTACAAAGCTGTGTTGATATAGATTTGTGCTTTTACAAATTTATTCGTACCCTAACCTCATTCCATTCATGTGATCCTAATCAAGAATTTCTACAAAACGTTCGTTGCGATAGATTTGTGCTTTTACAAATTTATTCGTACCCTAACCTCTTTCCATTCATGTTATCTTAATCAAGAATTTCTACAAAGCTGTGTTGGGATAGATTTGTGTGGTTACAAATTTATTCGTACCCTAACCTCTTTCCATTCATGTGATCCTAATCAAGAATTTCTACAAATCGTCTGTTGGGATAGATTTGTACTCTTACAAATCTCTGCGTACCCTAACCTCTTTCCATTCATGTGATCCTAATCAAAAATTTCTTCAAAACATCCGATGTGATAGATTTGTGCTGTTCCAAATTTAGTTCTACCCTAACCTCTTTCCATTCATGTGATCCTAATCAAGAATTTCTACAAAACATCCGCTGGGATAGATTTGTGCTTTTCCAAATTTAGTTGTACCCTAACCTCTTTCCATTCATGTGATCCTAATCAAGAATTCCTACAAAGCTGTGTTGGTATAGATTTGTGCTTTTACAAATTTATTCGTACCCTAACCTCTTTCCATTCATGTAATCCTAATCAAGAATTTCTACAAAGCTGTGTTGGGATAGATTTGTGTGGTTACAAATTTATTCGTACCCTAACCTCTTTCCATTCATGTGATCCTAATCAAGAATTTCTACAAATCGTCTGTTGGGATAGATTTGTACTCTTACAAATTTCTGCGTACCCTAACCTCTTTCCATTCATGTGATCCTAATCAAAAATTTCTTCAAAACATCCGATGTGATAGATTTGTGCTGTTCCAAATTTAGTTCTACCCTAACCTCTTTCCATTCATGTGATCCTAATCAAGAATTTCTACAAAACATCCGTTGGGATAGATTTGTGCTTTTCCAAATTTAGTTGTACCCTAACCTCTTTCCATTCATGTGATCCTAATCAAGAATTTCTACAAAGCTGTGTTGGGATAGATTTGTGCTTTTACAAATTTATTCGTACCCTAACCTCTTTCCATTCATGTAATCCTAATCAAGAATTTCTACAAAGCTGTGTTGGGATAGATTTGTGCTTTTACAAATTTATTCGTACCCTAACCTCTTTCCATTCATGTGATCCTAATCAAGAATTTCTTCAAAACATCCGATGTGATAGATTTGTGCTGTTCCAAATTTAGTTCTACCCTAACCTCTTTCCATTCATGTGATCCTAATCAAGAATTTCTACAAAACATCTGTTGGGATAGATTTGTGCTTTTCCAAATTTAGTTGTACCCTACCTTTTTCCATTCATGTGATCCTAATCAAGAATTTCTACAAAACATCCGTTGGGATAGATTTGTGCTTTTCCAAATTTAGTTGTACCCTGACCTCTTTCCATTCATGTGATCATAATCAAGAATTTCTACAAAGCTGTGTTGGTGTAGATTTGTGCTTTTACAAATTTATTCGTACCATAACCTCTCTCCATTCATGTAATCCTAATCAAGTATTTCTACAAAACTGTGTTTGGATAGATTTGTGTGGTTACAAATTTATTCGTACCCTAACCTCTTTCCATTCATGTGATCCTAATCAAGAATTTCTACAAATCGTCTGTTGGGATAGATTTGTACTCTTACAAATTTCTGCGTACCCTAACCTCTTTCCATTCTTGTGATCCTAATCAAGAATTTCTTCAAAACATCCGATGTGATAGATTTGTGCTGTTCCAAATTTAGTTCTACCCTAACCTCTTTCCATTCATGTGATCCTAATCAAGAATTTCTACAAAGCTGTGTTGGTATAGATTTGTGCTTTTACAAATTTATTCGTACCCTAACCTCTTTCCATTCATGTAATCCTAATCAAGAATTTCTACAAAGCTGTGTTGGGATAGATTTGTGCTTTTACAAATTTATTCGTACCCTAACCTCTTTCCATACATGTGATCCTAATCAAGAATTTCTTCAAAACATCCGATGTGATAGATTTGTGCTGTTCCAAATTTAGTTCTACCCTAACCTCTTTCCATTCATGTGATCCTAATCAAGAATTTCTACAAAACATCTGTTGGGATAGATTTGTGCTTTTCCAAATATAGTTGTACCCTACCTTTTTCCATTCATGTGATCCTAATCAAGAATTTCTACAAAACATCCGTTGGGATAGATTTGTGCTTTTCCAAATTTAGTTGTACCCTAACCTCTTTCCATTCATGTGATCCTAATCAAGAATTTCTACAAAGCTGTGTTGGTGTAGATTTATGCTTTTACAAATTTATTCGTACCCTAACCTCTTTCCATTCATGTAATCCTAATCAAGAATTTCTACAAAGCTGTGTTGGGATAGATTTGTGCTTTTACAAATTTATTCGTACCCTAACCTCTTTCCATTCATGTGATCCTAATCAAAAATTTCTACAAAGCTGTGTTGGGATAGATTTGTACTTTTGCAAATTTCTTTGTATCCTAACTTCTCTCCATTCATGTAATCCTAATCAAGAATTTCTACAAAACTGTGTTGGGATAGATTTGTGCGGTTACAAATTTATTCGTACCCTAACCTCTTTCCATTCATGTGATCCTAATCAAGAATTCCTACAAAACGTCTGTTGGGATAGATTTGTACTCTTACAAATTTCTGCGTACCCTAACCTCTTTCCATTCATGTGATCCTAATCAAGAATTTCTTCAAAACATCCGATGTGATAGATTTGTGCTGTTCCAAATTTAGTTCTACCCTAACCTCTTTCCATTCATGTGATCCTAATCTAGAATTTCTACAAAACATCCGTTGGGATAGATTTGTGCTTTTCCAAATTTAGTTCTACCCTAACCTCTTTCCATTCATGTGATCCTAATCAAGAATTTCTACAAAGCTGTGTTGGTATAGATGTGTGCTTTTACAAATTTATTCGTACCCTAACCTCTTTCCATTCATGTGATCCTAATCAAGAATTTCTACAAAGCTGTGTTGGGATAGATTTGTGCTTTTACAAATTTATTCGTACCATAACCTCTTTCCATTCATGTGATCTTAATCAAGAATTTCTTCAAAGCATCCGATGTGATAGATTTGTGCTGTTCCAAATTTAGTTCTACCCTAACCTCTTTCCATTCATGTGATCCTAATCAAGAATTTCTACAAAACATCTGTTGGGATAGATTTGTGCTTTTCCAAATTTAGTTGTACCCTACCTTTTTCCATTCATGTGATCCTAATCAAGAATTTCTACAAAACATCCGTTGGCATAGATTTGTGCTTTTCCAAATTTAGTTGTACCCTAACCTCTTTCCATTCATGTGATCCTAATCAAGAATTTCTACAAAGCTGTGTTGGTGTAGATTTGTGCTTTTACAAATTTATTCGTACCCTAACCTCTTTCCATTCATGCAATCCTAATCAAGAATTTCTACAAAGCTGTGTTGGGATAGATTTGTGCTTTTACAAATTTATTCGTACCCTAACCTCTTTCCATTCATGTGATCCTAATCAAAAATTTCTACAAAGCTGTGTTGGGATAGATTTGTACTTTTGCAAATTTCTTTGTATCCTAACCTCTCTCCATTCATGTAATCCTAATCAAGAATTTCTACAAAACCGTGTTGGGATAGATTTGTGCGGTTACAAATTTATTCGTACCCTAACCTCTTTCCATTCATGTGATCCTAATCAAGAATTCCTACAAAACGTCTGTTGGGATAGATTTGTACTCTTACCAATTTCTGCGTACCCTAACCTCTTTCCATTCATGTGATCCTAATCAAGAATTTCTTCAAAACATCCGATGTGATAGATTTGTGCTGTTCCAAATTTAGTTCTACCCTAACCTCTTTCCATTCATGTGATCCTAATCAAGAATTTCTACAAAACATCTGTTGGGATAGATTTGTGCTTTTCCAAATATAGTTGTACCCTACCTTTTTCCATTCATGTGATCCTAATCAAGAATTTCTACAAAACATCCGTTGGGATAGATTTGTGCTTTTCCAAATTTAGTTGTACCCTAACCTCTTTCCATTCATGTGATCCTAATCAAGAATTTCTACAAAGCTGTGTTGGTGTAGATTTATGCTTTTACAAATTTATTCGTACCCTAACCTCTTTCCATTCATGTAATCCTAATCAAGAATTTCTACAAAGCTGTGTTGGGATAGATTTGTGCTTTTACAAATTTATTCGTACCCTAACCTCTTTCCATTCATGTGATCCTAATCAAAAATTTCTACAAAGCTGTGTTGGGATAGATTTGTACTTTTGCAAATTTCTTTGTATCCTAACTTCTCTCCATTCATGTAATCCTAATCAAGAATTTCTACAAAACTGTGTTGGGATAGATTTGTGCGGTTACAAATTTATTCGTACCCTAACCTCTTTCCATTCATGTGATCCTAATCAAGAATTCCTACAAAACGTCTGTTGGGATAGATTTGTACTCTTACAAATTTCTGCGTACCCTAACCTCTTTCCATTCATGTGATCCTAATCAAGAATTTCTTCAAAACATCCGATGTGATAGATTTGTGCTGTTCCAAATTTAGTTCTACCCTAACCTCTTTCCATTCATGTGATCCTAATCTAGAATTTCTACAAAACATCCGTTGGGATAGATTTGTGCTTTTCCAAATTTAGTTGTACCCTAACCTCTTTCCATTCATGTGATCCTAATCAAGAATTTCTACAAAGCTGTGTTGGTATAGATGTGTGCTTTTACAAATTTATTCGTACCCTAACCTCTTTCCATTCATGTAATCCTAATCAAGAATTTCTACAAAGCTGTGTTGGGATAGATTTGTGCTTTTACAAATTTATTCGTACCCTAACCTCTTTCCATTCATGTGATCTTAATCAAGAATTTCTTCAAAGCATCCGATGTGATAGATTTGTGCTGTTCCAAATTTAGTTCTACCCTAACCTCTTTCCATTCATGTGATCCTAATCAAGAATTTCTACAAAACATCTGTTGGGATAGATTTGTGCTTTTCCAAATTTAGTTGTACCCTACCTTTTTCCATTCATGTGATCCTAATCAAGAATTTCTACAAAACATCCGTTGGCATAGATTTGTGCTTTTCCAAATTTAGTTGTACCCTAACCTCTTTCCATTCATGTGATCCTAATCAAGAATTTCTACAAAGCTGTGTTGGTGTAGATTTGTGCTTTTACAAATTTATTCGTACCCTAACCTCTTTCCATTCATGCAATCCTAATCAAGAATTTCTACAAAGCTGTGTTGGGATAGATTTGTGCTTTTACAAATTTATTCGTACCCTAACCTCTTTCCATTCATGTGATCCTAATCAAAAATTTCTACAAAGCTGTGTTGGGATAGATTTGTACTTTTGCAAATTTCTTTGTATCCTAACCTCTCTCCATTCATGTAATCCTAATCAAGAATTTCTACAAAACCGTGTTGGGATAGATTTGTGCGGTTACAAATTTATTCGTACCCTAACCTCTTTCCATTCATGTGATCCTAATCAAGAATTCCTACAAAACGTCTGTTGGGATAGATTTGTACTCTTACCAATTTCTGCGTACCCTAACCTCTTTCCATTCATGTGATCCTAATAAAGAATTTCTACAAAACGTCCGTTGGGATAGATTTGTGCTTTTACAAATTTCTGCGTACACTAACCTCTTTCCATTCATGTGATCCTAATCAAGAATTTCTTCAAAACATCCGATGTGATAGATTTGTGCTTTTCCAAATTTAGTTGTACCCTACCTTTTTCCATTCATGTGATCCTAATCAAGAATTTCTACAAAACATCCGTTGGGATAGATTTGTGCGTTTACAAATTTCTACGTACACTAATGTACCTAACCTCTCTCCATTGATGTAATCCTAATCAAGAATTTCTACAAAACGTCCGTTGGGATAGATTTGTGCTTTTACAGATTTTTGCGTACCCTAACCTCTTTCCATTCATGTGATCCTAATCAAAAATTTCTACATAACATCCGATGTGATAGATTTGTGCTTTTCCAAATTTAGTTGTACCCTAACCTCTTTCCATTCATGTGATCCTAATCAAAAATTTCTACAAAGCTGTGTTGGTATAGATTTGTGCTTTTACAAATTTATGCGTACCCTAACCTCTTTCCATTCATGTGATCCTATTCAAGAATTTCTACAAAGCTTTGTTGGGATAGATTTGTGCATTTACAAATTTATTCGTACCATAACCTCTTTCCATTCATGTGATCCTAATCAAGAATTTCTACAAAACATTCGTTGGGATAGATTTTTGTGTTTACAGATTTCTGTGTACCCTATCGTACCTAACCTCTTTCCATTCATGTAATCCTAATCAAGAATTCCTACAAAGCTGTGTTGGTATAGATTTGTGCTTTTACAAATTTATTCGTTCCCTAACCTCTTTCCATTCATGTGATCCTAATCAAGAATTTCTACAAAGCTGTGTTGGGATAGATTTGTGCGTTTACAAATTTATTCGTACCCTAACCTCTTTCCATTCATGTGATCCTAATCAAGAATTTCTACAAAACGTCCGTTGGGATAGATTTGTGCGTTTACAAATTTCTACATACCCTAAAGTACCTAACCTCTCTCCATTGATGTAATCCTAATCAAGAATTTCTACAAAACTGTGTTGGGAAAAATTTGTGCGTTTACAAATTTATTCGTACCCTAACCTCTTTCCATTCATGTGATCCTAATCAAGCATTTCTACAAAGCTGTGTTGGGATATATTTGTGCTTTTACAAATTTTTGCGTACTCTAACCTATTTCCATTCATGTGATCCTAATCAAAAATTTCTACAAAACATCCGATGTGATAGATTTGTGCCTTTCCAAATTTAGTTCTACCCTAACCTCTTTCCATTCATGTAATTCTAATCAAGAATTTCTACAAAGCTGTGTTGGTATAGATTTGTGCTTTTACAAATTTATTCGTACCCTAACCTCTTTCCATTCATGTGATCCTAATCAAGAATTTCTACAAAGCTGTGTTGGGATAGATTTGTACTTTTGCAAATTTCTTTGTATCCTAACCTCTCTCCATTCATGTAATCCTAATCAAGAATTTCTACAAAACTGTGTTGGGATCGATTTGTGCGGTTACAAATTAATTCGTACCATAACCTCTTTCCATTCATGTGATCCTAATTAAGAATTTCTACAAAGCTGTGTTGGGATAGATTTGTACTTTTGCAAATTTCTTTGTATCCTAACCTCTCTCCATTCATGTAATCCTAATCAAGAATTTCTACAAAACTGTGTTGGGATAGATTTGTGCGGTTACAAATTTCTGCGTACCCTAACCTCTTTCCATTCATGTGATCCTAATCAAGAATTTCTTCAAAACATCCGATGTGATAGATTTGTGCTGTTCCAAATTTAGTTCTACCCTAACCTCTTTCCATTCATGTGATCCTAGTCAAGAATTTCTACAAAACATCTGTTGGGATAGATTTGTGCGTTTACAAATTTCTACGTACCCTAATGTACCTAACCTCTCTCCATTGATGTAATCCTAATCAAGAATTTCTACAAAACTGTGTTGGGATAGATTTGTGCGTTTACAAATTTATTCGTACCCTAACCTCTTTCCATTCATGTGATCCTAATCAAGAATTTCTACAAAACGTCCGTTGGGATAGATTTGTGCTTTTACAAATTTTTGCGTACCCTAACCTCTTTCCATTCATGTGATCCTAATCAAAAATTTCTACAAAACATCCGATGTGATAGATTTGTGCTTTTCCAAATTTATTTGTACCCTACCTCTTTCCATTAACGTGATCCTAATCAAGAATTTCTACAAAACATTCGTTGGGAAAGATTCTTGTGTTTGCAGATTTCTGTGTACCCTATCGTACCTAACCTCTTTCCATTCATGTAATCCTAATCAAGAATTTCTACAAATCGTCTGTTGGGATAGATTTGTACTCTTACAAATTTCTGCGTACCCTAACCTCTTTCCATTCATGTGATCCTAATCAAGAATTTCTACAAAGCTGTGTTGGTGTAGATTTGTGCTTTTACAAATTTATTCGTACCCTAACCTCTTTCCATTCATGTAATCCTAATCAAGAATTTCTACAAAGCTGTGTTGGGATAGATTTGTGCTTTTACAAATTTATTCGTACCCTAACCTCTTTCCATTCATGTGATCCTAATCAAGAATTTCTTCAAAACATCCGATGTGATAGATTTGTGCTGTTCCAAATTTAGTTCTACCCTAACCTCCATCCATTCATGTGATCCTAATCAAGAATTTCTACAAAACATCTGTTGGGATAGATTTGTGCTTTTCCAAATTTAGTTGTACCCTACCTTTTTCCATTCATGTGATCCTAATCAAGAATTTCTACAAAACATCCGTTGGGATAGATTTGTGCTTTTCCAAATTTAGTTGTACCCTAACCTCTTTCCATTCATGTGATCCTAATCAAGAATTTCTACAAAGCTGTGTTGGGATAGATTTGTGCTTTTACAAATTTATTCGTAACCTAACCTCTTTCCATTCATGTGATACTAATCAAGAATTTCTACAAAGCTGTGTTGGGATAGATTTGTACTTTTGCAAATTTCTTTGTATCCTAACCTATCTCCATTCAGGTAATCCTAATCAAGAATTTCTACAAAACTGTGTTGGGATCGATTTGTGCGGTTACAAATTAATTCATACCCTAACCTCTTGCCATTCATGTGATCCTAATCAAGAATTTCTACAAAACGTCTGTTGGGATAGATTTGTACTCTTACAAATTTCTGCGTACCCTAACCTCTTTCCATTCATGTGATCCTAATCAAGAATTTCTACAAAGCTGTGTTGGGATAGATTTGTGTGTTTACAAATTTATTCGTACCCTAACCTCTTTCCATTCATGTGATCCTAATCAAGATTTTCTACAAAATATCCATTGGGATAGATTTGTAATTTTGCAAATTTCTTCGTATCCTAACCTCTTTCCATTCATGTGATCCTAATCAAGAATTTCTACAAAACGTCCGTTGGGATAGATTTGTGCTTTTCCAAATTTAGTTGTACCCTAACCTCTTCCCATTCATGTGATCCTAATCAAGAATTTCTACAAAGCTGTGTTGGTATAGATTTGTGCTTTTACAAATTTATTCGTACCCTAACCTCTTTCCATTCATGTGATCCTAATCAAGAATTTCTACAAATCGTCTGTTGGGATAGATTTGTACTCTTACAAATTTCTGCGTACCCTAACCTCTTTCCATTCTTGTGATCCTAATCAAGAATTTCTTCAAAACATCCGATGTGATAGATTTGTGCTGTTCCAAATTTAGTTCTACCCTAACCTCTTTCCATTCATGTGATCCTAATCAAGAATTTCTACAAAGCTGTGTTGGTATAGATTTGTGCTTTTACAAATTTATTCGTACCCTAACCTCTTTCCATTCATGTAATCCTAATCAAGAATTTCTACAAAGCTGTGTTGGGATAGATTTGTGCTTTTACAAATTTATTCGTACCCTAACCTCTTTCCATACATGTGATCCTAATCAAGAATTTCTTCAAAACATCCGATGTGATAGATTTGTGCTGTTCCAAATTTAGTTCTACCCTAACCTCTTTCCATTCATGTGATCCTAATCAAGAATTTCTACAAAACATCTGTTGGGATAGATTTGTGCTTTTCCAAATATAGTTGTACCCTACCTTTTTCCATTCATGTGATCCTAATCAAGAATTTCTACAAAACATCCGTTGGGATAGATTTGTGCTTTTCCAAATTTAGTTGTACCCTAACCTCTTTCCATTCATGTGATCCTAATCAAGAATTTCTACAAAGCTGTGTTGGTGTAGATTTATGCTTTTACAAATTTATTCGTACCCTAACCTCTTTCCATTCATGTAATCCTAATCAAGAATTTCTACAAAGCTGTGTTGGGATAGATTTGTGCTTTTACAAATTTATTCGTACCCTAACCTCTTTCCATTCATGTGATCCTAATCAAAAATTTCTACAAAGCTGTGTTGGGATAGATTTGTACTTTTGCAAATTTCTTTGTATCCTAACCTCTCTCCATTCATGTAATCCTAATCAAGAATTTCTACAAAACTGTGTTGGGATAGATTTGTGCGGTTACAAATTTATTCGTACCCTAACCTCTTTCCATTCATGTGATCCTAATCAAGAATTCCTACAAAACGTCTGTTGGGATAGATTTGTACTCTTACAAATTTCTGCGTACCCTAACCTCTTTCCATTCATGTGATCCTAATCAAGAATTTCTTCAAAACATCCGATGTGATAGATTTGTGCTGTTCCAAATTTAGTTCTACCCTAACCTCTTTCCATTCATGTGATCCTAATCTAGAATTTCTACAAAACATCCGTTGGGATAGATTTGTGCTTTTCCAAATTTAGTTGTACCCTAACCTCTTTCCATTCATGTGATCCTAATCAAGAATTTCTACAAAGCTGTGTTGGTATAGATGTGTGCTTTTACAAATTTATTCGTACCCTAACCTCTTTCCATTCATGTAATCCTAATCAAGAATTTCTACAAAGCTGTGTTGGGATAGATTTGTGCTTTTACAAATTTATTCGTACCCTAACCTCTTTCCATTCATGTGATCTTAATCAAGAATTTCTTCAAAGCATCCGATGTGATAGATTTGTGCTGTTCCAAATTTAGTTCTACCCTAACCTCTTTCCATTCATGTGATCCTAATCAAGAATTTCTACAAAACATCTGTTGGGATAGATTTGTGCTTTTCCAAATTTAGTTGTACCCTACCTTTTTCCATTCATGTGATCCTAATCAAGAATTTCTACAAAACATCCGTTGGCATAGATTTGTGCTTTTCCAAATTTAGTTGTACCCTAACCTCTTTCCATTCATGTGATCCTAATCAAGAATTTCTACAAAGCTGTGTTGGTGTAGATTTGTGCTTTTACAAATTTATTCGTACCCTAACCTCTTTCCATTCATGCAATCCTAATCAAGAATTTCTACAAAGCTGTGTTGGGATAGATTTGTGCTTTTACAAATTTATTCGTACCCTAACCTCTTTCCATTCATGTGATCCTAATCAAAAATTTCTACAAAGCTGTGTTGGGATAGATTTGTACTTTTGCAAATTTCTTTGTATCCTAACCTCTCTCCATTCATGTAATCCTAATCAAGAATTTCTACAAAACTGTGTTGGGATAGATTTGTGCGGTTACAAATTTATTCGTACCCTAACCTCTTTCCATTCATGTGATCCTAATCAAGAATTCCTACAAAACGTCTGTTGGGATAGATTTGTACTATTACCAATTTCTGCGTACCCTAACCTCTTTCCATTCATGTGATCCTAATCAAGAATTTCTTCAAAACATCCGATGTGATAGATTTGTGCTGTTCCAAATTTAGTTCTACCCTAACCTCTTTCCATTCATGTGATCCTAATCAAGAATTTCTACAAAACATCTGTTGGGATAGATTTGTGCTTTTCCAAATTTAGTTGTACCCTACCTTTTTCCATTCATGTGATCCTAATCAAGAATTTCTACCAAACTGTGTTGGGATAGATTTGTGCGTTTACAAATTTATTCGTACACTAACCTCTTTCCATTCATGTGATCCTAATAAAGAATTTCTACAAAACGTCCGTTGGGATAGATTTGTGCTTTTACAAATTTCTGCGTACACTAACCTCTTTCCATTCATGTGATCCTAATCAAGAATTTCTTCAAAACATCCGATGTGATAGATTTGTGCTTTTCCAAATTTAGTTGTACCCTACCTTTTTCCATTCATGTGATCCTAATCAAGAATTTCTACAAAACATCCGTTGGGATAGATTTGTGCGTTTACAAATTTCTACGTACACTAATGTACCTAACCTCTCTCCATTGATGTAATCCTAATCAAGAATTTCTACAAAACGTCCGTTGGGATAGATTTGTGCTTTTACAAATTTTTGCGTACCCTAACCTCTTTCCATTCATGTGATCCTAATCAAAAATTTCTACATAACATCCGATGTGATAGATTTGTGCATTTCCAAATTTAGTTGTACCCTAACCTCTTTCCATTCATGTGATCCTAATCAAAAATTTCTACAAAGCTGTGTTGGTATAGATTTGTGCTTTTACAAATTTATGCGTACCCTAACCTCTTTCCATTCATGTGATCCTATTCAAGAATTTCTACAAAGCTTTGTTGTGATAGATTTGTGCATTTACAAATTTATTCGTACCATAACCTCTTTCCATTCATGTGAACCTAATCAAGAATTTCTTCAAAACATCCGATGAGATAGATTTGTGCTGTTCCAAATTTAGTTCTACCCTAACCTCTTTCCATTCATGTGATCCTAGTCAAGAATTTCTACAAAACATCTGTTGGGATAGATTTGTGCGTTTACAAATTTCTACGTACCCTAATGTACCTAACCTCTCTCCATTGATGTAATCCTAATCAAGAATTTCTACAAAACTGTGTTGGGATAGATTTGTGCGTTTACAAATTTATTCGTACCCTAACCTCTTTCCATTCATGTGATCCTAATCAAGAATTTCTACAAAACGTCCGTTGGGATAGATTTGTGCTTTTACAAATTTTTGCGTACCCTAACCTCTTTCCATTCATGTGATCCTAATCAAAAATTTCTACAAAACATCCGATGTGATAGATTTGTGCTTTTCCAAATTTATTTGTACCCTACCTCTTTCCATTAACGTGATCCTAATCAAGAATTTCTACAAAACATTCGTTGGGAAAGATTCTTGTGTTTACAGATTTCTGTGTACCCTATCGTACCTAACCTCTTTCCATTCATGTAATCCTAATCAAGAATTTCTACAAATCGTCTGTTGGGATAGATTTGTACTCTTACAAATTTCTGCGTACCCTAACCTCTTTCCATTCATGTGATCCTAATCAAGAATTTCTACAAAGCTGTGTTGGTGTAGATTTGTGCTTTTACAAATTTATTCGTACCCTAACCTCTTTCCATTCATGTAATCCTAATCAAGAATTTCTACAAAGCTGTGTTGGGATAGATTTGTGCTTTTACAAATTTATTCGTACCCTAACCTCTTTCCATTCATGTGATCCTAATCAAGAATTTCTTCAAAACATCCGATGTGATAGATTTGTGCTGTTCCAAATTTAGTTCTACCCTAACCTCTTTCCATTCATGTGATCCTAATCAAGAATTTCTACAAAACATCTGTTGGGATAGATTTGTGCTTTTCCAAATTTAGTTGTACCCTACCTTTTTCCATTCATGTGATCCTAATCAAGAATTTCTACAAAACATCCGTTGGGATAGATTTGTGCTTTTCCAAATTTAGTTGTACCCTAACCTCTTTCCATTCATGTGATCCTAATCAAGAATTTCTACAAAGCTGTGTTGGGATAGATTTGTGCTTTTACAAATTTATTCGTAACCTAACCTCTTTCCATTCATGTGATACTAATCAAGAATTTCTACAAAGCTGTGTTGGGATAGATTTGTACTTTTGCAAATTTCTTTGTATCCTAACCTATCTCCATTCAGGTAATCCTAATCAAGAATTTCTACAAAACTGTGTTGGGATCGATTTGTGCGGTTACAAATTAATTCATACCCTAACCTCTTTCCATTCATGTGATCCTAATCAAGAATTTCTACAAAACGTCTGTTGGGATAGATTTGTACTCTTACAAATTTCTGCGTACCCTAACCTCTTTCCATTCATGTGATCCTAATCAAGAATTTCTACAAAGCTGTGTTGGGATAGATTTGTGTGTTTACAAATTTATTCGTACCCTAACCTCTTTCCATTCATGTGATCCTAATCAAGAATTTCTACAAAATATCCATTGGGATAGATTTGTAATTTTGCAAATTTCTTCGTATCCTAACCTCTTTCCATTCATGCGATCCTAATCAAGAATTTCTACAAAACGTCCGTTGGGATAGATTTGTGCTTTTCCAAATTTAGTTGTACCCTAACCTCTTCCCATTCATGTGATCCTAATCAAGAATTTCTACAAAGCTGTGTTGGTATAGATTTGTGCTTTTACAAATTTATTCGTACCCTAACCTCTTTCCATTCATGTGATCCTAATCAAGAATTTCTACAAATCGTCTGTTGGGATAGATTTGTACTCTTACAAATTTCTGCGTACCCTAACCTCTTTCCATTCTTGTGATCCTAATCAAGAATTTCTTCAAAACATCCGATGTGATAGATTTGTGCTGTTCCAAATTTAGTTCTACCCTAACCTCTTTCCATTCATGTGATCCTAATCAAGAATTTCTACAAAGCTGTGTTGGGATAGATTTGTGCTTTTACAAATTTATTCGTACCCTAACCTCTTTCCATTCATGTGATCTTAATCAAGAATTTCTTCAAAGCATCCGATGTGATAGATTTGTGCTGTTCCAAATTTAGTTCTACCCTAACCTCTTTCCATTCATGTGATCCTAATCAAGAATTTCTACAAAACATCTGTTGGGATAGATTTGTGCTTTTCCAAATTTAGTTGTACCCTACCTTTTTCCATTCATGTGATCCTAATCAAGAATTTCTACAAAACATCCGTTGGCATAGATTTGTGCTTTTCCAAATTTAGTTGTACCCTAACCTCTTTCCATTCATGTGATCCTAATCAAGAATTTCTACAAAGCTGTGTTGGTGTAGATTTGTGCTTTTACAAATTTATTCGTACCCTAACCTCTTTCCATTCATGCAATCCTAATCAAGAATTTCTACAAAGCTGTGTTGGGATAGATTTGTGCTTTTACAAATTTATTCGTACCCTAACCTCTTTCCATTCATGTGATCCTAATCAAAAATTTCTACAAAGCTGTGTTGGGATAGATTTGTACTTTTGCAAATTTCTTTGTATCCTAACCTCTCTCCATTCATGTAATCCTAATCAAGAATTTCTACAAAACTGTGTTGGGATAGATTTGTGCGGTTACAAATTTATTCGTACCCTAACCTCTTTCCATTCATGTGATCCTAATCAAGAATTCCTACAAAACGTCTGTTGGGATAGATTTGTACTCTTACCAATTTCTGCGTACCCTAACCTCTTTCCATTCATGTGATCCTAATCAAGAATTTCTTCAAAACATCCGATGTGATAGATTTGTGCTGTTCCAAATTTAGTTCTACCCAAACCTCTTTCCATTCATGTGATCCTAATCAAGAATTTCTACAAAACATCTGTTGGGATAGATTTGTGCTTTTCCAAATTTAGTTGTACCCTACCTTTTTCCATTCATGTGATCCTAATCAAGAATTTCTACCAAACTGTGTTGGGATAGATTTGTGCGTTTACAAATTTATTCGTACACTAACCTCTTTCCATTCATGTGATCCTAATAAAGAATTTCTACAAAACGTCCGTTGGGATAGATTTGTGCTTTTACAAATTTCTGCGTACACTAACCTCTTTCCATTCATGTGATCCTAATCAAGAATTTCTTCAAAACATCCGATGTGATAGATTTGTGCTTTTCCAAATTTAGTTGTACCCTACCTTTTTCCATTCATGTGATCCTAATCAAGAATTTCTACAAAACATCCGTTGGGATAGATTTGTGCGTTTACAAATTTCTACGTACACTAATGTACCTAACCTCTCTCCATTGATGTAATCCTAATCAAGAATTTCTACAAAACGTCCGTTGGGATAGATTTGTGCTTTTACAAATTTAGTTGTACCCTAACCTCTTTCCATTCATGTGATCCTAATCAAAAATTTCTACAAAGCTGTGTTGGTATAGATTTGTGCTTTTACAAATTTATGCGTACCCTAACCTCTTTCCATTCATGTGATCCTATTCAAGAATTTCTACAAAGCTTTGTTGGGATAGATTTGTGCATTTACAAATTTATTCGTACCATAACCTCTTTCCATTCATGTGATCCTAATCAAGAATTTCTACAAAACATTCGTTGGGATAGATTTTTGTGTTTACAGATTTCTGTGTACCCTATCGTACCTAACCTCTTTCCATTCATGTAATCCTAATCAAGAATTCCTACAAAGCTGTGTTGGTATAGATTTGTGCTTTTACAAATTTATTCGTTCCCTAACCTCTTTCCATTCATGTGATCCTAATCAAGAATTTCTACAAAACGTTCGTTGCGATAGATTTGTGCTTTTACAAATTTATTAGTACCCTAACCTCTTTCCATTCATGTGATCCTAATCAAGAATTTCTACAAAGCTGTGTTGGGATAGATTTGTGCGTTTACAAATTTATTCGTACCCTAACCTCTTTCCATTCATGTGATCCTAATCAAGAATTTCTACAAAACGTCCGTTGGGATAGATTTGTGCGTTTACAAATTTCTACATACCCTAAAGTACCTAACCTCTCTCCATTGATGTAATCCTAATCAAGAATTTCTACAAAACTGTGTTGGGATAAATTTGTGCGTTTACAAATTTATTCGTACCCTAACCTCTTTCCATTCATGTGATCCTAATCAAGCATTTCTACAAAGCTGTGTTGGGATATATTTGTGCTTTTACAAATTTTTGCGTACTCTAACCTATTTCCATTCATGTGATCCTAATCAAAAATTTCTACAAAACATCCGATGTGATAGATTTGTGCCTTTCCAAATTTAGTTCTACCCTAACCTCTTTCCATTCATGTAATTCTAATCAAGAATTTCTACAAAGCTGTGTTGGTATAGATTTGTGCTTTTACAAATTTATTCGTACCCTAACCTCTTTCCATTCATGTGATCCTAATCAAGAATTTCTACAAAGCTGTGTTGGGATAGATTTGTACTTTTGCAAATTTCTTTGTATCCTAACCTCTCTCCATTCATGTAATCCTAATCAAGAATTTCTACAAAACTGTGTTGGGATCGATTTGTGCGGTTACAAATTAATTCGTACCATAACCTCTTTCCATTCATGTGATCCTAATCAAGAATTTCTACAAAGCTGTGTTGGGATAGATTTGTACTTTTGCAAATTTCTTTGTATCCTAACCTCTCTCCATTCATGTAATCCTAATCAAGAATTTCTACAAAACTGTGTTGGGATAGATTTGTGCGGTTACAAATTTATTCGTACCCTAACCTCTTTCCATTCATGTGATCCTAATCAAGAATTTCTTCAAAACATCCGATGTGATAGATTTGTGCTGTTCCAAATTTAGTTCTACCCTAACCTCTTTCCATTCATGTGATCCTAGTCAAGAATTTCTACAAAACATCTGTTGGGATAGATTTGTGCGTTTACAAATTTCTACGTACCCTAATGTACCTAACCTCTCTCCATTGATGTAATCCTAATCAAGAATTTCTACAAAACTGTGTTGGGATAGATTTGTGCGTTTACAAATTTATTCGTACCCTAACCTCTTTCCATTCATGTGATCCTAATCAAGAATTTCTACAAAACGTCCGTTGGGATAGATTTGTGCTTTTACAAATTTTTGCGTACCCTAACCTCTTTCCATTCATGTGATCCTAATCAAAAATTTCTACAAAACATCCGATGTGATAGATTTGTGCTTTTCCAAATTTATTTGTACCCTACCTCTTTCCATTAACGTGATCCTAATCAAGAATTTCTACAAAACATTCGTTGGGAAAGATTCTTGTGTTTACAGATTTCTGTGTACCCTATCGTACCTAACCTCTTTCCATTCATGTAATCCTAATCAAGAATTTCTACAAATCGTCTGTTGGGATAGATTTGTACTCTTACAAATTTCTGCGTACCCTAACCTCTTTCCATTCATGTGATCCTAATCAAGAATTTCTACAAAGCTGTGTTGGTGTAGATTTGTGCTTTTACAAATTTATTCGTACCCTAACCTCTTTCCATTCATGTAATCCTAATCAAGAATTTCTACAAAGCTGTGTTGGGATAGATTTGTGCTTTTACAAATTTATTCGTACCCTAACCTCTTTCCATTCATGTGATCCTAATCAAGAATTTCTACAAAACATCCGATGTGATAGATTTGTGCTGTTCCAAATTTAGTTCTACCCTAACCTCTTTCCATTCATGTGATCCTAATCAAGAATTTCTACAAAACATCTGTTGGGATAGATTTGTGCTTTTCCAAATTTAGTTGTACCCTACCTTTTTCCATTCATGTGATCCTAATCAAGAATTTCTACAAAACATCCGTTGGGATAGATTTGTGCTTTTCCAAATTTAGTTGTACCCTAACCTCTTTCCATTCATGTGATCCTAATCAAGAATTTCTACAAAGCTGTGTTGGGATAGATTTGTGCTTTTACAAATTTATTCGTAACCTAACCTCTTTCCATTCATGTGATACTAATCAAGAATTTCTACAAAGCTGTGTTGGGATAGATTTGTACTTTTGCAAATTTCTTTGTATCCTAACCTATCTCCATTCATGTAATCCTAATCAAGAATTTCTACAAAACTGTGTTGGGATAGATTTGTGCGGTTACAAATTTATTCGTACCCTAACCTCTTTCCATTCATGTGATCCTAATCAAGAATTTCTACAAAACGTCTGTTGGGATAGATTTGTACTCTTACAAATTTCTGCGTACCCTAACCTCTTTCCATTCATGTGATCCTAATCAAGAATTTCTACAAAGCTGTGTTGGGATAGATTTGTGCGTTTACAAATTTATTCGTACCCTAACCTCTTTCCATTCATGTGATCCTAATCAAGAATTTCTACAAAATATCCATTGGGATAGATTTGTAATTTTGCAAATTTCTTCGTATCCTAACCTCTTTCCATTCATGTGATCCTAATCAAGAATTTCTACAAAACGTCCGTTGGGATAGATTTGTGCTTTTCCAAATTTAGTTGTACCCTAACCTCTTCCCATTCATGTGATCCTAATCAAGAATTTCTACAAAGCTGTGTTGGTATAGATTTGTGCTTTTACAAATTTATTCGTACCCTAACCTCTTTTCATTCATGTAATCCTAATCAAGAATTTCTACAAAGCTGTGTTGGGATAGATTTGTGCTTTTACAAATTTATTCGTACCCTAACCTCTTTCCATTCATGTGATCCTAATCAAGAATTTCTTCAAAACATCCGATGTGATAGATTTGTGCTGTTCCAAATTTAGTTCTACCCTAACCTCTTTCCATTCATGTGATCCTAATCAAGAATTTCTACAAAGCTGTGTCGGTGTAGATTTGTGCTTTTACAAATTTATTCGTACCCTAACCTCTTTCCATTCATGTGATCCTAATCAAGAATTTCTACAAAGCTGTGTTGGGATAGATTTGTGCTTTTACAAATTTTTGCGTACCCTAACCTCTTTCCATTCATGTGATCCTAATCAAAAATTTCTACAAAACATCCGATGTGATATATTTGTGCCTTTCCAAATTTAGTTCTACCCTAACCTCTTTCCATTCATGTGATCCTAATCAAGGATTTCTACAAAACATCTGTTGGGATAGGTTTGTGCTTTTCCAAATTTAGTTGTACCCTACCTTTTTCCATTCATGTGAGCCTAATCAAGAATTTCTACAAAACATCCGTTGGGATAGATTTGTGCTTTTCCAAATTTAGTTCTACCCTAACCTCTTTCCATTCATGTGATCCTAATCAAGAATTTCTACAAAACATCTGTTGGGATAGGTTTGTGCTTTTCCAAATTTAGTTGTACCCTACCTTTTTCCATTCATGTGAGCCTAATCAAGAATTTCTACAAAACATCCGTTGGGATAGATTTGTATTTTTCCAAATTTAGTTGTACCCTAACCTCTTTCCATTCATGTGATCCTAATCAAGAATTTCTACAAAGCTGTGTTGGTGTAGATTTGTGCTTTTACAAATTTATTCGTACCCTAACCTCTTTCCATTCATGTAATCCTAATCAAGAATTTCTACAAAGCTGTGTTGGGATAGATTTGTGCTTTTACAAATTTATTCGTACCCTAACCTCTTTCCATTCATGTGATCCTAATCAAGAATTTCTACAAAGCTGTGTTGGGATAGATTTGTGCTTTTACAAATTTTTGCGTACCCTAACCTCTTTCCATTCATGTGATCCTAATCAAAAATTTCTACAAAACATCCGATGTGATAGATTTGTGCCTTTCCAAATTTAGTTCTACCCTAACCTCTTTCCATTCATGTGATCCTAATCAAGGATTTCTACATAACATCTGTTGGGATAGGTTTGTGCTTTGCCAAATTTAGTTGTACCCTACCTTTTTCCATTCATGTGAGCCTAATCAAGAATTTCTACAAAACATCCGTTGGGATAGATTTGTGCTTTTCCAAATTTAGTTCTACCCTAACCTCTTTCCATTCATGTGATCCTAATCAAGAATTTCTACAAAACATCTGTTGGGATAGGTTTGTGCTTTTCCAAATTTAGTTGTACCCTACCTTTTTCCATTCATGTGAGCCTAATCAAGAATTTCTACAAAACATCCGTTGGGATAGATTTGTGCTTTTCCAAATTTAGTTGTACCCTAACCTCTTTCCATTCATGTGATCCTAATCAAGAATTTCTACAAAGCTGTGTTGGTATAGATTTGTGCTTTTACAAATTTATTCGTACCCTAACCTCTTTCCATTCATGTGATCCTAATCAAAAATTTCTACAAAGCTGTGTTGTGATAGATTTGTACTTTTGCAAATTTCTTTGTATCCTAACCTCTCTCCATTCATGTAATCCTAATCAAGAATTTCTACAAAACTGTGTTGGGATAGATTTGTGCGGTTACAAATTTATTCGTACCCTAACCTCTTTCCATTCATGTGATCCTAATCAAGAATTCCTACAAAACGTCTGTTGGGATAGATTTGTACTCTTACAAATTTCTGCGTACCCTAACCTCTTTCCATTCATGTGATCCTAATCAAGAATTTCTTCAAAACATCCGATGTGATAGATTTGTGCTGTTCCAAATTTAGTTCTACCCTAACCTCTTTCCATTCATGTGATCCTAATCAAGAATTTCTACAAAACTGTGTTGGGATAGATTTGTGCGTTTACAAATTTATTCGTAGCCTTACCTCTTTCCATTCATGTTATCCTAATCAAGAATTTCTACAAAACGTCCGTTGGGATAGATTTGTGCTTTTACAAATTTCTGCGTACACTAACCTCTTTCCATTCATGTGATCCTAATCAAGAATTTCTTCAAAACATCCGAAGTGATAGATTTGTGCTTTTCCAAATTTAGTTGTACCCTACCTTTTTCCATTCATGTGATCCTAATCAAGAATTTCTACAAAACATCCGTTGGGATAGATTTGTGCGTTTACAAATTTCTGCGTACACTAATGTACCTAACCTCTCTCCATTGATGTAATGCTAATCAAGAATTTCTACAAAACGTCCGTTGGGATAGATTTGTGCTTTTACAAATTTTTGCGTACCCTAACCTCTTTCCATTCATGTGATCCTAATCAAAAATTTCTACATAACATCCGATGTGATAGATTTGTGCTTTTCCAAATTTAGTTGTACCCTAACCTCTTTCCATTCATGTGATCCTAATCAAGAATTTCTACAAAGCTTTGTTGGGATAGATTTGTGCTTTTACAAATTTATTCGTACCATAACCTCTTTCCATTCATGTGATCCTAATCAAGAATTTCTACAAAACATTCGTTGGGATAGATTTTTGTGTTTACAGATTTCTGTGTACCCTATCGTACCTAACCTCTTTCCATTCATGTAATCCTAATCAAGAATTCCTACAAAGCTGTGTTGGTATAGATTTGTGCTTTTACAAATTTATTCGTACCCTAACCTCTTTCCATTCATGTGATCCTAATCAAGAATTTCTACAAAACGTTCGTTGCGATAGATTTGTGCTTTTACAAATTTATTAGTACCCTAACCTCTTTCCATTCATGTGATCCTAATCAAGAATTTCTACAAAGCTGTGTTGGGATAGATTTGTGCGTTTACAAATTTATTCGTACCCTAACCTCTTTCCATTCATGTGATCCTAATCAAGAATTTCTACAAAATATCCATTGGGATAGATTTGTAATTTTGCAAATTTCTTCGTATCCTAACCTCTTTCCATTCATGTGATCCTAATCAAGAATTTCTACAAAACGTCCGTTGGGATAGATTTGTGCGTTTACAAATTTCTACATACCCTAAAGTACCTAACCTCTCTCCATTGATGTAATCCTAATCAAGAATTTCTACAAAACTGTGTTGGGATAAATTTGTGCGTTTACAAATTTATTCGTACCCTAACCTCTTTCCATTCATGTGATCCTAATTAAGAATTTCTTCAAAACATCCGATGTGATAGATTTGTGCTGTTCCAACTTTAGTTCTACCCTAACCTCTTTCCATTCATGTGATCCTAGTCAAGAATTTCTACAAAACATCTGTTGGGATAGATTTGTGCGTTTACAAATTTCTACGTACCCTAATGTACCTAACCTCTCTCCATTGATGTAATCCTAATCAAGAATTTCTACAAAACTGTGTTGGGATAGATTTGTGCGTTTACAAATTTATTCGTACCCTAACCTCTTTCCATTCATGTGATCCTAATCAAGAATTTCTACAAAACGTCCGTTGGGATAGATTTGTGCTTTTACAAATTTTTGCGTACCCTAACCTCTTTCCATTCATGTGATCCTAATCAAAAATTTCTACAAAACATCCGATGTGATAGATTTGTGCTTTTCCAAATTTATTTGTACCCTACCTCTTTCCATTAACGTGATCCTAATCAAGAATTTCTACAAAACATTCGTTGGGAAAGATTCTTGTGTTTACAGATTTCTGTGTACCCTATCGTACCTAACCTCTTTCCATTCATGTAATCCTAATCAAGAATTTCTACAAATCGTCTGTTGGGATAGATTTGTACTCTTACAAATTTCTGCGTACCCTAACCTCTTTCCATTCATGTGATCCTAATCAAGAATTTCTACAAAGCTGTGTTGGTGTAGATTTGTGCTTTTACAAATTTATTCGTACCCTAACCTCTTTCCATTCATGTAATCCTAATCAAGAATTTCTACAAAGCTGTGATGGGATAGATTTGTGCTTTTACAAATTTATTCGTACCCTAGCCTCTTTCCATTCATGTGATCCTAATCAAGAATTTCTTCAAAACATCCGACGTGATAGATTTGTGCTGTTCCAAATTTAGTTCTACCCTAACCTCTTTCCATTCATGTGATCCTAATCAAGAATTTCTACAAAACATCTGTTGGGATAGATTTGTGCTTTTCCAAATTTAGTTGTACCCTACCTTTTTCCATTCATGTGATCCTAATCAAGAATTTCTACAAAACATCCGTTGGGATAGATTTGTGCTTTTCCAAATTTAGTTGTACCCTAACCTCTTTCCATTCATGTGATCCTAATCAAGAATTTCTACAAAGCTGTGTTGGGATAGATTTGTGCTTTTACAAATTTATTCGTACCCTAACCTCTTTCCATTCATGTGATACTAATCAAGAATTTCTACAAAGCTGTGTTGGGATAGATTTGTACTTTTGCAAATTTCTTTGTATCCTAACCTATCTCCATTCATGTAATCCTAATCAAGAATTTCTACAAAACTGTGTTGGGATAGATTTGTGCGGTTACAAATTTATTCGTACCCTAACCTCTTTCCATTCATGTGATCCTAATCAAGAATTCCTACAAAACGTCTGTTGGGATAGATTTGTACTCTTACAAATTTCTGCGTACCCTAACCTCTTTCCATTCATGTGATCCTAATCAAGAATTTCTTCAAAACATCCGATGTGATAGATTTGTGCTTTTCCAAATTTAGTTGTACCCTACCTTTTTCCATTCATGTGATCCTAATCAAGAATTTCTACAAAACTGTGTTGGGATAGATTTGTGCGTTTACAAATTTATTCGTACCCTTACCTCTTTCCATTCATGTTATCCTAATCAAGAATTTCTACAAAACGTCCGTTGGGATAGATTTGTGCTTTTACAAATTTCTGCGTACACTAACCTCTTTCCATTCATGTGATCCTAATCAAGAATTTCTTCAAAACATCCGAAGTGATAGATTTGTGCTTTTCCAAATTTAGTTGTACCCTACCTTTTTCCATTCATGTGATCCTAATCAAGAATTTCTACAAAACATCCGTTGGGATAGATTTGTGCGTTTACAAATTTCTGCGTACACTAATGTACCTAACCTCTCTCCATTGATGTAATGCTAATCAAGAATTTCTACAAAACGTCCGTTGGGATAGATTTGTGCTTTTACAAATTTTTGCGTACCCTAACCTCTTTCCATTCATGTGATCCTAATCAAAAATTTCTACATAACATCCGATGTGATAGATTTGTGCTTTTCCAAATTTAGTTGTACCCTAACCTCTTTCCATTCATGTGATCCTAATCAAGAATTTCTACAAAGCTTTGTTGGGATAGATTTGTGCTTTTACAAATTTATTCGTACCATAACCTCTTTCCATTCATGTGATCCTAATCAAGAATTTCTACAAAACATTCGTTGGGATAGATTTTTGTGTTTACAGATTTCTGTGTACCCTATCGTACCTAACCTCTTTCCATTCATGTAATCCTAATCAAGAATTCCTACAAAGCTGTGTTGGTATAGATTTGTGCTTTTACAAATTTATTCGTACCCTAACCTCTTTCCATTCATGTGATCCTAATCAAGAATTTCTACAAAACGTTCGTTGCGATAGATTTGTGCTTTTACAAATTTATTAGTACCCTAACCTCTTTCCATTCATGTGATCCTAATCAAGAATTTCTACAAAGCTGTGTTGGGATAGATTTGTGCGTTTACAAATTTATTCGTACCCTAACCTCTTTCCATTCATGTGATCCTAATCAAGAATTTCTACAAAATATCCATTGGGATAGATTTGTAATTTTGCAAATTTCTTCGTATCCTAACCTCTTTCCATTCATGTGATCCTAATCAAGAATTTCTACAAAACGTCCGTTGGGATAGATTTGTGCGTTTACAAATTTCTACATACCCTAAAGTACCTAACCTCTCTCCATTGATGTAATCCTAATCAAGAATTTCTACAAAACTGTGTTGGGATAAATTTGTGCGTTTACAAATTTATTCGTACCCTAACCTCTTTCCATTCATGTGATCCTAATCAAGAATTTCTTCAAAACATCCGATGTGATAGATTTGTGCTGTTCCAACTTTAGTTCTACCCTAACCTCTTTCCATTCATGTGATCCTAGTCAAGAATTTCTACAAAACATCTGTTGGGATAGATTTGTGCGTTTACAAATTTCTACGTACCCTAATGTACCTAACCTCTCTCCATTGATGTAATCCTAATCAAGAATTTCTACAAAACTGTGTTGGGATAGATTTGTGCGTTTACAAATTTATTCGTACCCTAACCTCTTTCCATTCATGTGATCCTAATCAAGAATTTCTACAAAACGTCCGTTGGGATAGATTTGTGCTTTTACAAATTTTTGCGTACCCTAACCTCTTTCCATTCATGTGATCCTAATCAAAAATTTCTACATAACATCCGATGTGATAGATTTGTGCTTTTCCAAATTTAGTTGTACCCTAACCTCTTTCCATTCATGTGATCCTAATCAAGAATTTCTACAAAGCTTTGTTGGGATAGATTTGTGCTTTTACAAATTTATTCGTACCATAACCTCTTTCCATTCATGTGATCCTAATCAAGAATTTCTACAAAACGTCCGTTGGGATAGATTTGTGCTTTTACAAATTTTTGCGTACCCTAACCTCTTTCCATTCATGTGATCCTAATCAAAAATTTCTACATAACATCCGATGTGATAGATTTGTGCTTTTCCAAATTTAGTTGTACCCTAACCTCTTTCCATTCATGTGATCCTAATCAAGAATTTCTACAAAGCTTTGTTGGGATAGATTTGTGCTTTTACAAATTTATTCGTACCATAACCTCTTTCCATTCATGTGATCCTAATCAAGAATTTCTACAAAACATTCGTTGGGATAGATTTTTGTGTTTACAGATTTCTGTGTACCCTATCGTACCTAACCTCTTTCCATTCATGTAATCCTAATCAAGAATTCCTACAAAGCTGTGTTGGTATAGATTTGTGCTTTTTCAAATTTATTCGTACCCTAACCTCTTTCCATTCATGTGATCCTAATCAAGAATTTCTACAAAACGTTCGTTGCGATAGATTTGTGCTTTTACAAATTTATTAGTACCCTAACCTCTTTCCATTCATGTGATCCTAATCAAGAATTTCTACAAAGCTGTGTTGGGATAGATTTGTGCGTTTACAAATTTATTCGTACCCTAACCTCTTTCCATTCATGTGATCCTAATCAAGAATTTCTACAAAATATCCATTGGGATAGATTTGTAATTTTGCAAATTTCTTCGTATCCTAACCTCTTTCCATTCATGTGATCCTAATCAAGAATTTCTACAAAACGTCCGTTGGGATAGATTTGTGCGTTTACAAATTTCTACATACCCTAAAGTACCTAACCTCTCTCCATTGATGTAATCCTAATCAAGAATTTCTACAAAACTGTGTTGGGATAAATTTGTGCGTTTACAAATTTATTCGTACCCTAACCTCTTTCCATTCATGTGATCCTAATCAAGAATTTCTTCAAAACATCCGATGTGATAGATTTGTGCTGTTCCAACTTTAGTTCTACCCTAACCTCTTTCCATTCATGTGATCCTAGTCAAGAATTTCTACAAAACATCTGTTGGGATAGATTTGTGCGTTTACAAATTTCTACGTACCCTAATGTACCTAACCTCTCTCCATTGATGTAATCCTAATCAAGAATTTCTACAAAACTGTGTTGGGATAGATTTGTGCGTTTACAAATTTATTCGTACCCTAATGTACCTAACCTCTCTCCATTGATGTAATCCTAATCAAGAATTTCTACAAAACTGTGTTGGGATAGATTTGTGCTTTTCCAAATTTAGTTGTACCCTACCTTTTTCCATTCATGTGATCCTAATCAAGAATTTCTACAAAACATCCGTTGGGATAGATTTGTGCTTTTCCAAATTTAGTTGTACCCTAACCTCTTTCCATTCATGTGATCCTAATCAAGAATTTCTACAAAGCTGTGTTGGGATAGATTTGTGCTTTTACAAATTTATTCGTACCCTAACCTCTTTCCATTCATGTGATACTAATCAAGAATTTCTACAAAGCTGTGTTGGGATAGATTTCTACTTTTGCAAATTTCTTTGTATCCTAACCTATCTCCATTCATGTAATCCTAATCAAGAATTTCTACAAAACTGTGTTGGGATAGATTTGTGCGGTTACAAATTTATTCGTACCCTAACCTCTTTCCATTCATGTGATCCTAATCAAGAATTCCTACAAAACGTCTGTTGGGATAGATTTGTACTCTTACAAATTTCTGCGTACCCTAACCTCTTTCCATTCATGTGATCCTAATCAAGAATTTCTTCAAAACATCCGATGTGATAGATTTGTGCTTTTAAAAATTTAGTTGTACCCTACCTTTTTCCATTCATGTGATCCTAATCAAGAATTTCTACAAAACTGTGTTGGGATAGATTTGTGCGTTTACAAATTTATTCGTACCCTTACCTCTTTCCATTCATGTTATCCTAATCAAGAATTTCTACAAAACGTCCGTTGGGATAGATTTGTGCTTTTACAAATTTCTGCGTACACTAACCTCTTTCCATTCATGTGATCCTAATCAAGAATTTCTTCAAAACATCCGAAGTGATAGATTTGTGCTTTTCCAAATTTAGTTGTACCCTACCTTTTTCCATTCATGTGATCCTAATCAAGAATTTCTACAAAACATCCGTTGGGATAGATTTGTGCGTTTACAAATTTCTGCGTACACTAATGTACCTAACCTCTCTCCATTGATGTAATGCTAATCAAGAATTTCTACAAAACGTCCGTTGGGATAGATTTGTCCTTTTACAAATTTTTGCGTACCCTAACCTCTTTCCATTCATGTGATCCTAATCAAAAATTTCTACATAACATCCGATGTGATAGATTTGTGCTTTTCCAAATTTAGTTGTACCCTAACCTCTTTCCATTCATGTGATCCTAATCAAGAATTTCTACAAAGCTTTGTTGGGATAGATTTGTGCTTTTACAAATTTATTCGTACCATAACCTCTTTCCATTCATATGATCCTAATCAAGAATTTCTACAAAACATTCGTTGGGATAGATTTTTGTGTTTACAGATTTCTGTGTACCCTATCGTACCTAACCTCTTTCCATTCATGTAATCCTAATCAAGAATTCCTACAAAGCTGTGTTGGTATAGATTTGTGCTTTTACAAATTTATTCGTACCCTAACCTCTTTCCATTCATGTGATCCTAATCAAGAATTTCTACAAAACGTTCGTTGCGATAGATTTGTGCTTTTACAAATTTATTAGTACCCTAACCTCTTTCCATTCATGTGATCCTAATCAAGAATTTCTACAAAGCTGTGTTGGGATAGATTTGTGCGTTTACAAATTTATTCGTACCCTAACCTCTTTCCATTCATGTGATCCTAATCAAGAATTTCTACAAAATATCCATTGGGATAGATTTGTAATTTTGCAAATTTCTTCGTATCCTAACCTCTTTCCATTCATGTGATCCTAATCAAGAATTTCTACAAAACGTCCGTTGGGATAGATTTGTGCGTTTACAAATTTCTACATACCCTAAAGTACCTAACCTCTCTCCATTGATGTAATCCTAATCAAGAATTTCTACAAAACTGTGTTGGGATAAATTTGTGCGTTTACAAATTTATTCGTACCCTAACCTCTTTCCATTCATGTGATCCTAATCAAGAATTTCTTCAAAACATCCGATGTGATAGATTTGTGCTGTTCCAACTTTAGTTCTACCCTAACCTCTTTCCATTCATGTGATCCTAGTCAAGAATTTCTACAAAACATCTGTTGGGATAGATTTGTGCGTTTACAAATTTCTACGTACCCTAATGTACCTAACCTCTCTCCATTGATGTAATCCTAATCAAGAATTTCTACAAAACTGTGTTGGGATAGATTTGTGCGTTTACAAATTTATTCGTACCCTAACCTCTTTCCATTCATGTGATCCTAATCAAGAATTTCTACAAAACGTCCGTTGGGATAGATTTGTGCTTTTACAAATTTTTGCGTACCCTAACCTCTTTCCATTCATGTGATCCTAATCAAAAATTTCTACAAAACATCCGATGTGATAGATTTGTGCTTTTCCAAATTTATTTGTACCCTACCTCTTTCCATTAACGTGATCCTAATCAAGAATTTCTACAAAACATTCGTTGGGAAAGATTCTTGTGTTTACAGATTTCTGTGTACCCTATCGTACCTAACCTCTTTCCATTCATGTAATCCTAATCAAGAATTCCTACAAAGCTGTGTTGGTATAGATTTGTGCTTTTACAAATTTATTCGTACCCTAACCTCTTTCCATTCATGTGATCCTAATCAAGAATTTCTACAAAACGTTCGTTGCGATAGATTTGTGCTTTTACAAATTTATTAGTACCCTAACCTCTTTCCATTCATGTGATCCTAATCAAGAATTTCTACAAAGCTGTGTTGGGATAGATTTGTGCGTTTACAAATTTATTCGTACCCTAACCTCTTTCCATTCATGTGATCCTAATCAAGAATTTCTACAAAATATCCATTGGGATAGATTTGTAATTTTGCAAATTTCTTCGTATCCTAACCTCTTTCCATTCATGTGATCCTAATCAAGAATTTCTACAAAACGTCCGTTGGGATAGATTTGTGCGTTTACAAATTTCTACATACCCTAAAGTACCTAACCTCTCTCCATTGATGTAATCCTAATCAAGAATTTCTACAAAACTGTGTTGGGATAAATTTGTGCGTTTACAAATTTATTCGTACCCTAACCTCTTTCCATTCATGTGATCCTAATTAAGAATTTCTTCAAAACATCCGATGTGATAGATTTGTGCTGTTCCAACTTTAGTTCTACCCTAACCTCTTTCCATTCATGTGATCCTAGTCAAGAATTTCTACAAAACATCTGTTGGGATAGATTTGTGCGTTTACAAATTTCTACGTACCCTAATGTACCTAACCTCTCTCCATTGATGTAATCCTAATCAAGAATTTCTACAAAACTGTGTTGGGATAGATTTGTGCGTTTACAAATTTATTCGTACCCTAACCTCTTTCCATTCATGTGATCCTAATCAAGAATTTCTACAAAACGTCCGTTGGGATAGATTTGTGCTTTTACAAATTTTTGCGTACCCTAACCTCTTTCCATTCATGTGATCCTAATCAAAAATTTCTACAAAACATCCGATGTGATAGATTTGTGCTTTTCCAAATTTATTTGTACCCTACCTCTTTCCATTAACGTGATCCTAATCAAGAATTTCTACAAAACATTCGTTGGGAAAGATTCTTGTGTTTACAGATTTCTGTGTACCCTATCGTACCTAACCTCTTTCCATTCATGTAATCCTAATCAAGAATTTCTACAAATCGTCTGTTGGGATAGATTTGTACTCTTACAAATTTCTGCGTACCCTAACCTCTTTCCATTCATGTGATCCTAATCAAGAATTTCTACAAAGCTGTGTTGGTGTAGATTTGTGCTTTTACAAATTTATTCGTACCCTAACCTCTTTCCATTCATGTAATCCTAATCAAGAATTTCTACAAAGCTGTGATGGGATAGATTTGTGCTTTTACAAATTTATTCGTACCCTAGCCTCTTTCCATTCATGTGATCCTAATCAAGAATTTCTTCAAAACATCCGACGTGATAGATTTGTGCTGTTCCAAATTTAGTTCTACCCTAACCTCTTTCCATTCATGTGATCCTAATCAAGAATTTCTACAAAACATCTGTTGGGATAGATTTGTGCTTTTCCAAATTTAGTTGTACCCTACCTTTTTCCATTCATGTGATCCTAATCAAGAATTTCTACAAAACATCCGTTGGGATAGATTTGTGCTTTTCCAAATTTAGTTGTACCCTAACCTCTTTCCATTCATGTGATCCTAATCAAGAATTTCTACAAAGCTGTGTTGGGATAGATTTGTGCTTTTACAAATTTATTCGTACCCTAACCTCTTTCCATTCATGTGATACTAATCAAGAATTTCTACAAAGCTGTGTTGGGATAGATTTGTACTTTTGCAAATTTCTTTGTATCCTAACCTATCTCCATTCATGTAATCCTAATCAAGAATTTCTACAAAACTGTGTTGGGATAGATTTGTGCGGTTACAAATTTATTCGTACCCTAACCTCTTTCCATTCATGTGATCCTAATCAAGAATTCCTACAAAACGTCTGTTGGGATAGATTTGTACTCTTACAAATTTCTGCGTACCCTAACCTCTTTCCATTCATGTGATCCTAATCAAGAATTTCTTCAAAACATCCGATGTGATAGATTTGTGCTTTTCCAAATTTAGTTGTACCCTACCTTTTTCCATTCATGTGATCCTAATCAAGAATTTCTACAAAACTGTGTTGGGATAGATTTGTGCGTTTACAAATTTATTCGTACCCTTACCTCTTTCCATTCATGTTATCCTAATCAAGAATTTCTACAAAACGTCCGTTGGGATAGATTTGTGCTTTTACAAATTTCTGCGTACACTAACCTCTTTCCATTCATGTGATCCTAATCAAGAATTTCTTCAAAACATCCGAAGTGATAGATTTGTGCTTTTCCAAATTTAGTTGTACCCTACCTTTTTCCATTCATGTGATCCTAATCAAGAATTTCTACAAAACATCCGTTGGGATAGATTTGTGCGTTTACAAATTTCTGCGTACACTAATGTACCTAACCTCTCTCCATTGATGTAATGCTAATCAAGAATTTCTACAAAACGTCCGTTGGGATAGATTTGTGCTTTTACAAATTTTTGCGTACCCTAACCTCTTTCCATTCATGTGATCCTAATCAAAAATTTCTACATAACATCCGATGTGATAGATTTGTGCTTTTCCAAATTTAGTTGTACCCTAACCTCTTTCCATTCATGTGATCCTAATCAAGAATTTCTACAAAGCTTTGTTGGGATAGATTTGTGCTTTTACAAATTTATTCGTACCATAACCTCTTTCCATTCATGTGATCCTAATCAAGAATTTCTACAAAACATTCGTTGGGATAGATTTTTGTGTTTACAGATTTCTGTGTACCCTATCGTACCTAACCTCTTTCCATTCATGTAATCCTAATCAAGAATTCCTACAAAGCTGTGTTGGTATAGATTTGTGCTTTTACAAATTTATTCGTACCCTAACCTCTTTCCATTCATGTGATCCTAATCAAGAATTTCTACAAAACGTTCGTTGCGATAGATTTGTGCTTTTACAAATTTATTAGTACCCTAACCTCTTTCCATTCATGTGATCCTAATCAAGAATTTCTACAAAGCTGTGTTGGGATAGATTTGTGCGTTTACAAATTTATTCGTACCCTAACCTCTTTCCATTCATGTGATCCTAATCAAGAATTTCTACAAAATATCCATTGGGATAGATTTGTAATTTTGCAAATTTCTTCGTATCCTAACCTCTTTCCATTCATGTGATCCTAATCAAGAATTTCTACAAAACGTCCGTTGGGATAGATTTGTGCGTTTACAAATTTCTACATACCCTAAAGTACCTAACCTCTCTCCATTGATGTAATCCTAATCAAGAATTTCTACAAAACTGTGTTGGGATAAATTTGTGCGTTTACAAATTTATTCGTACCCTAACCTCTTTCCATTCATGTGATCCTAATCAAGAATTTCTTCAAAACATCCGATGTGATAGATTTGTGCTGTTCCAACTTTAGTTCTACCCTAACCTCTTTCCATTCATGTGATCCTAGTCAAGAATTTCTACAAAACATCTGTTGGGATAGATTTGTGCGTTTACAAATTTCTACGTACCCTAATGTACCTAACCTCTCTCCATTGATGTAATCCTAATCAAGAATTTCTACAAAACTGTGTTGGGATAGATTTGTGCGTTTACAAATTTATTCGTACCCTAACCTCTTTCCATTCATGTGATCCTAATCAAGAATTTCTACAAAACGTCCGTTGGGATAGATTTGTGCTTTTACAAATTTTTGCGTACCCTAACCTCTTTCCATTCATGTGATCCTAATCAAAAATTTCTACATAACATCCGATGTGATAGATTTGTGCTTTTCCAAATTTAGTTGTACCCTAACCTCTTTCCATTCATGTGATCCTAATCAAGAATTTCTACAAAGCTTTGTTGGGATAGATTTGTGCTTTTACAAATTTATTCGTACCATAACCTCTTTCCATTCATGTGATCCTAATCAAGAATTTCTACAAAACGTCCGTTGGGATAGATTTGTGCTTTTACAAATTTTTGCGTACCCTAACCTCTTTCCATTCATGTGATCCTAATCAAAAATTTCTACATAACATCCGATGTGATAGATTTGTGCTTTTCCAAATTTAGTTGTACCCTAACCTCTTTCCATTCATGTGATCCTAATCAAGAATTTCTACAAAGCTTTGTTGGGATAGATTTGTGCTTTTACAAATTTATTCGTACCATAACCTCTTTCCATTCATGTGATCCTAATCAAGAATTTCTACAAAACATTCGTTGGGATAGATTTTTGTGTTTACAGATTTCTGTGTACCCTATCGTACCTAACCTCTTTCCATTCATGTAATCCTAATCAAGAATTCCTACAAAGCTGTGTTGGTATAGATTTGTGCTTTTTCAAATTTATTCGTACCCTAACCTCTTTCCATTCATGTGATCCTAATCAAGAATTTCTACAAAACGTTCGTTGCGATAGATTTGTGCTTTTACAAATTTATTAGTACCCTAACCTCTTTCCATTCATGTGATCCTAATCAAGAATTTCTACAAAGCTGTGTTGGGATAGATTTGTGCGTTTACAAATTTATTCGTACCCTAACCTCTTTCCATTCATGTGATCCTAATCAAGAATTTCTACAAAATATCCATTGGGATAGATTTGTAATTTTGCAAATTTCTTCGTATCCTAACCTCTTTCCATTCATGTGATCCTAATCAAGAATTTCTACAAAACGTCCGTTGGGATAGATTTGTGCGTTTACAAATTTCTACATACCCTAAAGTACCTAACCTCTCTCCATTGATGTAATCCTAATCAAGAATTTCTACAAAACTGTGTTGGGATAAATTTGTGCGTTTACAAATTTATTCGTACCCTAACCTCTTTCCATTCATGTGATCCTAATCAAGAATTTCTTCAAAACATCCGATGTGATAGATTTGTGCTGTTCCAACTTTAGTTCTACCCTAACCTCTTTCCATTCATGTGATCCTAGTCAAGAATTTCTACAAAACATCTGTTGGGATAGATTTGTGCGTTTACAAATTTCTACGTACCCTAATGTACCTAACCTCTCTCCATTGATGTAATCCTAATCAAGAATTTCTACAAAACTGTGTTGGGATAGATTTGTGCGTTTACAAATTTATTCGTACCCTAATGTACCTAACCTCTCTCCATTGATGTAATCCTAATCAAGAATTTCTACAAAACTGTGTTGGGATAGATTTGTGCTTTTCCAAATTTAGTTGTACCCTACCTTTTTCCATTCATGTGATCCTAATCAAGAATTTCTACAAAACATCCGTTGGGATAGATTTGTGCTTTTCCAAATTTAGTTGTACCCTAACCTCTTTCCATTCATGTGATCCTAATCAAGAATTTCTACAAAGCTGTGTTGGGATAGATTTGTGCTTTTACAAATTTATTCGTACCCTAACCTCTTTCCATTCATGTGATACTAATCAAGAATTTCTACAAAGCTGTGTTGGGATAGATTTCTACTTTTGCAAATTTCTTTGTATCCTAACCTATCTCCATTCATGTAATCCTAATCAAGAATTTCTACAAAACTGTGTTGGGATAGATTTGTGCGGTTACAAATTTATTCGTACCCTAACCTCTTTCCATTCATGTGATCCTAATCAAGAATTCCTACAAAACGTCTGTTGGGATAGATTTGTACTCTTACAAATTTCTGCGTACCCTAACCTCTTTCCATTCATGTGATCCTAATCAAGAATTTCTTCAAAACATCCGATGTGATAGATTTGTGCTTTTAAAAATTTAGTTGTACCCTACCTTTTTCCATTCATGTGATCCTAATCAAGAATTTCTACAAAACTGTGTTGGGATAGATTTGTGCGTTTACAAATTTATTCGTACCCTTACCTCTTTCCATTCATGTTATCCTAATCAAGAATTTCTACAAAACGTCCGTTGGGATAGATTTGTGCTTTTACAAATTTCTGCGTACACTAACCTCTTTCCATTCATGTGATCCTAATCAAGAATTTCTTCAAAACATCCGAAGTGATAGATTTGTGCTTTTCCAAATTTAGTTGTACCCTACCTTTTTCCATTCATGTGATCCTAATCAAGAATTTCTACAAAACATCCGTTGGGATAGATTTGTGCGTTTACAAATTTCTGCGTACACTAATGTACCTAACCTCTCTCCATTGATGTAATGCTAATCAAGAATTTCTACAAAACGTCCGTTGGGATAGATTTGTCCTTTTACAAATTTTTGCGTACCCTAACCTCTTTCCATTCATGTGATCCTAATCAAAAATTTCTACATAACATCCGATGTGATAGATTTGTGCTTTTCCAAATTTAGTTGTACCCTAACCTCTTTCCATTCATGTGATCCTAATCAAGAATTTCTACAAAGCTTTGTTGGGATAGATTTGTGCTTTTACAAATTTATTCGTACCATAACCTCTTTCCATTCATATGATCCTAATCAAGAATTTCTACAAAACATTCGTTGGGATAGATTTTTGTGTTTACAGATTTCTGTGTACCCTATCGTACCTAACCTCTTTCCATTCATGTAATCCTAATCAAGAATTCCTACAAAGCTGTGTTGGTATAGATTTGTGCTTTTACAAATTTATTCGTACCCTAACCTCTTTCCATTCATGTGATCCTAATCAAGAATTTCTACAAAACGTTCGTTGCGATAGATTTGTGCTTTTACAAATTTATTAGTACCCTAACCTCTTTCCATTCATGTGATCCTAATCAAGAATTTCTACAAAGCTGTGTTGGGATAGATTTGTGCGTTTACAAATTTATTCGTACCCTAACCTCTTTCCATTCATGTGATCCTAATCAAGAATTTCTACAAAATATCCATTGGGATAGATTTGTAATTTTGCAAATTTCTTCGTATCCTAACCTCTTTCCATTCATGTGATCCTAATCAAGAATTTCTACAAAACGTCCGTTGGGATAGATTTGTGCGTTTACAAATTTCTACATACCCTAAAGTACCTAACCTCTCTCCATTGATGTAATCCTAATCAAGAATTTCTACAAAACTGTGTTGGGATAAATTTGTGCGTTTACAAATTTATTCGTACCCTAACCTCTTTCCATTCATGTGATCCTAATCAAGAATTTCTTCAAAACATCCGATGTGATAGATTTGTGCTGTTCCAACTTTAGTTCTACCCTAACCTCTTTCCATTCATGTGATCCTAGTCAAGAATTTCTACAAAACATCTGTTGGGATAGATTTGTGCGTTTACAAATTTCTACGTACCCTAATGTACCTAACCTCTCTCCATTGATGTAATCCTAATCAAGAATTTCTACAAAACTGTGTTGGGATAGATTTGTGCGTTTACAAATTTATTCGTACCCTAACCTCTTTCCATTCATGTGATCCTAATCAAGAATTTCTACAAAACGTCCGTTGGGATAGATTTGTGCTTTTACAAATTTTTGCGTACCCTAACCTCTTTCCATTCATGTGATCCTAATCAAAAATTTCTACAAAACATCCGATGTGATAGATTTGTGCTTTTCCAAATTTATTTGTACCCTACCTCTTTCCATTAACGTGATCCTAATCAAGAATTTCTACAAAACATTCGTTGGGAAAGATTCTTGTGTTTACAGATTTCTGTGTACCCTATCGTACCTAACCTCTTTCCATTCATGTAATCCTAATCAAGAATTTCTACAAATCGTCTGTTGGGATAGATTTGTACTCTTACAAATTTCTGCGTACCCTAACCTCTTTCCATTCATGTGATCCTAATCAAGAATTTCTACAAAGCTGTGTTGGTATAGATTTGTGCTTTTACAAATTTATTCGTACCCTAACCTCTTTCCATTCATGTAATCCTAATCAAGAATTTCTACAAAGCTGTGTTGGGATAGATTTGTGCTTTTACAAATTTATTCGTACCCTAGCCTCTTTCCATTCATGTGATCCTAATCAAGAATTTCTTCAAAACATCCGATGTGATAGATTTGTGCTGTTCCAAATTTAGTTCTACCCTAACCTCTTTCCATTCATGTGATCCTAATCAAGAATTTCTACAAAACATCTGTTGGGATAGATTTGTGCTTTTCCAAATTTAGTTGTACCCTACCTTTTTCCATTCATGTGATCCTAATCAAGAATTTCTACAAAACATCCGTTGGGATAGATTTGTGCTTTTCCAAATTTAGTTGTACCCTAACCTCTTTCCATTCATGTGATCCTAATCAAGAATTTCTACAAAGCTGTGTTGGGATAGATTTGTGCTTTTACAAATTTATTCGTACCCTAACCTCTTTCCATTCATGTGATACTAATCAAGAATTTCTACAAAGCTGTGTTGGGATAGATTTGTACTTTTGCAAATTTCTTTGTATCCTAACCTATCTCCATTCATGTAATCCTAATCAAGAATTTCTACAAAACTGTGTTGGGATAGATTTGTGCGGTTACAAATTTATTCGTACCCTAACCTCTTTCCATTCATGTGATCCTAATCAAGAATTTCTACAAAACGTCTGTTGGGATAGATTTGTACTCTTACAAATTTCTGCGTACCCTAACCTCTTTCCATTCATGTGATCCTAATCAAGAATTTCTACAAAGCTGTGTTGGGATAGATTTGTGCGTTTACAAATTTATTCGTATCCTAACCTCTTTCCATTCATGTGATCCTAATCAAGAATTTCTACAAAACGTCCGTTGGGATAGATTTGTGCTTTTCCAAATTTAGTTGTACCCTAACCTCTTCCCATTCATGTGATCCTAATCAAGAATTTCTACAAAGCTGTGTTGGTATAGATTTGTGCTTTTACAAATTTATTCGTACCCTAACCTCTTTTCATTCATGTAATCCTAATCAAGAATTTCTACAAAGCTGTGTTGGGATAGATTTGTGCTTTTACAAATTTATTCGTACCCTAGCCTCTTTCCATTCATGTGATCCTAATCAAGAATTTCTTCAAAACATCCGATGTGATAGATTTGTGCTGTTCCAAATTTAGTTCTACCCTAACCTCTTTCCATTCATGTGATCCTAATCAAGAATTTCTACAAAACATCTGTTGGGATAGATTTGTGCTTTTCCAAATTTAGTTGTACCCTACCTTTTTCCATTCATGTGATCCTAATCAAGAATTTCTACAAAACATCCGTTGGGATAGATTTGTGCTTTTCCAAATTTAGTTGTACCCTAACCTCTTTCCATTCATGTGATCCTAATCAAGAATTTCTACAAAGCTGTGTTGGGATAGATTTGTGCTTTTACAAATTTATTCGTACCCTAACCTCTTTCCATTCATGTGATACTAATCAAGAATTTCTACAAAGCTGTGTTAGGATAGATTTGTACTTTTGCAAATTTCTTTGTATCCTAACCTATCTCCATTCATGTAATCCTAATCAAGAATTTCTACAAAACTGTGTTGGGATAGATTTGTGCGGTTACAAATTTATTCGTACCCTAACCTCTTTCCATTCATGTGATCCTAATCAAGAATTTCTACAAAACGTCTGTTGGGATAGATTTGTACTCTTACAAATTTCTGCGTACCCTAACCTCTTTCCATTCATGTGATCCTAATCAAGAATTTCTACAAAGCTGTGTTGGGATAGATTTGTGCGTTTACAAATTTATTCGTATCCTAACCTCTTTCCATTCATGTGATCCTAATCAAGAATTTCTACAAAACGTCCGTTGGGATAGATTTGTGCTTTTCCAAATTTAGTTGTACCCTAACCTCTTCCCATTCATGTGATCCTAATCAAGAATTTCTACAAAGCTGTGTTGGTATAGATTTGTGCTTTTACAAATTTATTCGTACCCTAACCTCTTTCCATTCATGTAATCCTAATCAATAATTTCTACAAAGCTGTGTTGGGATAGATTTGTGCTTTTACAAATTTATTCGTACCCTAACCTCTTTCCATTCATGTGATCCTAATCAAGAATTTCTACAAAGCTGTGTTGGGATAGATTTGTGCTTTTACAAATTTTTGCGTACCCTAACCTCTTTCCATTCATGTGATCCTAATCAAAAATTTCTACAAAACATCCGATGTGATAGATTTGTGCCTTTCCAAATTTAGTTCTACCCTAACCTCTTTCCATTCATGTGATCCTAATCAAGGATTTCTACAAAACATCTGTTGGGATAGGTTTGTGCTTTTCCAAATTTAGTTGTACCCTACCTTTTTCCATTCATGTGAGCCTAATCAAGAATTTCTACAAAACATCCGTTGGGATAGATTTGTGCTTTTCCAAATTTAGTTCTACCCTAACCTCTTTCCATTCATGTGATCCTAATCAAGAATTTCTACAAAACATCTGTTGGGATAGGTTTGTGCTTTTCCAAATTTAGTTGTACCCTACCTTTTTCCATTCATGTGAGCCTAATCAAGAATTTCTACAAAACATCCGTTGGGATAGATTTGTATTTTTCCAAATTTAGTTGTACCCTAACCTCTTTCCATTCATGTGATCCTAATCAAGAATTTCTACAAAGCTGTGTTGGTGTAGATTTGTGCTTTTACAAATTTATTCGTACCCTAACCTCTTTCCATTCATGTAATCCTAATCAAGAATTTCTACAAAGCTGTGTTGGGATAGATTTGTGCTTTTACAAATTTATTCGTACCCTAACCTCTTTCCATTCATGTGATCCTAATCAAGAATTTCTACAAAGCTGTGTTGGGATAGATTTGTGCTTTTACAAATTTTTGCGTACCCTAACCTCTTTCCATTCATGTGATCCTAATCAAAAATTTCTACAAAACATCCGATGTGATAGATTTGTGCCTTTCCAAATTTAGTTCTACCCTAACCTCTTTCCATTCATGTGATCCTAATCAAGGATTTCTACATAACATCTGTTGGGATAGGTTTGTGCTTTTCCAAATTTAGTTGTACCCTACCTTTTTCCATTCATGTGAGCCTAATCAAGAATTTCTACAAAACATCCGTTGGGATAGATTTGTGCTTTTCCAAATTTAGTTCTACCCTAACCTCTTTCCATTCATGTGATCCTAATCAAGAATTTCTACAAAACATCTGTTGGGATAGGTTTGTGCTTTTCCAAATTTAGTTGTACCCTACCTTTTTCCATTCATGTGAGCCTAATCAAGAATTTCTACAAAACATCCGTTGGGATAGATTTGTGCTTTTCCAAATTTAGTTGTACCCTAACCTCTTTCCATTCATGTGATCCTAATCAAGAATTTCTACAAAGCTGTGTTGGTATAGATTTGTGCTTTTACAAATTTATTCGTACCCTAACCTCTTTCCATTCATGTGATCCTAATCAAAAATTTCTACAAAGCTGTGTTGTGATAGATTTGTACTTTTGCAAATTTCTTTGTATCCTAACCTCTCTCCATTCATGTAATCCTAATCAAGAATTTCTACAAAACTGTGTTGGGATAGATTTGTGCGGTTACAAATTTATTCGTACCCTAACCTCTTTCCATTCATGTGATCCTAATCAAGAATTCCTACAAAACGTCTGTTGGGATAGATTTGTACTCTTACAAATTTCTGCGTACCCTAACCTCTTTCCATTCATGTGATCCTAATCAAGAATTTCTTCAAAACATCCGATGTGATAGATTTGTGCTGTTCCAAATTTAGTTCTACCCTAACCTCTTTCCATTCATGTGATCCTAATCAAGAATTTCTACAAAACATCTGTTGGGATAGATTTGTGCTTTTCCAAATTTAGTTGTACCCTACCTTTTTCCATTCATGTGATCCTAATCAAGAATTTCTACAAAACTGTGTTGGGATAGATTTGTGCGTTTACAAATTTATTCGTACCCTTACCTCTTTCTATTCATGTGATCCTAATCAAGAATTTCTACAAAACGTCCGTTGGGATAGATTTGTGCTTTTACAAATTTCTGCGTACACTAACCTCTTTCCATTCATGTGATCCTAATCAAGAATTTCTTCAAAACATCCGAAGTGATAGATTTGTGCTTTTCCAAATTTAGTTGTACCCTACCTTTTTCCATTCATGTGATCCTAATCAAGAATTTCTACAAAACATCCGTTGGGATAGATTTGTGCGTTTACAAATTTCTGCGTACACTAATGTACCTAACCTCTCTCCATTGATGTAATACTAATCAAGAATTTCTACAAAACGTCCGTTGGGATAGATTTGTGCTTTTACAAATTTTTGCGTACCCTAACCTCTTTCCATTCATGTGATCCTAATCAAAAATTTCTACATAACATCCGATGTGATAGATTTGTGCTTTTCCAAATTTAGTTGTACCCTAACCTCTTTCCATTCATGTGATCCTAATCAAGAATTTCTACAAAGCTTTGTTGGGATAGATTTGTGCTTTTACAAATTTATTCGTACCATAACCTCTTTCCATTCATGTGATCCTAATCAAGAATTTCTACAAAACATTCGTTGGGATAGATTTTTGTGTTTACAGATTTCTGTGTACCCTATCGTACCTAACCTCTTTCCATTCATGTAATCCTAATCAAGAATTCCTACAAAGCTGTGTTGGTATAGATTTGTGCTTTTACAAATTTATTCGTACCCTAACCTCTTTCCATTCATGTGATCCTAATCAAGAATTTCTACAAAACGTTCGTTGCGATAGATTTGTGCTTTTACAAATTTATTAGTACCCTAACCTCTTTCCATTCATGTGATCCTAATCAAGAATTTCTACAAAGCTGTGTTGGGATAGATTTGTGCGTTTACAAATTTATTCGTACCCTAACCTCTTTCCATTCATGTGATCCTAATCAAGAATTTCTACAAAATATCCATTGGGATAGATTTGTAATTTTGCAAATTTCTTCGTATCCTAACCTCTTTCCATTCATGTGATCCTAATCAAGAATTTCTACAAAACGTCCGTTGGGATAGATTTGTGCGTTTACAAATTTCTACATACCCTAAAGTACCTAACCTCTCTCCATTGATGTAATCCTAATCAAGAATTTCTACAAAACTGTGTTGGGATAAATTTGTGCGTTTACAAATTTATTCGTACCCTAACCTCTTTCCATTCATGTGATCCTAATCAAGAATTTCTACAAAACTGTGTTGGGATAGATTTGTGCGGTTACAAATTTCTGCGTACCCTAACCTCTTTCCATTCATGTGATCCTAATCAAGAATTTCTTCAAAACATCCGATGTGATAGATTTGTGCTGTTCCAACTTTAGTTCTACCCTAACCTCTTTCCATTCATGTGATCCTAGTCAAGAATTTCTACAAAACATCTGTTGGGATAGATTTGTGCGTTTACAAATTTCTACGTACCCTAATGTACCTAACCTCTCTCCATTGATGTAATCCTAATCAAGAATTTCTACAAAACTGTGTTGGGATAGATTTGTGCGTTTACAAATTTATTCGTACCCTAACCTCTTTCCATTCATGTGATCCTAATCAAGAATTTCTACAAAACGTCCGTTGGGATAGATTTGTGCTTTTACAAATTTTTGCGTACCCTAACCTCTTTCCATTCATGTGATCCTAATCAAAAATTTCTACAAAACATCCGATGTGATAGATTTGTGCTTTTCCAAATTTATTTGTACCCTACCTCTTTCCATTCACGTGATCCTAATCAAGAATTTCTACAAAACATTCGTTGGGAAAGATTCTTGTGTTTACAGATTTCTGTGTACCCTATCGTACCTAACCTCTTTCCATTCATGTAATCCTAATCAAGAATTTCTACAAATCGTCTGTTGGGATAGATTTGTACTCTTACAAATTTCTGCGTACCCTAACCTCTTTCCATTCATGTGATCCTAATCAAGAATTTCTACAAAGCTGTGTTGGTATAGATTTGTGCTTTTACAAATTTATTCGTACCCTAACCTCTTTCCATTCATGTGATCCTAATCAAGAATTTCTACAAAGCTGTGTTGGGATAGATTTGTGCTTTTACAAATTTATTCGTACCCTAGCCTCTTTCCATTCATGTGATCCTAATCAAGAATTTCTTCAAAACATCCGATGTGATAGATTTGTGCTGTTCCAAATTTAGTTCTACCCTAACCTCTTTCCATTCATGTGATCCTAATCAAGAATTTCTACAAAACATCTTTTGGGATAGATTTGTGCTTTTCCAAATTTAGTTGTACCCTACCTTTTTCCATTCATGTGATCCTAATCAAGAATTTCTACAAAACATCCGTTGGGATAGATTTGTGCTTTTCCAAATTTAGTTGTACCCTAACCTCTTTCCATTCATGTGATCCTAATCAAGAATTTCTACAAAGCTGTGTTGGGATAGATTTGTGCTTTTACAAATTTATTCGTACCCTAACCTCTTTCCATTCATGTGATACTAATCAAGAATTTCTACAAAGCTGTGTTGGGATAGATTTGTACTTTTGCAAATTTCTTTGTATCCTAACCTATCTCCATTCATGTAATCCTAATCAAGAATTTCTACAAAACTGTGTTGGGATAGATTTGTGCGGTTACAAATTTATTCGTACCCTAACCTCTTTCCATTCATGTGATCCTAATCAAGAATTTCTACAAAACGTCTGTTGGGATAGATTTGTACTCTTACAAATTTCTGCGTACCCTAACCTCTTTCCATTCATGTGATCCTAATCAAGAATTTCTACAAAGCTGTGTTGGGATAGATTTGTGCGTTTACAAATTTATTCGTATCCTAACCTCTTTCCATTCATGTGATCCTAATCAAGAATTTCTACAAAACGTCCGTTGGGATAGATTTGTGCTTTTCCAAATTTAGTTGTACCCTAACCTCTTTCCATTCATGTGATCCTAATCAAGAATTTCTACAAAGCTGTGTTGGTATAGATTTGTGCTTTTACAAATTTATTCGTACCCTAACCTCTTTTCATTCATGTAATCCTAATCAAGAATTTCTACAAAGCTGTGTTGGGATAGATTTGTGCTTTTACAAATTTATTCGTACCCTAACCTCTTTCCATTCATGTGATCCTAATCAAGAATTTCTACAAAGCTGTGTTGGGATAGATTTGTGCTTTTACAAATTTTTGCGTACCCTAACCTCTTTCCATTCATGTGATCCTAATCAAAAATTTCTACAAAACATCCGATGTGATAGATTTGTGCCTTTCCAAATTTAGTTCTACCCTAACCTCTTTCCATTCATGTGATCCTAATCAAGGATTTCTACAAAACATCTGTTGGGATAGGTTTGTGCTTTTCCAAATTTAGTTGTACCCTACCTTTTTCCATTCATGTGAGCCTAATCAAGAATTTCTACAAAACATCCGTTGGGATAGATTTGTGCTTTTCCAAATTTAGTTCTACCCTAACCTCTTTCCATTCATGTGATCCTAATCAAGAATTTCTACAAAGCTGTGTCGGTGTAGATTTGTGCTTTTACAAATTTATTCGTACCCTAACCTCTTTCCATTCATGTAATCCTAATCAATAATTTCTACAAAGCTGTGTTGGGATAGATTTGTGCTTTTACAAATTTATTCGTACCCTAACCTCTTTCCATTCATGTGATCCTAATCAAGAATTTCTACAAAGCTGTGTTGGGATAGATTTGTGCTTTTACAAATTTTTGCGTACCCTAACCTCTTTCCATTCATGTGATCCTAATCAAAAATTTCTACAAAACATCCGATGTGATAGATTTGTGCCTTTCCAAATTTAGTTCTACCCTAACCTCTTTCCATTCATGTGATCCTAATCAAGGATTTCTACATAACATCTGTTGGGATAGGTTTGTGCTTTTCCAAATTTAGTTGTACCCTACCTTTTTCCATTCATGTGAGCCTAATCAAGAATTTCTACAAAACATCCGTTGGGATAGATTCGTGCTTTTCCAAATTTAGTTCTACCCTAACCTCTTTCCATTCATGTGATCCTAATCAAGAATTTCTACAAAACATCTGTTGGGATAGGTTTGTGCTTTTCCAAATTTAGTTGTACCCTACCTTTTTCCATTCATGTGAGCCTAATCAAGAATTTCTACAAAACATCCGTTGGGATAGATTTGTGCTTTTCCAAATTTAGTTGTACCCTAACCTCTTTCCATTCATGTAATCCTAATCAAGAATTTCTACAAAGCTGTGTTGGGATAGATTTGTGCTTTTACAAATTTATTCGTACCCTAACCTCTTTCCATTCATGTGATCCTAATCAAAAATTTCTACAAAGCTGTGTTGTGATAGATTTGTACTTTTGCAAATTTCTTTGTATCCTAACCTCTCTCCATTCATGTAATCCTAATCAAGAATTTCTACAAAACTGTGTTGGGATAGATTTGTGCGGTTACAAATTTATTCGTACCCTAACCTCTTTCCATTCATGTGATCCTAATCAAGAATTCCTACAAAACGTCTGTTGGGATAGATTTGTACTCTTACAAATTTCTGCGTACCCTAACCTCTTTCCATTCATGTGATCCTAATCAAGAATTTCTTCAAAACATCCGATGTGATAGATTTGTGCTGTTCCAAATTTAGTTCTACCCTAACCTCTTTCCATTCATGTGATCCTAATCAAGAATTTCTACAAAACATCTGTTGGGATAGATTTGTGCTTTTCCAAATTTAGTTGTACCCTACCTTTTTCCATTCATGTGATCCTAATCAAGAATTTCTACAAAACTGTGTTGGGATAGATTTGTGCGTTTACAAATTTATTCGTACCCTTACCTCTTTCCATTCATGTGATCCTAATCAAGAATTTCTACAAAACGTCCGTTGGGATAGATTTGTGCTTTTACAAATTTCTGCGTACACTAACCTCTTTCCATTCATGTGATCCTAATCAAGAATTTCTTCAAAACATCCGAAGTGATAGATTTGTGCTTTTCCAAATTTAGTTGTACCCTACCTTTTTCCATTCATGTGATCCTAATCAAGAATTTCTACAAAACATCCGTTGGGATAGATTTGTGCGTTTACAAATTTCTGCGTACACTAATGTACCTAACCTCTCTCCATTGATGTAATACTAATCAAGAATTTCTACAAAACGTCCGTTGGGATAGATTTGTGCTTTTACAAATTTTTGCGTACCCTAACCTCTTTCCATTCATGTGATCCTAATCAAAAATTTCTACATAACATCCGATGTGATAGATTTGTGCTTTTCCAAATTTAGTTGTACCCTAACCTCTTTCCATTCATGTGATCTTAATCAAGAATTTCTACAAAGCTTTGTTGGGATAGATTTGTGCTTTTACAAATTTATTCGTACCATAACCTCTTTCCATTCATGTGATCCTAATCAAGAATTTCTACAAAACATTCGTTGGGATAGATTTTTGTGTTTACAGATTTCTGTGTACCCTAACTTACCTAACCTCTTTCCATTCATGGAATCCTAATCAAGAATTCCTACAAAGCTGTGTTGGTATAGATTTGTGCTTTTACAAATTTATTCGTACCCTAACCTCTTTCCATTCATGTGATCCTAATCAAGAATTTCTACAAAACGTTCGTTGCGATAGATTTGTGCTTTTACAAATTTATTAGTACCCTAACCTCTTTCCATTCATGTGATCCTAATCAAGAATTTCTACAAAGCTGTGTTGGGATAGATTTGTGCGTTTACAAATTTATTCGTACCCTAACCGCTTTCCATTCATGTGATCCTAACCAATGATTTCTACAAAACATCCTTTGGGATAGATTTGTAATTTTGCAAATTTCTTCGTATCCTAACCTCTTTCCATTCATGTGATCCTAATCAAGAATTTCTACAAAACGTCCGTTGGGATAGATTTGTGCGTTTACAAATTTCTACATACCCTAAAGTACCTAACCTCTCTCCATTGATGTAATCCTAATCAAGAATTTCTACAAAACTGTGTTGGGATAAATTTGTGCGTTTACAAATTTATTCGTACCCTAACCTCTTTCCATTCATGTGATCCTAATCAAGAATTTCTACAAAGCTGTGTTGGGATAGATTTGAGCTTTTACAAATTTTTGCGTACCCTAACCTCTTTCCATTCATGTGATCCTAATCAAAAATTTCTACAAAACTTCCGATGTGATAGATTTGTGCCATTCCAAATTTAGTTGTACCCTACCTTTTTCCATTCATGTGAGCCTAATCAAGAATTTCTACAAAACATCCGTTGGGATAGATTTGTGCTTTTCCAAATTTAGTTGTACCCTAACCTCTTTCCATTCATGTGATCCTAATCAAGAATTTCTACAAAACGTCCGTTGGGATAGATTTGTGCTTTTACAAATTTCTGCGTACACTAACCTCTTTCCATTCATGTGATCCTAATCAAGAATTTCTTCAAAACATCCGAAGTGATAGATTTGTGCTTTTCCAAATTTAGTTGTACCCTACCTTTTTCCATTCATGTGATCCTAATCAAGAATTTCTACAAAACATCCGTTGGGATAGATTTGTGCGTTTACAAATTTCTGCGTACACTAATGTACCTAACCTCTCTCCATTGATGTAATACTAATCAAGAATTTCTACAAAACGTCCGTTGGGATAGATTTGTGCTTTTACAAATTTTTGCGTACCCTAACCTCTTTCCATTCATGTGATCCTAATCAAAAATTTCTACATAACATCCGATGTGATAGATTTGTGCTTTTCCAAATTTAGTTGTACCCTAACCTCTTTCCATTCATGTGATCTTAATCAAGAATTTCTACAAAGCTTTGTTGGGATAGATTTGTGCTTTTACAAATTTATTCGTACCATAACCTCTTTCCATTCATGTGATCCTAATCAAGAATTTCTACAAAACATTCGTTGGGATAGATTTTTGTGTTTACAGATTTCTGTGTACCCTATCGTACCTAACCTCTTTCCATTCATGGAATCCTAATCAAGAATTCCTACAAAGCTGTGTTGGTATAGATTTGTGCTTTTACAAATTTATTCGTACCCTAACCTCTTTCCATTCATGTGATCCTAATCAAGAATTTCTACAAAACGTTCGTTGCGATAGATTTGTGCTTTTACAAATTTATTAGTACCCTAACCTCTTTCCATTCATGTGATCCTAATCAAGAATTTCTACAAAGCTGTGTTGGGATAGATTTGTGCGTTTACAAATTTATTCGTACCCTAACCGCTTTCCATTCATGTGATCCTAACCAATGATTTCTACAAAACATCCTTTGGGATAGATTTGTAATTTTGCAAATTTCTTCGTATCCTAACCTCTTTCCATTCATGTGATCCTAATCAAGAATTTCTACAAAACGTCCGTTGGGATAGATTTGTGCGTTTACAAATTTCTACATACCCTAAAGTACCTAACCTCTCTCCATTGATGTAATCCTAATCAAGAATTTCTACAAAACTGTGTTGGGATAAATTTGTGCGTTTACAAATTTATTCGTACCCTAACCTCTTTCCATTCATGTGATCCTAATCAAGAATTTCTACAAAGCTGTGTTGGGATAGATTTGAGCTTTTACAAATTTTTGCGTACCCTAACCTCTTTCCATTCATGTGATCCTAATCAAAAATTTCTACAAAACTTCCGATGTGATAGATTTGTGCCATTCCAAATTTAGTTGTACCCTACCTTTTTCCATTCATGTGAGCCTAATCAAGAATTTCTACAAAACATCCGTTGGGATAGATTTGTGCTTTTCCAAATTTAGTTGTACCCTAACCTCTTTCCATTCATGTGATCCTAATCAAGAATTTCTACAAAGCTTTGTTGGTATAGATTTGTGCTTTTACAAATTTATTCGTACCCTAACCTCTTTCCATTCATGTAATCCTAATCAAGAATTTCTACAAAACTGTGTTGGGATAGATTTGTGTGGTTACAAATTTATTCGTACCCTAACCTCTTTCCATTCATGTGATCCTAATCAAGAATTTCTACAAATCGTCTGTTGGGATAGATTTGTACTCTTACAAATTTCTGCGTACCCTAACCTCTTTCCATTCATGTGATTCTAATCAAGAATTTCTTCAAAAAATCCGATGTGATAGATTTGTGCTGTTCCAAATTTAGTTGTACCCTACCTTTTTCCATTCATGTGATCCTAATCAAGAATTTCTACAAAACTGTGTTGGGATAGATTTGTGCGTTTACAAATTTATTCGTACCCTAACCTCTTTCCATTCATGTGATCCTAATCAAGAATTTCTACAAAACGTCCGTTGGGATAGATTTGTGCTTTTACAAATTTTTGCGTACCCTAACCTCTTTCCATTCATGTGATCCTAATCAAAAATTTCTACAAAACATCCGATGTGATAGATTTGTGCTTTTCCAGATTTATTTGTATCCTACCTCTTTCCATTCACGTGATCCTAATCAAGAATTTCTACAAAACATTCGTTGGGATAGATTTGTGCTTTTCCAAATTTAGTTGTACCCTAACCTCTTTCCATTCATGTGATCCTAATCAAGAATTTCTACAAAACATCCGTTGGGATAGATTTGTGCTTTTCCAAATTTAGTTGTACCCTAACCTCTTTCCATTCATGTGATCCTAATCAAGAATTTCTACAAAGCTGTGTTGGTGTAGATTTGTGCTTTTACAAATTTATTCGTACCCTAACCTCTTTCCATTCATGTAATCCTAATCAAGAATTTCTACAAAGCTGTGTTGGGATAGATTTGTGCTTTTACAAATTTATTCGTACCCTAACCTCTTTCCATTCATGTGATCCTAATCAAGAATTTCTACAAAGCTGTGTTGGGATAGATTTGTACTTTTGCAAATTTCTTTGTATCCTAACCTCTCTCCATTCATGTAATCCTAATCAAGAATTTCTGCAAAACTGTGTTGGGATAGATTTGTGCGGTTACAAATTTATTCGTACCCTAACCTCTTTCCATTCATGTGATCCTAATCAAGAATTCCTACAAAACGTCTGTTGGGATAGATTTGTACTCTTACAAATTTAGTTGTACCCTACCTTTTTCCATTCATGTGATCCTAATCAAGAATTTCTACAAAACTGTGTTGGGATAGATTTGTGCGTTTACAAATTTATTCGTACCCTAACCTCTTTCCATTCATGTGATCCTAATCAAGAATTTCTACAAAACGTCCGTTGGGATAGATTTGTGCTTTTACAAATTTTTGCGTACCCTAACCTCTTTCCATTCATGTGATCCTAATCAAAAATTTCTACAAAACATCCGATGTGATAGATTTGTGCTTTTCCAAATTTATTTGTACCCTACCTCTTTCCATTCACGTGATCCTAATCAAGAATTTCTACAAAACATTCGTTGGGACAGATTTTTGTGTTTACAGATTTCTGTGTACCCTATCGTACCTAACCTCTTTCCATTCATGTAATCCTAATCAAGAATTCCTACAAAGCTGTGTTGATATAGATTTGTGCTTTTACAAATTTATTCGTACCCTAACCTCTTTCCATTCATGTGATCCTAATCAAGAATTTCTACAAAGCTGTGTTGGGATAGATTTGTGCGTTTACAAATTTATTCGTACCCTAACCTCTTTCCATTCATGTGATCCTAATCAATGATTTCTACAAAACATCCTTTGGGATAGATTTGTGCTTTTCCAAATTTAGTTGTACCCTAACGTCCGTTGGGATAGATTTATGCGTTTACAAATTTGTTCATACCCTAACCTTTTTCCATACATGTGATCCTAATCAAGAATTTCTACAAAATATCCATTGGGATAGATTTGTAATTTTGCAAATTTCTTCGTATCCTAACCTCTTTCCATTCATGTGATCCTAATCAAGAATTTCTACAAAACTGTGTTGGGATAGATTTGTGTGGTTACAAATTTATCCGTACCCTAACCTCTTTCCATTCATGTGATCCTAATCAAGAATTTCTACAAATCGTCTGTTGGGATAGATTTGTTCTCTTACAAATTTCTGCGTACCCTAACCTCTTTCCATTCATGTGATGCTAATCAAGAATTTCTTCGAAACATCCGATGTGATAGATTTGTGCTGTTCCAAATTTAGTTCTACCCTAACCTCTTTCCATTCATGTGATCCTAATCAAGAATTTCTACAAAACATCTGTTGGGATAGATTTGTGCTTTTCCAAATTTAGTTGTACCCTACCTTTTTCCATTCATGTGATCCTAATCAAGAATTTCTACAAAACATCCGTTGGGATAGATTTGTGCTTTTCCAAATTTAGTTGTACCCTAACCTCTTTCCATTCATGTGATCCTAATCAAGAATTTCTACAAAGCTGTGTTGGTATAGATTTGTGCTTTTACAAATTTATTCGTACCCTAACCTCTTTCCATTCATGTAATCCTAATCAAGAATTTCTACAAAGCTGTGTTGGGATAGATTTGAGCGGTTACAAATTTATTCGTACCCTAACCTCTTTCCATTCATGTGATCCTAATCAAGAATTCCTACAAAACGTCTGTTGGGATAGATTTGTACTCTTACAAATTTCTGCGTACCCTAACCTCTTTCCATTCATGTGATCCTAATCAAGAATTTCTTCAAAACATCCGATGTGATAGATTTGTGCTGTTCCAAATTTAGTTCTACCCTAACCTCTTTCCATTCATGTGATCCTAATCAAGAATTTCTACAAAACATCTGTTGGGATAGATTTGTGCTTTTCCAAATTTAGTTGTACCCTACCTTTTTCCATTCATGTGATCCTAATCAAGAATTTCTACAAAACTGTGTTGGGATAGATTTGTGCGTTTACAAATTTATTCGTACCCTAACCTCTTTCCATTCATGTGATCCTAATCAAGAATTTCTACAAAACGTCCGTTGGGATAGATTTGTGCTTTTACAAATTTTTGCGTACCCTAACCTCTTTCCATTCATGTGATCCTAATCAAAAATTTCTACAAAACATCCGATGTGATAGATTTGTGCTGTTCCAAATTTAGTTCTACCCTAACCTCTCTCCATTCATATGATCCTAATCAAGAATTTCTACAAAACATCTGTTGGGATAGATTTGTGCTTTTCCAAATTTAGTTGTACCCTACCTTTTTCCATTCATGTGATCCTAATCAAGAATTTCTACAAAACTGTGTTGGGATAGATTTGTGCGTTTACAAATTTATTCGTACCCTAACCTCTTTCCATTCATGTGATCCTAATCAAGAATTTCTACAAAACGTCCGTTGGGATAGATTTGTGCTTTAACAAATTTTTGCGTACCCTAACCTCTTTCCATTCATGTGATCCTAATCAAGAATTTCTACAAAGCTGTGTTGGGATAGATTTGTGCGTTTACAAATTTATTCGTACCCTAACCGCTTTCCATTCATGTGATCCTAACCAATGATTTCTACAAAACATCCTTTGGGATAGATTTGTAATTTTGCAAATTTCTTCGTATCCTAACCTCTTTCCATTCATGTGATCCTAATCAAGAATTTCTACAAATCGTCTGTTGGGATAGATTTGTACTCTTACAAATTTCTGCGTACCCTAACCTCTTTCCATTCATGTGATCCTAATCAAGAATTCCTTCAAAACATCCGATGTGATAGATTTGTGCTGTTCCAAATTTAGTTCTACCCTAACCTCTTTCCATTCATGTGATCCTAATCAAGAATTTCTACAAAACATCTGTTGGGATAGATTTGTGCTTTTCCAAATTTAGTTGTACCCTACCTTTTTCCATTCATGTGATCCTAATCAAGAATTTCTACAAAACTGTGTTGGGATAGATTTGTGCGTTTACAAATTTATTCGTACCCTAACCTCTTTCCATTCATGTGATCCTAATCAAGAATTTCTACAAAACGTCCGTTGGGATAGATTTGTGCTTTTACAAATTTTTGCGTACCCTAACCTCTTTCCATTCATGTGATCCTAATCAAGAATTTCTACAAAACATTCGTTGGGATAGATTTTTGTGTTTACAGATTTCTGTGTACCCTATCGTACCTAACCTCTTTCCATTCATGTAATCCTAATCAAGAATTCCTACAAAGCTGTGTTGATATAGATTTGTGCTTTTACAAATTTATTCGTACCCTAACCTCTTTCCATTCATGTGATCCTAATCAAGAATTTCTACAAAACGTTCGTTGCGACAGATTTGTGCTTTTACAAATTTATTCGTACCCTAACCTCTTTCCATTCATGTGATCCTAATCAAGAATTTCTACAAAGCTGTGTTGGGATAGATTTGTGCTTTTACAAATTTATTCGTACCCTAACCTCTTTCCATTCATGTGATCCTAATCAAGAATTTCTTCAAAACATCCGATGTGATAGATTTGTGCTGTTCCAAATTTAGTTCTACCCTAACCTCTTTCCATTCATGTGATCCTAATCAAGAATTTCTACAAAACATCTGTTGGGATAGATTTGTGCTTTTCCAAATTTAGTTGTACCCTACCTTTTTCCATTCATGTGATCCTAATCAAGAATTTCTACAAAACTGTGTTGGGATAGATTTGTGCGTTTACAAATTTATTCGTACCCTAACCTCTTTCCATTCATGTGATCCTAATCAAGAATTTCTTCAAAACATCCGATGTGATAGATTTGTGCTGTTCCAAATTTAGTTCTACCCTAACCTCTTTCCATTCATGTGATCCTAATCAAGAATTTCTACAAAACATCTGTTGGGATAGATTTGTGCTTTTCCAAATTTAGTTGTACCCTACCTTTTTCCATTCATGTGATCCTAATCAAGAATTTCTACAAAGCTGTGTTGATATAGATTTGTGCTTTTACAAATTTATTCGTACCCTAACCTCTTTCCATTCATGTGATCCTAATCAAGAATTTCTTCAAAACATCCGATGTGATAGATTTGTGCTGTTCCAAATTTAGTTCTACCCTAACCTCTTTCCATTCATGTGATCCTAATCAAGAATTTCTACAAAACATCTGTTGGGATAGATTTGTGCTTTTCCAAATTTAGTTGTACCCTACCTTTTTCCATTCATGTGATCCTAATCAAGAATTTCTACAAAACTGTGTTGGGATAGATTTGTGCGTTTACAAATTTATTCGTACCCTAACCTCTTTCCATTCATGTGATCCTAATCAAGAATTTCTACAAAACGTCCGTTGGGATAGATTTGTGCTTTTACAAATTTTTGCGTACCCTAACCTCTTTCCATTCATGTGATCCTAATCAAGAATTTCTACAAAACATTCGTTGGGATAGATTTTTGTGTTTACAGATTTCTGTGTACCCTATCGTACCTAACCTCTTTCCATTCATGTAATCCTAATCAAGAATTCCTACAAAGCTGTGTTGATATAGATTTGTGCTTTTACAAATTTATTCGTACCCTAACCTCTTTCCATTCATGTAATCCTAATCAAGAATTGCTACAAAGCTGTGTTGGGATAGATTTGTACTTTTGCAAATTTCTTTGTATCCTAACCTCTCTCCATTCATGCAATCCTAATCAAGAATTTCTACAAAGCTGTGTTGGGATAGATTTGTGCTTTTACAAATTTATTCGTACCCTAACCTCTTTCCATTCATGTGATCCTAATCAAGAATTTCTACAAAGCTGTGTTGGGATAGATTTGTACTTTTGCAAATTTCTTTGTATCCTAGCCTCTCTCCATTCATGTAATCCTAATCAAGAATTTCTACAAAACTGTGTTGGGATAGATTTGTGCGGTTACAAATTTATTCGTACCCTAACCTCTTTTCATTCATTTGATCCTAATCAAGAATTTCTACAAAACGTCTGTTGGGATAGATTTGTACTCTTACAAATTTCTGCGTACCCTAACCTCTTTCCATTCATGTGATCCTAATCAAGAATTTCTTCAAAACATCCGATGTGATAGATTTGTGCTGTTCCAAATTTAGTTTACCCTAACCTCTTTCCATTCATGTGATCCTAATCAAGAATTTTTACAAAACATCTGTTGGGATAGATTTGTGCTTTTCCAAATTTAGTTGTACCCTTCCTTTTTCCATTCATGTGATCCTAATCAAGAATTTCTACAAAACATCTGTTGGGATAGATTTGTGCTTTTCCAAATTTAGTTGTACCCTAACCTCTTTCCATTCATGTGATCCTAATCAAGATTTTCTACAAAGCTGTGTTGGTGTAGATTTGTGCTTTTACAAATTTATTCGTACCCTAACCTCTTTCCATTCATGTAATCCTAATCAAGAATTTCTACAAAACTGTGTTGGGATAGATTTGTGCGGTTACAAATTTATTCGTACCCTAACCTCTTTCCATTCATGTGATCCTAATTAAGAATTTCTTCAAAACATCCGATGTGATAGATTTGTGCTGTTCCAAATTTAGTTCTACCCTAACCTCTTTCCATTCATGTGATCCTAATCAAGAATTTCTACAAAACATCTGTTGGGATAGATTTGTGCTTTTCCAAATTTAGTTGTACCCTACCTTTTTCCATTCATTTGATCCTAATCAAGAATTTCTACAAAACATCCGTTGGGATAGATTTGTGCTTTTCCAAATTTAGCTGTACCCTAACCTCTTTCCATTCATGTGATCCTAATAAAGAATTTCTACAAAGCTGTGTTGGTGTAGATTTGTGCTTTTACAAATTTATTCGTACCCTAACCTCTTTCCATTCATGTAATCCTAATCAAGAATTTCTACAAAGCTGTGTTGGGATAGATTTGTGCTTTTACAAATTTATTCGTACCCTAACCTCTTTCCATTCATGTGATCCTAATCAAGAATTTCTACAAAGCTGTGTTGGGATAGATTTGTACTTTTGCAAATTTCTTTGTATCCTAACCTCTCTCCATTCATGTAATCCTAATCAAGAATTTCTACAAAACTGTGTTGGGATAGATTTTTTGCGGTTACAAATTTATTCGTACACTAACCTCTTTCCATTCATGTGATCCTAATCAAGAATTCCTACAAAACGTCAGTTGGCATAGATTTGTACTCTTACAAATTTCTGCGTACCCTAACCTCTTTCCATTCATGTGATCCTAATCAAGAATTTCTTCAAAACATCCGATGTGATAGATTTGTGCTGTTCCAAATTTAGTTCTACCCTAACCTCTTTCCATTCATGTGATCCTAATCAAGAATTTCTACAAAACATCTGTTGGGATAGATTTGTGCTTTTCCAAATTTAGTTGTACCCTACCTTTTTCCATTCATGTGATCCTAATCAAGAATTTCTACAAAACTGTGTTGGGATAGATTTGTGCGTTTACAAATTTATTCGTACCCTAACCTCTTTCCATTCATGTGATCCTAATCAAGAATTTCTACAAAACGTCCGTTGGGATAGATTTGTGCTTTTACAAATTTTTGCGTACCCTAACCTCTTTCCATTCATGTGATCCTAATCAAGAATTTCTACAAAACATTCGTTGGGATAGATTTTTGTGTTTACAGATTTCTGTGTACCCTATCGTACCTAACCTCTTTCCATTCATGTAATCCTAATCAAGAATTCCTACAAAGCTGTGTTGATATAGATTTGTGCTTTTACAAATTTATTCGTACCCTAACCTCTTTCCATTCATGTGATCCTAATCAAGAATTTCTACAAAACATTCGTTGGGATAGATTTTTGTGTTTACAGATTTCTGTGTACCCTATCGTACCTAACCTCTTTCCATTCATGTAATCCTAATCAAGAATTTCTACAAAGCTGTGTTGATATAGATTTGTGCGTTTACAAATTTATTCGTACCCTAACCTCTTTCCATTCATGTGATCCTAATCAATGATTTCTACAAAACATCCTTTGGGATAGATTTGTGCTTTTCCAAATTTAGTTGTACCCTAACGTCCGTTGGGATAGATTTATGCGTTTACAAATTTCTTCATATCCTAACCTTTTTCCATACATGTGATCCTAATCAAGAATTTCTACAAAATATCCATTGGGATAGATTTGTAATTTTTGCAAATTTCTTCGTATCCTAACCTCTTTCCATTCATGTGATCCTAATCAAGAATTTCTACAAAACGTCCGTTGGGATAGATTTGTGCGTTTACAAATTTCTACATACCCTAATGTACCTAACCTCTCTCCATTGATGTAATCCTAATCAAGAATTTCTACAAAACTGTGTTGGGATAGATTTGTGCGTTTACAAATTTATTCATACCCTAACCTCTTTACATTCATGTAATCCTAATCAAGAATTTCTAAAAAACATCGGTTGGGATAGATTTCTGCTTTTCCAAATTTAGTTGTACCCTACCTTTTTCCATTCATGTGATCCTAATCAAGAATTTCTACAAAGCTGTGTTGGTATAGATTTGTGCTTTTACAAATTTATTCGTACCCTAACCTCTCTCCATTGATGTAATCCTAATCAAGAATTTCTACAAAACGTCCGTTGGGATAGATTTGTGCTGTTCCAAATTTAGTTCTACCCTAACCTCTTTCCATTCATGTGATCCTAATCAAGAATTTCTACAAAACATCTGTTGGGATAGATTTCTGCTTTTCCAAATTTAGTTGTACCCTACCTTTTTCCATTCATGTGATCCTAATCAAGAATTTCTACAAAACATCCGTTGGGATAGATTTATGCTTTTCCAAATTTAGTTGTACCCTAACCTCTTTCCATTCATGTGATCCTAATCAAGAATTTCTACAAAGCTGTGTTGGGATAGATTTGTACTTTTGCAAATTTCTTTGTATCCTAACCTCTCTCCATTCATGTAATCCTAATCAAGAATTTCTACAAAACTGTGTTGGGATAGATTTGTGCGGTTACAAAGTTATTCGTACCCTAACCTCTTTCCATTCATGTGATCCTAATCAAGAATTTTTACAAAACGTCTGTTGGGATAGATTTGTACTTTTGCAAATTTCTTTGTATCCTAACCTCTCTCCATTCATGTGATCCTAATCAAGAATTTCTACAAAGCTGTGTTGGTATAGATTTGTGCTTTTACAAATTTATTCGTACCCTAACCTCTTTCCATTCATGTGATCCTAATCAAGAATTTCTACAAAGCTGTGTTGGGATAGATTTGTGCGTTTACAAATTTATTCGTACCCTAACCTCTTTCCATTCATGTGATCCTAACCAAGAATTTCTACAAAATATCCATTGGGATAGATTTGTAATTTTTCAAATTTCTTCGTATCCTAACCTCTTTCCATTCATGTGATCCTAATCAAGAATTTCTACAAAACGTCCGTTGGGATAGATTTGTGCGTTTACAAATTTCTACATACCCTAAAGTACCTAACCTCTCTCCATTGATGTAATCCTAATCAAGAATTTCTACAAAACTGTGTTGGGATAGATTTGTGCGGTTACAAAGTTATTCGTACCCTAACCTCTTTCCATTCATGTGATCCTAATCAAGAATTTCTACAAAACATCTGTTGGGATAGATTTGTGCTTTTCCAAATTTAGTTGTACCCTAACCTCTTTCCATTCATGTGATCCTAATCAAGAATTTCTACAAAGCTGTTTTGGGATAGATTTGTACTTTTGCAAATTTCTTTGTATCCTAACCTCTCTCCATTCATGTAATCCTAATCAAGAATTTCTACAAAACTGTGTTGGGATAGATTTGTGCGGTTACAAAGTTATTCGTACCCTAACCTCTTTCCATTAATGTGATCCTAATCAAGAATTTCTACAAAACGTCTGTTGGGATAGATTTGTGCTTTTCCAAATTTAGTTGTACCCTAACCTCTTTCCATTCATGTGATCCTAATCAAGAATTTCTACAAAGCTGTTTTGGGATAGATTTGTACTTTTGCAAATTTCTTTGTATCCTAACCTCTCTCCATTCATGTAATCCTAATCAAGAATTTCTACAAAACTGTGTTGGGATAGATTTGTGCGGTTACAAAGTTATTCGTACCCTAACCTCTTTCCATTAATGTGATCCTAATCAAGAATTTCTACAAAACGTCTGTTGGGATAGATTTGTACTTTTGCAAATTTCTTCGTATCCTAACCTCTCTCCATTCATGTGATCCTAATCAAGAATTTCTACAAAACGTCCGTTGGGATAGATTTGTGCTTTTACAAATTTTTGCGTACCCTAACCTCTTTCCATTCATGTGATCCTAATCAAAAATTTCTACAAAACATCCGATGTGATAGATTTGTGCCTTTCCAAATTTAGTTCTACCCTAACCTCTTTCCATTCATGTGATCCTAATCAAGAATTTCTACAAAACATCTGTTGGGATAGGTTTGTGCTTTTCCAAATTTAGTTGTACCCTACCTTTTTCCATTCATGTGAGCCTAATCAAGAATTTCTACAAAACATCCGTTGGGATAGATTTGTGCTTTTACAAATTTATTCGTACCCTAACCTCTTTCGATTCATGTGATCCTAATCAAGAATTTCTACAAAGCTGTGTTGGGATAGATTTGTACTTTTGCAAATTTCTTTGTATCCTAGCCTCTCTCCATTCATGTAATCCTAATCAAGAATTTCTACAAAACTGTGTTGGGATAGATTTGTGCGGTTACAAATTTATTCGTACCCTAACCTCTTTCCATTCATGTGATCCTAATCAAGAATTTCTACAAAACGTCTGTTGGGATAGATTTGTACTCTTACAAATTTCTGCGTACCCTAACCTCTTTCCATTCATGTGATCCTAATCAAGAATTTCTTCAAAACATCCGATGTGATAGATTTGTGCTGTTCCAAATTTAGTTCTACCCTAACCTCTTTCCATTCATGTGATCCTAATCAAGAATTTCTACAAAACATCTGTTGGGATAGATTTGTGCTTTTCCAAATTTAGTTGTACCCTACCTTTTTCCATTCATGTGATCCTAATCAAGAATTTCTACAAAACATCCGTTGGGATAGATTTGTGCTTTTCCAAATTTAGTTGTACCCTAACCTCTTTCCATTCATGTGATCCTAATCAAGAATTTCTACAAAGCTGTGTTGGTGTAGATTTGTGCTTTTACAAATTTATTCGTACCCTAACCTCTTTCCATTCATGTAATCCTAATCAAGAATTTCTACAAAACTGTGTTGGGATAGATTTGTGCGGTTAGAAATTTATTCGTACCCTAACCTCTTTCCATTCATGTGATCCTAATCAAGAATTTCTTCAAAACATCCGATGTGATAGATTTGTGCTGTTCCAAATTTAGTTCTACCCTAACCTCTTTCCATTCATGTGATCCTAATCAAGAATTTCTACAAAACATCTGTTGGGATAGATTTGTGCTTTTCCAAATTTAGTTGTACCCTACCTTTTTCCATTCATGTGATCCTAATCAAGAATTTCTACAAAACTGTGTTGGGATAGATTTGTGCGTTTACAAATTTATTCGTACCCTAACCTCTTTCCATTCATGTGATCCTAATCAAGAATTTCTACAAAACGTCCGTTGGGATAGATTTGTGCTTTTACAAATTTTTGCGTACCCTAACCTCTTTCCATTCATGTGATCCTAATCAAAAATTTCTACAAAACATCCGATGTGATAGATTTGTGCTTTTCCAGATTTATTTGTACTCTACCTCTTTCCATTCACGTGATCCTAATCAAGAATTTCTACAAAACATTCGTTGGGATAGATTTTTGTGTTTACAGATTTCTGTGTACCCTATCGTACCTAACCTCTTTCCATTCATGTAATCCTAATCAAGAATTCCTACAAAGCTGTGTTGATATAGATTTGTGCTTTTATAAATTTATTCGTACCCTAACCTCTTTCCATTCATGTGATCCTAATCAAGAATTTCTACAAAGCTGTGTTGGGATAGATTTGTGCGTTTACAAATTTATTCGTACCCTAACCTCTTTCCATTCATGTGATCCTAATCAATGATTTCTACAAAACATCCTTTGGGATAGATTTGTGCTTTTCCAAATTTAGTTGTACCCTAACGTCCGTTGGGATAGATTTATGCGTTTACAAATTTCTTCATACCCTAACCTTTTTCCATACATGTGATCCTAATCAAGAATTTCTACAAAATATCCATTGGGATAGATTTGTAATTTTGCAAATTTCTTCGTATCCTAACCTCTTTCCATTCATGTGATCCTAATCAAGAATTTCTACAAAACTGTGTTGGGATAGATTTGTGTGGTTACAAATTTATTCGTACCCTAACCTCTTTCCATTCATGTGATCCTAATCAAGAATTTCTACAAAACGCCCGTTGGGATAGATTTGTGCTTTTACAAATTTTTGCGTACCCTAACCTCTTTCCATTCATGTGATCCTAATCAAAAATTTCTACAAAACATCCGATGTGATAGATTTGTGCCTTTCCAAATTTAGTTCTACCCTAACCTCTTTCCATTCATGTGATCCTAATCAAGAATTTCTACAAAACATCTGTTGGGATAGGTTTGTGCTTTTCCAAATTTAGTTGTACCCTACCTTTTTCCATTCATGTGAGCCTAATCAAGAATTTCTACAAAACATCCGTTGGGATAGATTTGTGCTTTTCCAAATTTAGTTGTACCCTAACCTCTTTCCATTCATGTGATCCTAATCAAGAATTTCTACAAATCGTCTGTTGGGATAGATTTGTACTCTTACAAATTTCTGCGTACCCTAACCTCTTTCCATTCATGTGATCCTAATCAAGAATTTCTTCGAAACATCCGATGTGATAGATTTGTGCTGTTCCAAATTTAGTTCTACCCTAACCTCTTTCCATTGATTCCATGATCCTAATCATGAATTTCTACAAAACATCTGTTGGGATAGATTTGTGCTTTTCCAAATTTAGTTGTACCCTACCTTTTCCATTCATGTGATCCTAATCAAAAATTTCTACAAAACATCCGTTGGGATAGATTTGTGCTTTTCCAAATTTAGTTGTACCCTAACCTCTTTCCATTCATGTGATCCTAATCAAGAATTTCTACAAAGCTGTGTTGGGATAGATTTGTGCTTTTCCAAATTTAGTTGTACCCTACCTTTTTCCATTCATGTGATCCTAATCAAGAATTTCTACAAAACATCCGTTGGGATAGATTTGTGCTTTTCCAAATTTAGTTGTACCCTAACCTCTTTCCATTCATGTGATCCTAATCAAGAATTTCTACAAAGCTGTGTTGGTGTAGATTTGTGCTTTTACAAATTTATTCGTACCCTAACCTCTTTCCATTCATGTGATCCTAATCAAGAATTTCTACAAAGCTGTGTTGGGATAGATTTGTACTTTTGCAAATTTCTTTGTATCCTAACCTCTCTCCATTCATGTAATCCTAATCAAGAATTTCTACAAAACTGTGTTGGGATAGATTTGTGCGGTTACAAATTTATTCGTACCCTAACCTCTTTCCATTCATGTGATCCTAATCAAGAATTCCTACAAAACGTCTGTTGGGATAGATTTGTACTCTTACAAATTTCTGCGTACCCTAACCTCTTTCCATTCATGTGATCCTAATCAAGAATTTCTTCAAAACATCCGATGTGATAGATTTGTGCTGTTCCAAATTTAGTTCTACCCTAACCTCTTTCCATTCATGTGATCCTAATCAAGAATTTCTACAAAACATCTGTTTGGATAGATTTGTGCTTTTCCAAATTTAGTTGTACCCTAACCTCTTTCCATTCATGTGATCCTAATCAAGAATTTCTACAAAACGTCCGTTGGGATAGATTTGTGCTTTTACAAATTTTTGCGTACCCTAACCTCTTTCCATTCATGTGATCCTAATCAAGAATTTCTACAAAACATTCGTTGGGATAGATTTTTGTGTTTACAGATTTCTGTGTACCCTATCGTACCTAACCTCTTTCCATTCATGTAATCCTAATCAAGAATTCCTACAAAGCTGTGTTGATATAGATTTGTGCTTTTACAAATTTATTCGTACCCTAACCTCTTTCCATTCATGTGATCCTAATCAAGAATTTCTACAAAGCTGTGTTGGGATAGATTTGTGCGTTTACAAATTTATTCGTACCCTAACCTCTTTCCATTCATGTGATCCTAATCAAGAATTTCTACAAAATATCCATTGGGATAGATTTGTAATTTTGCAAATTTCTTCGTATCCTAACCTCTTTCCATTCATGTGATCCTGATCAAGAATTTCTACAAAACGTCCGTTGGGATAGATTTGTGCGTTTACAAATTTCTACATACCCTAAAGTACCTAACCTCTCTCCATTGATGTAATCCTAATCAAGAATTTCTACAAAACTGTGTTGGGATAAATTTGTGCGTTTACAAATTTATTCGTACCCTAACCTCTTTCCATTCATGTGATCCTAATCAAGAATTTCTACAAAACGTCCGTTGGGATAGATTTGTGCTTTTACAAATTTTTGCGTACCCTAACCTCTTTCCATTCATGTGATCCTAATCAAAAATTTCTACAAAACATCAGATGTGATAGATTTGTGCCTTTCCAAATTTAGTTCTACCCTAACCTCTTCCCATTCATGTGATACTAATCAAGAATTTCTACAAAACATCTGTTGGGATAGGTTTGTGCTTTTCCAAATTTAGTTGTACCCTAACCTCTTTCCATTCATGTGATCCTAATCAAGAATTCCTACAAAGCTGTGTTGGTATAGATTTGTGCTTTTACAAATTTATTCGTACCCGAACCTCTTTCCATTCATGTAATCCTAATCAAGAATTTCTACAAAGCTGTGTTGGGATAGATTTATGCTTTTACAAATTTATTCGTACCCTAACCTCTTTCCATTCATGTGATCCTAATCAAGAATTTCTACAAAACTGTGTTGGGATAGATTTGTGTGGTTACAAATTTATTCGTACCCTAACCTCTTTCCATTCATGTGATCCTAATCAAGAATTTCTACAAAGCTGTGTTGGTATAGATTTGTGCTTTTACAAATTTATTCGTACCCTAACCTCTTTCCATTCATGTAATCCTAATCAAGAATTTCTACAAAGCTGTGTTGGGATAGATTTGTACTTTTGCAAATTTCTTTGTATCCTAACCTCTCTCCATTCATGTAATCCTAATCAAGAATTTCTACAAAGCTGTGTTGGGATAGATTTGTGCTTTTACATATTTATTCGTACCCTAACCTCTTTCCATTCATGTGATCCTAATCAAGAATTTCTACAAAGCTGTGTTGGGATAGATTTGTGCGTTTACAAATTTATTCGTACCCTAACCTCTTTCCATTCATGTGAACCTAATCAAGAATTTCTACAAAATATCCATTGGGATAGATTTGTAATTTTTCAAATTTCTTCGTATCCTAACCTCTTTCCATTCATGTGATCCTAATCAAGAATTTCTACAAAACGTCCGTTGGGATAGATTTGTGCGTTTACAAATTTCTACATACCCTAAAGTACCTAACCTCTCTCCATTGATGTAATCCTAATCAAGAATTTCTACAAAACTGTGTTGGGATAAATTTGTGCGTTTACAAATTTATTCGTACCCTAACCTCTTTCCATTCATGTGATCCTAATCAAGAATTTCTACAAAACATCTGTTGGGATAGATTTCTGCTTTTCCAAATTTAGTTGTACCCTACCTTTTTCCATTCATGTGATCCTAATCAAGAATTTCTACAAAACATCCGTTGGGATAGATTTGTACTTTTGCAAATTTCTTTGTATCCTAACCTCTCTCCATTCATGTAATCCTAATCAAGAATTTCTACAAAACTGTGTTGGGATAGATTTGTGCGGTTACAAAGTTATTCGTACCCTAACCTCTTTCCATTCATGTGATCCTAATCAAGAATTTCTACAAAACGTCTGTTGGGATAGATTTGTACTTTTGCAAATTTCTTTGTATCCTAACCTCTCTCCATTCATGTGATCCTAATCAAGAATTTCTACAAAACCTCCGTTGGGATAGATTTGTGCGTTTACAAATTTCTACATACCCTAAAGTACCTAACCTCTCTCCATTGATGTAATCCTAATCAAGAATTTCTACAAAACTGTGTTGGGATAAATTTGTGCGTTTACAAATTTATTCGTACCCTAACCTCTTTCCATTCATGTGATCCTAATCAAGAATTTCTACAAAACGCCCGTTGGGATAGATTTATGCTTTTACAAATTTTTGCGTACCCTAACCTCTATCCATTCATGTGATCCTAATCAAAAATTTCTACAAAACATCCGATGTGATAGATTTGTGCCTTTCCAAATTTAGTTCTACCCTAACCTCTTTCCATTCATGTGATCCTAATCAAGAATTTCTACAAAACATCTGTTGGGATAGGTTTGTGCTTTTCCAAATTTAGTTGTACCCTACCTTTTTCCATTCATGTGAGCCTAATCAAGAATTTCTACAAAACATCCGTTGGGATAGATTTGTGCTTTTCCAAATTTAGTTGTACCCTAACCTCTTTCCATTCATGTGATCCTAATCAAGAATTTCTACAAAGCTGTGTTGGTATAGATTTGTGCTTTTACAAATTTATTCGTACCATAACCTCTTTCCATTCATGTAATCCTAATGAAGAATTTCTACAAAGCTGTGTTGGGATAGATTTGTGCTTTTACAAATTTATTCGTACCCTAACCTCTTTCCATTCATGTGATCCTAATCAAGAATTTCTACAAATCGTCTGTTGGGATAGATTTGTACTCTTACAAATTTCTGCGTACCCTAACCTCTTTCCATTCATGTGATCCTAATCAAGAATTTCTTCAAAACATCCGATGTGATAGATTTGTGCTGTTCCAAATTTAGTTCTACCCTAACCTTTTTCCATTCATGTGATCCTAATCAAGAATTTCTAAAAAAAATTCGTTGGGATAGATTTGTGCTTTTCCAAATTTAGTTGTACCCTAACCTCTTTCCATTCATGTGATCCTAATCAAGAATTTCTACAAAGCTGTGTTGGTATAGATTTGTGCTTTTACAAATTTATTCGTACCCTAACCTCTTTCCATTCATGTAATCCTAATCAAGAATTGCTACAAAGCTGTGTTGGGATAGATTTGTACTTTTGCAAATTTCTTTGTATCCTAACCTCTCTCCATTCATGCAATCCTAATCAAGAATTTCTACAAAGCTGTGTTGGGATAGATTTGTGCTTTTACAAATTTATTCGTACCCTAACCTCTTTCCATTCATGTGATCCTAATCAAGAATTTCTACAAAGCTGTGTTGGGATAGATTTGTACTTTTGCAAATTTCTTTGTATCCTAGCCTCTCTCCATTCATGTAATCCTAATCAAGAATTTCTACAAAACTGTGTTGGGATAGATTTGTGCGGTTACAAATTTATTCGTACCCTCACCTCTTTCCATTCATGTGATCCTAATCAAGAATTTCTACAAAACGTCTGTTGGGATAGATTTGTACTCTTACAAATTTCTGCGTACCCTAACCTCTTTCCATTCATGTGATCCTAATCAAGAATTTCTTCAAAACATCCGATGTGATAGATTTGTGCTGTTCCAAATTTAGTTCTACCCTAACCTCTTTCCATTCATGTGATCCTAATCAAGAATTTCTACAAAACATCTGTTGGGATAGATTTGTGTTTTTCCAAATTTAGTTGTACCCTACCTTTTTCCATTCATGTGATCCTAATCAAGAATTTCTACAAAACATCCGTTGGGATAGATTTGTGCTTTTCCAAATTTAGTTGTACCCTAACCTCTTTCCATTCATGTGATCCTAATCAAGAATTTCTACAAAGCTGTGTTGGTGTAGATTTGTGCTTTTACAAATTTATTCGTACCCTAACCTCTTTCCATTCATGTAATCCTAATCAAGAATTTCTACAAAACTGTGTTGGGATAGATTTGTGCGGTTACAAATTTATTCGTACCCTAACCTCTTTCCATTCATGTGATCCTAATCAAGAATTTCTTCAAAACATCCGATGTGATAGATTTGTGCTGTTCCAAATTTAGTTCTACCCTAACCTCTTTCCATTCATGTGATCCTAATCAAGAATTTCTACAAAACATCTGTTGGGATAGATTTGTGGTTTTCCAAATTTAGTTGTACCCTACCTTTTTCCATTCATGTGATCCTAATCAAGAATTTCTACAAAACGTCCGTTGGGATAGATTTGTGCTTTTACAAATTTTTGCGTACCCTAACCTCTTTCCATTCATGTGATCCTAATCAAAAATTTCTACAAAACATCCGATGTGATAGATTTGTGCTTTTCCAGATTTATTTGTACTCTACCTCTTTCCATTCACGTGATCCTAATCAAGAATTTCTACAAAACATTCGTTGGGATAGATTTTTGTGTTTACAGATTTCTGTGTACCCTATCGTACCTAACCTCTTTCCATTCATGTAATCCTAATCAAGAATTCCTACAAAGCTGTGTTGATATAGATTTGTGCTTTTATAAATTTATTCGTACCCTAACCTCTTTCCATTCATGTGATCCTAATCAAGAATTTCTACAAAGCTGTGTTGGGATAGATTTGTGCGTTTACAAATTTATTCGTACCCTAACCTCTTTCCATTCATGTGATCCTAATCAATGATTTCTACAAAACATCCTTTGGGATAGATTTGTGCTTTTCCAAATTTAGTTGTACCCTAACGTCCGTTGGGATAGATTTATGCGTTTACAAATTTCTTCATACCCTAACCTTTTTCCATACATGTGATCCTAATCAAGAATTTCTACAAAATATCCATTGGGATAGATTTGTAATTTTGCAAATTTCTTCGTATCCTAACCTCTTTCCATTCATGTGATCCTAATCAAGAATTTCTACAAAACTGTGTTGGGATAGATTTGTGTGGTTACAAATTTATTCGTACCCTAACCTCTTTCCATTCATGTGATCCTAATCAAGAATTTCTACAAAACGCCCGTTGGGATAGATTTGTGCTTTTACAAATTTTTGCGTACCCTAACCTCTTTCCATTCATGTGATCCTAATCAAAAATTTCTACAAAACATCCGATGTGATAGATTTGTGCCTTTCCAAATTTAGTTCTACCCTAACCTCTTTCCATTCATGTGATCCTAATCAAGAATTTCTACAAAACATCTGTTGGGATAGGTTTGTGCTTTTCCAAATTTAGTTGTACCCTACCTTTTTCCATTCATGTGAGCCTAATCAAGAATTTCTACAAAACATCCGTTGGGATAGATTTGTGCTTTTCCAAATTTAGTTGTACCCTAACCTCTTTCCATTCATGTGATCCTAATCAAGAATTTCTACAAATCGTCTGTTGGGATAGATTTGTACTCTTACAAATTTCTGCGTACCCTAACCTCTTTCCATTCATGTGATCCTAATCAAGAATTTCTTCGAAACATCCGATGTGATAGATTTGTGCTGTTCCAAATTTAGTTCTACCCTAACCTCTTTCCATTGATTCCATGATCCTAATCATGAATTTCTACAAAACATCTGTTGGGATAGATTTGTGCTTTTCCAAATTTAGTTGTACCCTACCTTTTCCATTCATGTGATCCTAATCAAAAATTTCTACAAAACATCCGTTGGGATAGATTTGTGCTTTTCCAAATTTAGTTGTACCCTAACCTCTTTCCATTCATGTGATCCTAATCAAGAATTTCTACAAAGCTGTGTTGGGATAGATTTGTGCTTTTCCAAATTTAGTTGTACCCTACCTTTTTCCATTCATGTGATCCTAATCAAGAATTTCTACAAAACATCCGTTGGGATAGATTTGTGCTTTTCCAAATTTAGTTGTACCCTAACCTCTTTCCATTCATGTGATCCTAATCAAGAATTTCTACAAAGCTGTGTTGGTGTAGATTTGTGCTTTTACAAATTTATTCGTACCCTAACCTCTTTCCATTCATGTGATCCTAATCAAGAATTTCTACAAAGCTGTGTTGGGATAGATTTGTACTTTTGCAAATTTCTTTGTATCCTAACCTCTCTCCATTCATGTAATCCTAATCAAGAATTTCTACAAAACTGTGTTGGGATAGATTTGTGCGGTTACAAATTTATTCGTACCCTAACCTCTTTCCATTCATGTGATCCTAATCAAGAATTTCTTCAAAACATCCGATGTGATAGATTTGTGCTGTTCCAAATTTAGTTCTACCCTAACCTCTTTCCATTCATGTGATCCTAATCAAGAATTTCTACAAAACATCTGTTGGGATAGATTTGTGCTTTTCCAAATTTAGTTGTACCCTAACCTCTTTCCATTCATGTGATCCTAATTAAGAATTTCTACAAAACGTCCGTTGGGATAGATTTGTGCTTTTACAAATTTTTCCGTACCCTAACCTCTTTCCATTCATGTGATCCTAATCAAGAATTTCTACAAAACATTCGTTGGGATAGATTTTTGTGTTTACAGATTTCTGTGTACCCTATCGTACCTAACCTCTTTCCATTCATGTAATCCTAATCAAGAATTCCTACAAAGCTGTGTTGATATAGATTTGTGCTTTTACAAATTTATTCGTACCCTAACCTCTTTCCATTCATGTGATCCTAATCAAGAATTTCTACAAAACGTTCGTTGCGACAGATTTGTGCTTTTACAAATTTATTCGTACCCTAACCTCTTTCCATTCATGTGATCCTAATCAAGAATTTCAACAAAGCTGTGTTGGGATAGATTTGTGCGTTTACAAATTTATTCGTACCCTAACCTCTTTCCACTCATGTGATCCTAATCAAAAATTTCTACAAAACGTCCGTTGGGATAGATTTGTGCGTTTACAAATTTCTACATACCCTAATGTACCTAACCTCTCTCCATTGATGTAATCCTAATCAAGAATTTCTACAAAACTGTGTTGGGATAGATTTGTGCGTTTACAAATTTATTCATACCCTAACCTCTTTCCATTCATGTGATCCTAATCAAAAATTTCTACAAAACATCCCATGTGATAGATTTGTGCTGTTCCAAATTTAGTTCTACCCTAACCTCTTTCCATTCATGTGATCCTAAACAAGAATTTCTACAAAACATCCGTTGGGATAGATTTGTGCTTTTCCAAATTTAGTTGTACCCTACCCTCTTTCCATTCATGTGATCCTAATCAAGAATTTCTACAAAGCTGTGTTGATATAGATTTGTGCTTTTACAAATTTATTCGTACCCTAACCTCTTTCCATTCATGTGATCCTAATCAAGAATTTCTTCAAAACATCCGATGTGATAGATTTGTGCTGTTCCAAATTTAGTTCTACCCTAACCTCTTTCCATTCATGTGATCCTAATCAAGAATTTCTACAAAACATCCGTTGGGATAGATTTGTGCGTTTACAAATTTCTGCGTACACTAATGTACCTAACCTCTCTCCATTGATGTAATACTAATCAAGAATTTCTACAAAACGTCCGTTGGGATAGATTTGTGCTTTTACAAATTTTTGCGTACCCTAACCTCTTTCCATTCATGTGATCCTAATCAAAAATTTCTACATAACATCCGATGTGATAGATTTGTGCTTTTCCAAATTTAGTTGTACCCTAACCTCTTTCCATTCATGTGATCTTAATCAAGAATTTCTACAAAGCTTTGTTGGGATAGATTTGTGCTTTTACAAATTTATTCGTACCATAACCTCTTTCCATTCATGTGATCCTAATCAAGAATTTCTACAAAACATTCGTTGGGATAGATTTTTGTGTTTACAGATTTCTGTGTACCCTATCGTACCTAACCTCTTTCCATTCATGGAATCCTAATCAAGAATTCCTACAAAGCTGTGTTGGTATAGATTTGTGCTTTTACAAATTTATTCGTACCCTAACCTCTTTCCATTCATGTGATCCTAATCAAGAATTTCTACAAAACGTTCGTTGCGATAGATTTGTGCTTTTACAAATTTATTAGTACCCTAACCTCTTTCCATTCATGTGATCCTAATCAAGAATTTCTACAAAGCTGTGTTGGGATAGATTTGTGCGTTTACAAATTTATTCGTACCCTAACCGCTTTCCATTCATGTGATCCTAACCAATGATTTCTACAAAACATCCTTTGGGATAGATTTGTAATTTTGCAAATTTCTTCGTATCCTAACCTCTTTCCATTCATGTGATCCTAATCAAGAATTTCTACAAAACGTCCGTTGGGATAGATTTGTGCGTTTACAAATTTCTACATACCCTAAAGTACCTAACCTCTCTCCATTGATGTAATCCTAATCAAGAATTTCTACAAAACTGTGTTGGGATAAATTTGTGCGTTTACAAATTTATTCGTACCCTAACCTCTTTCCATTCATGTGATCCTAATCAAGAATTTCTACAAAGCTGTGTTGGGATAGATTTGAGCTTTTACAAATTTTTGCGTACCCTAACCTCTTTCCATTCATGTGATCCTAATCAAAAATTTCTACAAAACTTCCGATGTGATAGATTTGTGCCATTCCAAATTTAGTTGTACCCTACCTTTTTCCATTCATGTGAGACTAATCAAGAATTTCTACAAAACATCCGTTGGGATAGATTTGTGCTTTTCCAAATTTAGTTGTACCCTAACCTCTTTCCATTCATGTGATCCTAATCAAGAATTTCTACAAAGCTTTGTTGGTATAGATTTGTGCTTTTACAAATTTATTCGTACCCTAACCTCTTTCCATTCATGTAATCCTAATCAAGAATTTCTACAAAACTGTGTTGGGATAGATTTGTGTGGTTACAAATTTATTCGTACCCTAACCTCTTTCCATTCATGTGATCCTAATCAAGAATTTCTACAAATCGTCTGTTGGGATAGATTTGTACTCTTACAAATTTCTGCGTACCCTAACCTCTTTCCATTCATGTGATTCTAATCAAGAATTTCTTCAAAAAATCCGATGTGATAGATTTGTGCTGTTCCAAATTTAGTTGTACCCTACCTTTTTCCATTCATGTGATCCTAATCAAGAATTTCTACAAAACTGTGTTGGGATAGATTTGTGCGTTTACAAATTTATTCGTACCCTAACCTCTTTCCATTCATGTGATCCTAATCAAGAATTTCTACAAAACGTCCGTTGGGATAGATTTGTGCTTTTACAAATTTTTGCGTACCCTAACCTCTTTCCATTCATGTGATCCTAATCAAAAATTTCTACAAAACATCCGATGTGATAGATTTGTGCTTTTCCAGATTTATTTGTATCCTACCTCTTTCCATTCACGTGATCCTAATCAAGAATTTCTACAAAACATTCGTTGGGATAGATTTGTGCTTTTCCAAATTTAGTTGTACCCTAACCTCTTTCCATTCATGTGATCCTAATCAAGAATTTCTACAAAACATCCGTTGGGATAGATTTGTGCTTTTCCAAATTTAGTTGTACCCTAACCTCTTTCCATTCATGTGATCCTAATCAAGAATTTCTACAAAGCTGTGTTGGTGTAGATTTGTGCTTTTACAAATTTATTCGTACCCTAACCTCTTTCCATTCATGTAATCCTAATCAAGAATTTCTACAAAGCTGTGTTGGGATAGATTTGTGCTTTTACAAATTTATTCGTACCCTAACCTCTTTCCATTCATGTGATCCTAATCAAGAATTTCTACAAAGCTGTGTTGGGATAGATTTGTAATTTTGCAAATTTCTTTGTATCCTAACCTCTCTCCATTCATGTAATCCTAATCAAGAATTTCTGCAAAACTGTGTTGGGATAGATTTGTGCGGTTACAAATTTATTCGTACCCTAACCTCTTTCCATTCATGTGATCCTAATCAAGAATTCCTACAAAACGTCTGTTGGGATAGATTTGTACTCTTACAAATTTAGTTGTACCCTACCTTTTTCCATTCATGTGATCCTAATCAAGAATTTCTACAAAACTGTGTTGGGATAGATTTGTGCGTTTACAAATTTATTCGTACCCTAACCTCTTTCCATTCATGTGATCCTAATCAAGAATTTCTACAAAACGTCCGTTGGGATAGATTTGTGCTTTTACAAATTTTTGCGTACCCTAACCTCTTTCCATTCATGTGATCCTAATCAAAAATTTCTACAAAACATCCGATGTGATAGATTTGTGCTTTTCCAAATTTATTTGTACCCTACCTCTTTCCATTCACGTGATCCTAATCAAGAATTTCTACAAAACATTCGTTGGGACAGATTTTTGTGTTTACAGATTTCTGTGTACCCTATCGTACCTAACCTCTTTCCATTCATGTAATCCTAATCAAGAATTCCTACAAAGCTGTGTTGATATAGATTTGTGCTTTTACAAATTTATTCGTACCCTAACCTCTTTCCATTCATGTGATCCTAATCAAGAATTTCTACAAAGCTGTGTTGGGATAGATTTGTGCGTTTACAAATTTATTCGTACCCTAACCTCTTTCCATTCATGTGATCCTAATCAATGATTTCTACAAAACATCCTTTGGGATAGATTTGTGCTTTTCCAAATTTAGTTGTACCCTAACGTCCGTTGGGATAGATTTATGCGTTTACAAATTTGTTCATACCCTAACCTTTTTCCATACATGTGATCCTAATCAAGAATTTCTACAAAATATACATTGGGATAGATTTGTAATTTTGCAAATTTCTTCGTATCCTAACCTCTTTCCATTCATGTGATCCTAATCAAGAATTTCTACAAAACTGTGTTGGGATAGATTTGTGTGGTTACAAATTTATCCGTACCCTAACCTCTTTCCATTCATGTGATCCTAATCAAGAATTTCTACAAATCGTCTGTTGGGATAGATTTGTACTCTTACAAATTTCTGCGTACCCTAACCTCTTTCCATTCATGTGATGCTAATCAAGAATTTCTTCGAAACATCCGATGTGATAGATTTGTGCTGTTCCAAATTTAGTTCTACCCTAACCTCTTTCCATTCATGTGATCCTAATCAAGAATTTCTACAAAACATCTGTTGGGATAGATTTGTGCTTTTCCAAATTTAGTTGTACCCTACCTTTTTCCATTCATGTGATCCTAATCAAGAATTTCTACAAAACATCCGTTGGGATAGATTTGTGCTTTTCCAAATTTAGTTGTACCCTAACCTCTTTCCATTCATGTGATCCTAATCAAGAATTTCTACAAAGCTGTGTTGGTATAGATTTGTGCTTTTACAAATTTATTCGTACCCTAACCTCTTTCCATTCATGTAATCCTAATCAAGAATTTCTACAAAGCTGTGTTGGGATAGATTTGAGCGGTTACAAATTTATTCGTACCCTAACCTCTTTCCATTCATGTGATCCTAATCAAGAATTCCTACAAAACGTCTGTTGGGATAGATTTGTACTCTTACAAATTTCTGCGTACCCTAACCTCTTTCCATTCATGTGATCCTAATCAAGAATTTCTTCAAAACATCCGATGTGATAGATTTGTGCTGTTCCAAATTTAGTTCTACCCTAACCTCTTTCCATTCATGTGATCCTAATCAAGAATTTCTACAAAACATCTGTTGGGATAGATTTGTGCTTTTCCAAATTTAGTTGTACCCTACCTTTTTCCATTCATGTGATCCTAATCAAGAATTTCTACAAAACTGTGTTGGGATAGATTTGTGCGTTTACAAATTTATTCGTACCCTAACCTCTTTCCATTCATGTGATCCTAATCAAGAATTTCTACAAAACGTCCGTTGGGATAGATTTGTGCTTTTACAAATTTTTGCGTACCCTAACCTCTTTCCATTCATGTGATCCTAATCAAAAATTTCTACAAAACATCCGATGTGATAGATTTGTGCTGTTCCAAATTTAGTTCTACCCTAACCTCTCTCCATTCATATGATCCTAATCAAGAATTTCTACAAAACATCTGTTGGGATAGATTTGTGCTTTTCCAAATTTAGTTGTACCCTACCTTTTTCCATTCATGTGATCCTAATCAAGAATTTCTACAAAACTGTGTTGGGATAGATTTGTGCGTTTACAAATTTATTCGTACCCTAACCTCTTTCCATTCATGTGATCCTAATCAAGAATTTCTACAAAACGTCCGTTGGGATAGATTTGTGCTTTAACAAATTTTTGCGTACCCTAACCTCTTTCCATTCATGTGATCCTAATCAAGAATTTCTACAAAGCTGTGTTGGGATAGATTTGTGCGTTTACAAATTTATTCGTACCCTAACCGCTTTCCATTCATGTGATCCTAACCAATGATTTCTACAAAACATCCTTTGGGATAGATTTGTAATTTTGCAAATTTCTTCGTATCCTAACCTCTTTCCATTCATGTGATCCTAATCAAGAATTTCTACAAATCGTCTGTTGGGATAGATTTGTACTCTTACAAATTTCTGCGTACCCTAACCTCTTTCCATTCATGTGATCCTAATCAAGAATTCCTTCAAAACATCCGATGTGATAGATTTGTGCTGTTCCAAATTTAGTTCTACCCTAACCTCTTTCCATTCATGTGATCCTAATCAAGAATTTCTACAAAACATCTGTTGGGATAGATTTGTGCTTTTCCAAATTAAGTTGTACCCTACCTTTTTCCATTCATGTGATCCTAATCAAGAATTTCTACAAAACTGTGTTGGGATAGATTTGTGCGTTTACAAATTTATTCGTACCCTAACCTCTTTCCATTCATGTGATCCTAATCAAGAATTTCTACAAAACGTCCGTTGGGATAGATTTGTGCTTTTACAAATTTTTGCGTACCCTAACCTCTTTCCATTCATGTGATCCTAATCAAGAATTTCTACAAAACATTCGTTGGGATAGATTTTTGTGTTTACAGATTTCTGTGTACCCTATCGTACCTAACCTCTTTCCATTCATGTAATCCTAATCAAGAATTCCTACAAAGCTGTGTTGATATAGATTTGTGCTTTTACAAATTTATTCGTACCCTAACCTCTTTCCATTCATGTGATCCTAATCAAGAATTTCTACAAAACGTTCGTTGCGACAGATTTGTGCTTTTACAAATTTATTCGTACCCTAACCTCTTTCCATTCATGTGATCCTAATCAATAATTTCTACAAAGCTGTGTTGGGATAGATTTGTGCTTTTACAAATTTATGCGTACCCTAACCTCTTTCCATTCATGTGATCCTAATCAAGAATTTCTTCAAAACATCCGATGTGATAGATTTGTGCTGTTCCAAATTTAGTTCTACCCTAACCTCTTTCCATTCATGTGATCCTAATCAAGAATTTCTACAAAACATCTGTTGGGATAGATTTGTGCTTTTCCAAATTTAGTTGTACCCTACCTTTTTCCATTCATGTGATCCTAATCAAGAATTTCTACAAAACTGTGTTGAGATAGATTTGTGCGTTTACAAATTTATTCGTACCCTAACCTCTTTCCATTCATGTGATCCTAATCAAGAATTTCTTCAAAACATCCGATGTGATAGATTTGTGCTGTTCCAAATTTAGTTCTACCCTAACCTCTTTCCATTCATGTGATCCTAATCAAGAATTTCTACAAAACATCTGTTGGGATAGATTTGTGCTTTTCCAAATTTAGTTGTACCCTACCTTTTTCCATTCATGTGATCCTAATCAAGAATTTCTACAAAGCTGTGTTGATATAGATTTGTGCTTTTACAAATTTATTCGTACCCTAACCTCTTTCCATTCATGTGATCCTAATCAAGAATTTCTTCAAAACATCCGATGTGATAGATTTGTGCTGTTCCAAATTTAGTTCTACCCTAACCTCTTTCCATTCATGTGATCCTAATCAAGAATTTCTACAAAACATCTGTTGGGATAGATTTGTGCTTTTCCAAATTTAGTTGTACCCTACCTTTTTCCATTCATGTGATCCTAATCAAGAATTTCTACAAAACTGTGTTGGGATAGATTTGTGCGTTTACAAATTTATTCGTACCCTAACCTCTTTCCATTCATGTGATCCTAATCAAGAATTTCTACAAAACGTCCGTTGGGATAGATTTGTGCTTTTACAAATTTTTGCGTACCCTAACCTCTTTCCATTCATGTGATCCTAATCAAGAATTTCTACAAAACATTCGTTGGGATAGATTTTTGTGTTTACAGATTTCTGTGTACCCTATCGTACCTAACCTCTTTCCATTCATGTAATCCTAATCAAGAATTCCTACAAAGCTGTGTTGATATAGATTTGTGCTTTTACAAATTTATTCGTACCCTAACCTCTTTCCATTCATGTAATCCTAATCAAGAATTGCTACAAAGCTGTGTTGGGATAGATTTGTACTTTTGCAAATTTCTTTGTATCCTAACCTCTCTCCATTCATGCAATCCTAATCAAGAATTTCTACAAAGCTGTGTTGGGATAGATTTGTGCTTTTACAAATTTATTCGTACCCTAACCTCTTTCCATTCATGTGATCCTAATCAAGAATTTCTACAAAACTGTGTTGGGATAGATTTGTGCGGTTACAAATTTATTCGTACCCTAATCTCTTTTCATTCATTTGATCCTAATCAAGAATTTCTACAAAACGTCTGTTGGGATAGATTTGTACTCTTACAAATTTCTGCGTACCCTAACCTCTTTCCATTCATGTGATCCTAATCAAGAATTTCTTCAAAACATCCGATGTGATAGATTTGTGCTGTTCCAAATTTAGTTTACCCTAACCTCTTTCCATTCATGTGATCCTAATCAAGAATTTTTACAAAACATCTGTTGGGATAGATTTGTGCTTTTCCAAATTTAGTTGTACCCTTCCTTTTTCCATTCATGTGATCCTAATCAAGAATTTCTACAAAACATCTGTTGGGATAGATTTGTGCTTTTCCAAATTTAGTTGTACCCTAACCTCTTTCCATTCATGTGATCCTAATCAAGATTTTCTACAAAGCTGTGTTGGTGTAGATTTGTGCTTTTACAAATTTATTCGTACCCTAACCTCTTTCCATTCATGTAATCCTAATCAAGAATTTCTACAAAACTGTGTTGGGATAGATTTGTGCGGTTACAAATTTATTCGTACCCTAACCTCTTTCCATTCATGTGATCCTAATTAAGAATTTCTTCAAAACATCCGATGTGATAGATTTGTGCTGTTCCAAATTTAGTTCTACCCTAACCTCTTTCCATTCATGTGATCCTAATCAAGAATTTCTACAAAACATCTGTTGGGATAGATTTGTGCTTTTCCAAATTTAGTTGTACCCTACCTTTTTCCATTCATTTGATCCTAATCAAGAATTTCTACAAAACATCCGTTGGGATAGATTTGTGCTTTTCCAAATTTAGCTGTACCCTAACCTCTTTCCATTCATGTGATCCTAATAAAGAATTTCTACAAAGCTGTGTTGGTGTAGATTTGTGCTTTTACAAATTTATTCGTACCCTAACCTCTTTCCATTCATGTAATCCTAATCAAGAATTTCTACAAAGCTGTGTTGGGATAGATTTGTGCTTTTACAAATTTATTCGTACCCTAACCTCTTTCCATTCATGTGATCCTAATCAAGAATTTCTACAAAGCTGTGTTGGGATAGATTTGTACTTTTGCAAATTTCTTTGTATCCTAACCTCTCTCCATTCATGTAATCCTAATCAAGAATTTCTACAAAACTGTGTTGGGATAGATTTTTTGCGGTTACAAATTTATTCGTACACTAACCTCTTTCCATTCATGTGATCCTAATCAAGAATTCCTACAAAACGTCAGTTGGCATAGATTTGTACTCTTACAAATTTCTGCGTACCCTAACCTCTTTCCATTCATGTGATCCTAATCAAGAATTTCTTCAAAACATCCGATGTGATAGATTTGTGCTGTTCCAAATTTAGTTCTACCCTAACCTCTTTCCATTCATGTGATCCTAATCAAGAATTTCTACAAAACATCTGTTGGGATAGATTTGTGCTTTTCCAAATTTAGTTGTACCCTACCTTTTTCCATTCATGTGATCCTAATCAAGAATTTCTACAAAACTGTGTTGGGATAGATTTGTGCGTTTACAAATTTATTCGTACCCTAACCTCTTTCCATTCATGTGATCCTAATCAAGAATTTCTACAAAACGTCCGTTGGGATAGATTTGTGCTTTTACAAATTTTTGCGTACCCTAACCTCTTTCCATTCATGTGATCCTAATCAAGAATTTCTACAAAACATTCGTTGGGATAGATTTTTGTGTTTACAGATTTCTGTGTACCCTATCGTACCTAACCTCTTTCCATTCATGTAATCCTAATCAAGAATTCCTACAAAGCTGTGTTGATATAGATTTGTGCTTTTACAAATTTATTCGTACCCTAACCTCTTTCCATTCATGTGATCCTAATCAAGAATTTCTACAAAACATTCGTTGGGATAGATTTTTGTGTTTACAGATTTCTGTGTACCCTATCGTACCTAACCTCTTTCCATTCATGTAATCCTAATCAAGAATTTCTACAAAGCTGTGTTGATATAGATTTGTGCGTTTACAAATTTATTCGTACCCTAACCTCTTTCCATTCATGTGATCCTAATCAATGATTTCTACAAAACATCCTTTGGGATAGATTTGTGCTTTTCCAAATTTAGTTGTACCCTAACGTCCGTTGGGATAGATTTATGCGTTTACAAATTTCTTCATATCCTAACCTTTTTCCATACATGTGATCCTAATCAAGAATTTCTACAAAATATCCATTGGGATAGATTTGTAATTTTTGCAAATTTCTTCGTATCCTAACCTCTTTCCATTCATGTGATCCTAATCAAGAATTTCTACAAAACGTCCGTTGGGATAGATTTGTGCGTTTACAAATTTCTACATACCCTAATGTACCTAACCTCTCTCCATTGATGTAATCCTAATCAAGAATTTCTACAAAACTGTGTTGGGATAGATTTGTGCGTTTACAAATTTATTCATACCCTAACCTCTTTACATTCATGTAATCCTAATCAAGAATTTCTACAAAACATCGGTTGGGATAGATTTCTGCTTTTCCAAATTTAGTTGTACCCTACCTTTTTCCATTCATGTGATCCTAATCAAGAATTTCTACAAAGCTGTGTTGGTATAGATTTGTGCTTTTACAAATTTATTCGTACCCTAACCTCTCTCCATTGATGTAATCCTAATCAAGAATTTCTACAAAACGTCCGTTGGGATAGATTTGTGCTGTTCCAAATTTAGTTCTACCCTAACCTCTTTCCATTCATGTGATCCTAATCAAGAATTTCTACAAAACATCTGTTGGGATAGATTTCTGCTTTTCCAAATTTAGTTGTACCCTACCTTTTTCCATTCATGTGATCCTAATCAAGAATTTCTACAAAACATCCGTTGGGATAGATTTATGCTTTTCCAAATTTAGTTGTACCCTAACCTCTTTCCATTCATGTGATCCTAATCAAGAATTTCTACAAAGCTGTGTTGGGATAGATTTGTACTTTTGCAAATTTCTTTGTATCCTAACCTCTCTCCATTCATGTAATCCTAATCAAGAATTTCTACAAAACTGTGTTGGGATAGATTTGTGCGGTTACAAAGTTATTCGTACCCTAACCTCTTTCCATTCATGTGATCCTAATCAAGAATTTTTACAAAACGTCTGTTGGGATAGATTTGTACTTTTGCAAATTTCTTTGTATCCTAACCTCTCTCCATTCATGTGATCCTAATCAAGAATTTCTACAAAGCTGTGTTGGTATAGATTTGTGCTTTTACAAATTTATTCGTACCCTAACCTCTTTCCATTCATGTGATCCTAATCAAGAATTTCTACAAAGCTGTGTTGGGATAGATTTGTGCGTTTACAAATTTATTCGTACCCTAACCTCTTTCCATTCATGTGATCCTAACCAAGAATTTCTACAAAATATCCATTGGGATAGATTTGTAATTTTTCAAATTTCTTCGTATCCTAACCTCTTTCCATTCATGTGATCCTAATCAAGAATTTCTACAAAACGTCCGTTGGGATAGATTTGTGCGTTTACAAATTTCTACATACCCTAAAGTACCTAACCTCTCTCCATTGATGTAATCCTAATCAAGAATTTCTACAAAACTGTGTTGGGATAGATTTGTGCGGTTACAAAGTTATTCGTACCCTAACCTCTTTCCATTCATGTGATCCTAATCAAGAATTTCTACAAAACATCTGTTGGGATAGATTTGTGCTTTTCCAAATTTAGTTGTACCCTAACCTCTTTCCATTCATGTGATCCTAATCAAGAATTTCTACAAAGCTGTTTTGGGATAGATTTGTACTTTTGCAAATTTCTTTGTATCCTAACCTCTCTCCATTCATGTAATCCTAATCAAGAATTTCTACAAAACTGTGTTGGGATAGATTTGTGCGGTTACAAAGTTATTCGTACCCTAACCTCTTTCCATTAATGTGATCCTAATCAAGAATTTCTACAAAACGTCTGTTGGGATAGATTTGTGCTTTTCCAAATTTAGTTGTACCCTAACCTCTTTCCATTCATGTGATCCTAATCAAGAATTTCTACAAAGCTGTTTTGGGATAGATTTGTACTTTTGCAAATTTCTTTGTATCCTAACCTCTCTCCATTCATGTAATCCTAATCAAGAATTTCTACAAAACTGTGTTGGGATAGATTTGTGCGGTTACAAAGTTATTCGTACCCTAACCTCTTTCCATTAATGTGATCCTAATCAAGAATTTCTACAAAACGTCTGTTGGGATAGATTTGTACTTTTGCAAATTTCTTCGTATCCTAACCTCTCTCCATTCATGTGATCCTAATCAAGAATTTCTACAAAACGTCCGTTGGGATAGATTTGTGCTTTTACAAATTTTTGCGTACCCTAACCTCTTTCCATTCATGTGATCCTAATCAAAAATTTCTACAAAACATCCGATGTGATAGATTTGTGCCTTTCCAAATTTAGTTCTACCCTAACCTCTTTCCATTCATGTGATCCTAATCAAGAATTTCTACAAAACATCTGTTGGGATAGGTTTGTGCTTTTCCAAATTTAGTTGTACCCTACCTTTTTCCATTCATGTGAGCCTAATCAAGAATTTCTACAAAACATCCGTTGGGATAGATTTGTGCTTTTACAAATTTATTCGTACCCTAACCTCTTTCGATTCATGTGATCCTAATCAAGAATTTCTACAAAGCTGTGTTGGGATAGATTTGTACTTTTGCAAATTTCTTTGTATCCTAGCCTCTCTCCATTCATGTAATCCTAATCAAGAATTTCTACAAAACTGTGTTGGGATAGATTTGTGCGGTTACAAATTTATTCGTACCCTAACCTCTTTCCATTCATGTGATCCTAATCAAGAATTTCTACAAAACGTCTGTTGGGATAGATTTGTACTCTTACAAATTTCTGCGTACCCTAACCTCTTTCCATTCATGTGATCCTAATCAAGAATTTCTTCAAAACATCCGATGTGATAGATTTGTGCTGTTCCAAATTTAGTTCTACCCTAACCTCTTTCCATTCATGTGATCCTAATCAAGAATTTCTACAAAACATCTGTTGGGATAGATTTGTGCTTTTCCAAATTTAGTTGTACCCTACCTTTTTCCATTCATGTGATCCTAATCAAGAATTTCTACAAAACATCCGTTGGGATAGATTTGTGCTTTTCCAAATTTAGTTGTACCCTAACCTCTTTCCATTCATGTGATCCTAATCAAGAATTTCTACAAAGCTGTGTTGGTGTAGATTTGTGCTTTTACAAATTTATTCGTACCCTAACCTCTTTCCATTCATGTAATCCTAATCAAGAATTTCTACAAAACTGTGTTGGGATAGATTTGTGCGGTTAGAAATTTATTCGTACCCTAACCTCTTTCCATTCATGTGATCCTAATCAAGAATTTCTTCAAAACATCCGATGTGATAGATTTGTGCTGTTCCAAATTTAGTTCTACCCTAACCTCTTTCCATTCATGTGATCCTAATCAAGAATTTCTACAAAACATCTGTTGGGATAGATTTGTGCTTTTCCAAATTTAGTTGTACCCTACCTTTTTCCATTCATGTGATCCTAATCAAGAATTTCTACAAAACTGTGTTGGGATAGATTTGTGCGTTTACAAATTTATTCGTACCCTAACCTCTTTCCATTCATGTGATCCTAATCAAGAATTTCTACAAAACGTCCGTTGGGATAGATTTGTGCTTTTACAAATTTTTGCGTACCCTAACCTCTTTCCATTCATGTGATCCTAATCAAAAATTTCTACAAAACATCCGATGTGATAGATTTGTGCTTTTCCAGATTTATTTGTACTCTACCTCTTTCCATTCACGTGATCCTAATCAAGAATTTCTACAAAACATTCGTTGGGATAGATTTTTGTGTTTACAGATTTCTGTGTACCCTATCGTACCTAACCTCTTTCCATTCATGTAATCCTAATCAAGAATTCCTACAAAGCTGTGTTGATATAGATTTGTGCTTTTATAAATTTATTCGTACCCTAACCTCTTTCCATTCATGTGATCCTAATCAAGAATTTCTACAAAGCTGTGTTGGGATAGATTTGTGCGTTTACAAATTTATTCGTACCCTAACCTCTTTCCATTCATGTGATCCTAATCAATGATTTCTACAAAACATCCTTTGGGATAGATTTGTGCTTTTCCAAATTTAGTTGTACCCTAACGTCCGTTGGGATAGATTTATGCGTTTACAAATTTCTTCATACCCTAACCTTTTTCCATACATGTGATCCTAATCAAGAATTTCTACAAAATATCCATTGGGATAGATTTGTAATTTTGCAAATTTCTTCGTATCCTAACCTCTTTCCATTCATGTGATCCTAATCAAGAATTTCTACAAAACTGTGTTGGGATAGATTTGTGTGGTTACAAATTTATTCGTACCCTAACCTCTTTCCATTCATGTGATCCTAATCAAGAATTTCTACAAAACGCCCGTTGGGATAGATTTGTGCTTTTACAAATTTTTGCGTACCCTAACCTCTTTCCATTCATGTGATCCTAATCAAAAATTTCTACAAAACATCCGATGTGATAGATTTGTGCCTTTCCAAATTTAGTTCTACCCTAACCTCTTTCCATTCATGTGATCCTAATCAAGAATTTCTACAAAACATCTGTTGGGATAGGTTTGTGCTTTTCCAAATTTAGTTGTACCCTACCTTTTTCCATTCATGTGAGCCTAATCAAGAATTTCTACAAAACATCCGTTGGGATAGATTTGTGCTTTTCCAAATTTAGTTGTACCCTAACCTCTTTCCATTCATGTGATCCTAATCAAGAATTTCTACAAATCGTCTGTTGGGATAGATTTGTACTCTTACAAATTTCTGCGTACCCTAACCTCTTTCCATTCATGTGATCCTAATCAAGAATTTCTTCGAAACATCCGATGTGATAGATTTGTGCTGTTCCAAATTTAGTTCTACCCTAACCTCTTTCCATTGATTCCATGATCCTAATCATGAATTTCTACAAAACATCTGTTGGGATAGATTTGTGCTTTTCCAAATTTAGTTGTACCCTACCTTTTCCATTCATGTGATCCTAATCAAAAATTTCTACAAAACATCCGTTGGGATAGATTTGTGCTTTTCCAAATTTAGTTGTACCCTAACCTCTTTCCATTCATGTGATCCTAATCAAGAATTTCTACAAAGCTGTGTTGGGATAGATTTGTGCTTTTCCAAATTTAGTTGTACCCTACCTTTTTCCATTCATGTGATCCTAATCAAGAATTTCTACAAAACATCCGTTGGGATAGATTTGTGCTTTTCCAAATTTAGTTGTACCCTAACCTCTTTCCATTCATGTGATCCTAATCAAGAATTTCTACAAAGCTGTGTTGGTGTAGATTTGTGCTTTTACAAATTTATTCGTACCCTAACCTCTTTCCATTCATGTGATCCTAATCAAGAATTTCTACAAAGCTGTGTTGGGATAGATTTGTACTTTTGCAAATTTCTTTGTATCCTAACCTCTCTCCATTCATGTAATCCTAATCAAGAATTTCTACAAAACTGTGTTGGGATAGATTTGTGCGGTTACAAATTTATTCGTACCCTAACCTCTTTCCATTCATGTGATCCTAATCAAGAATTCCTACAAAACGTCTGTTGGGATAGATTTGTACTCTTACAAATTTCTGCGTACCCTAACCTCTTTCCATTCATGTGATCCTAATCAAGAATTTCTTCAAAACATCCGATGTGATAGATTTGTGCTGTTCCAAATTTAGTTCTACCCTAACCTCTTTCCATTCATGTGATCCTAATCAAGAATTTCTACAAAACATCTGTTTGGATAGATTTGTGCTTTTCCAAATTTAGTTGTACCCTAACCTCTTTCCATTCATGTGATCCTAATCAAGAATTTCTACAAAACGTCCGTTGGGATAGATTTGTGCTTTTACAAATTTTTGCGTACCCTAACCTCTTTCCATTCATGTGATCCTAATCAAGAATTTCTACAAAACGTTCGTTGGGATAGATTTTTGTGTTTACAGATTTCTGTGTACCCTATCGTACCTAACCTCTTTCCATTCATGTAATCCTAATCAAGAATTCCTACAAAGCTGTGTTGATATAGATTTGTGCTTTTACAAATTTATTCGTACCCTAACCTCTTTCCATTCATGTGATCCTAATCAAGAATTTCTACAAAGCTGTGTTGGGACAGATTTGTGCGTTTACAAATTTATTCGTACCCTAACCTCTTTCCATTCATGTGATCCTAATCAAGAATTTCTACAAAATATCCATTGGGATAGATTTGTAATTTTGCAAATTTCTTCGTATCCTAACCTCTTTCCATTCATGTGATCCTAATCAAGAATTTCTACAAAACGTCCGTTGGGATAGATTTGTGCGTTTACAAATTTCTACATACCCTAAAGTACCTAACCTCTCTCCATTGATGTAATCCTAATCAAGAATTTCTACAAAACTGTGTTGGGATAAATTTGTGCGTTTACAAATTTATTCGTACCCTAACCTCTTTCCATTCATGTGATCCTAATCAAGAATTTCTACAAAACGTCCGTTGGGATAGATTTGTGCTTTTACAAATTTTTGCGTACCCTAACCTCTTTCCATTCATGTGATCCTAATCAAAAATTTCTACAAAACATCAGATGTGATAGATTTGTGCCTTTCCAAATTTAGTTCTACCCTAACCTCTTCCCATTCATGTGATACTAATCAAGAATTTCTACAAAACATCTGTTGGGATAGGTTTGTGCTTTTCCAAATTTAGTTGTACCCTAACCTCTTTCCATTCATGTGATCCTAATCAAGAATTCCTACAAAGCTGTGTTGGTATAGATTTGTGCTTTTACAAATTTATTCGTACCCGAACCTCTTTCCATTCATGTAATCCTAATCAAGAATTTCTACAAAGCTGTGTTGGGATAGATTTATGCTTTTACAAATTTATTCGTACCCTAACCTCTTTCCATTCATGTGATCCTAATCAAGAATTTCTACAAAACTGTGTTGGGATAGATTTGTGTGGTTACAAATTTATTCGTACCCTAACCTCTTTCCATTCATGTGATCCTAATCAAGAATTTCTACAAAGCTGTGTTGGTATAGATTTGTGCTTTTACAAATTTATTCGTACCCTAACCTCTTTCCATTCATGTAATCCTAATCAAGAATTTCTACAAAGCTGTGTTGGGATAGATTTGTACTTTTGCAAATTTCTTTGTATCCTAACCTCTCTCCATTCATGTAATCCTAATCAAGAATTTCTACAAAGCTGTGTTGGGATAGATTTGTGCTTTTACATATTTATTCGTACCCTAACCTCTTTCCATTCATGTGATCCTAATCAAGAATTTCTACAAAGCTGTGTTGGGATAGATTTGTGCGTTTACAAATTTATTCGTACCCTAACCTCTTTCCATTCATGTGAACCTAATCAAGAATTTCTACAAAATATCCATTGGGATAGATTTGTAATTTTTCAAATTTCTTCGTATCCTAACCTCTTTCCATTCATGTGATCCTAATCAAGAATTTCTACAAAACGTCCGTTGGGATAGATTTGTGCGTTTACAAATTTCTACATACCCTAAAGTACCTAACCTCTCTCCATTGATGTAATCCTAATCAAGAATTTCTACAAAACTGTGTTGGGATAAATTTGTGCGTTTACAAATTTATTCGTACCCTAACCTCTTTCCATTCATGTGATCCTAATCAAGAATTTCTACAAAACATCTGTTGGGATAGATTTCTGCTTTTCCAAATTTAGTTGTACCCTACCTTTTTCCATTCATGTGATCCTAATCAAGAATTTCTACAAAACATCCGTTGGGATAGATTTGTACTTTTGCAAATTTCTTTGTATCCTAACCTCTCTCCATTCATGTAATCCTAATCAAGAATTTCTACAAAACTGTGTTGGGATAGATTTGTGCGGTTACAAAGTTATTCGTACCCTAACCTCTTTCCATTCATGTGATCCTAATCAAGAATTTCTACAAAACGTCTGTTGGGATAGATTTGTACTTTTGCAAATTTCTTTGTATCCTAACCTCTCTCCATTCATGTGATCCTAATCAAGAATTTCTACAAAACCTCCGTTGGGATAGATTTGTGCGTTTACAAATTTCTACATACCCTAAAGTACCTAACCTCTCTCCATTGATGTAATCCTAATCAAGAATTTCTACAAAACTGTGTTGGGATAAATTTGTGCGTTTACAAATTTATTCGTACCCTAACCTCTTTCCATTCATGTGATCCTAATCAAGAATTTCTACAAAACGCCCGTTGGGATAGATTTATGCTTTTACAAATTTTTGCGTACCCTAACCTCTATCCATTCATGTGATCCTAATCAAAAATTTCTACAAAACATCCGATGTGATAGATTTGTGCCTTTCCAAATTTAGTTCTACCCTAACCTCTTTCCATTCATGTGATCCTAATCAAGAATTTCTACAAAACATCTGTTGGGATAGGTTTGTGCTTTTCCAAATTTAGTTGTACCCTACCTTTTTCCATTCATGTGAGCCTAATCAAGAATTTCTACAAAACATCCGTTGGGATAGATTTGTGCTTTTCCAAATTTAGTTGTACCCTAACCTCTTTCCATTCATGTGATCCTAATCAAGAATTTCTACAAAGCTGTGTTGGTATAGATTTGTGCTTTTACAAATTTATTCGTACCATAACCTCTTTCCATTCATGTAATCCTAATGAAGAATTTCTACAAAGCTGTGTTGGGATAGATTTGTGCTTTTACAAATTTATTCGTACCCTAACCTCTTTCCATTCATGTGATCCTAATCAAGAATTTCTACAAATCGTCTGTTGGGATAGATTTGTACTCTTACAAATTTCTGCGTACCCTAACCTCTTTCCATTCATGTGATCCTAATCAAGAATTTCTTCAAAACATCCGATGTGATAGATTTGTGCTGTTCCAAATTTAGTTCTACCCTAACCTTTTTCCATTCATGTGATCCTAATCAAGAATTTCTAAAAAAAATTCGTTGGGATAGATTTGTGCTTTTCCAAATTTAGTTGTACCCTAACCTCTTTCCATTCATGTGATCCTAATCAAGAATTTCTACAAAGCTGTGTTGGTATAGATTTGTGCTTTTACAAATTTATTCGTACCCTAACCTCTTTCCATTCATGTAATCCTAATCAAGAATTGCTACAAAGCTGTGTTGGGATAGATTTGTACTTTTGCAAATTTCTTTGTATCCTAACCTCTCTCCATTCATGCAATCCTAATCAAGAATTTCTACAAAGCTGTGTTGGGATAGATTTGTGCTTTTACAAATTTATTCGTACCCTAACCTCTTTCCATTCATGTGATCCTAATCAAGAATTTCTACAAAGCTGTGTTGGGATAGATTTGTACTTTTGCAAATTTCTTTGTATCCTAGCCTCTCTCCATTCATGTAATCCTAATCAAGAATTTCTACAAAACTGTGTTGGGATAGATTTGTGCGGTTACAAATTTATTCGTACCCTCACCTCTTTCCATTCATGTGATCCTAATCAAGAATTTCTACAAAACGTCTGTTGGGATAGATTTGTACTCTTACAAATTTCTGCGTACCCTAACCTCTTTCCATTCATGTGATCCTAATCAAGAATTTCTTCAAAACATCCGATGTGATAGATTTGTGCTGTTCCAAATTTAGTTCTACCCTAACCTCTTTCCATTCATGTGATCCTAATCAAGAATTTCTACAAAACATCTGTTGGGATAGATTTGTGCTTTTCCAAATTTAGTTGTACCCTACCTTTTTCCATTCATGTGATCCTAATCAAGAATTTCTACAAAACATCCGTTGGGATAGATTTGTGCTTTTCCAAATTTAGTTGTACCCTAACCTCTTTCCATTCATGTGATCCTAATCAAGAATTTCTACAAAGCTGTGTTGGTGTAGATTTGTGCTTTTACAAATTTATTCGTACCCTAACCTCTTTCCATTCATGTAATCCTAATCAAGAATTTCTACAAAACTGTGTTGGGATAGATTTGTGCGGTTACAAATTTATTCGTACCCTAACCTCTTTCCATTCATGTGATCCTAATCAAGAATTTCTTCAAAACATCCGATGTGATAGATTTGTGCTGTTCCAAATTTAGTTCTACCCTAACCTCTTTCCATTCATGTGATCCTAATCAAGAATTTCTACAAAACATCTGTTGGGATAGATTTGTGGTTTTCCAAATTTAGTTGTACCCTACCTTTTTCCATTCATGTGATCCTAATCAAGAATTTCTACAAAACGTCCGTTGGGATAGATTTGTGCTTTTACAAATTTTTGCGTACCCTAACCTCTTTCCATTCATGTGATCCTAATCAAAAATTTCTACAAAACATCCGATGTGATAGATTTGTGCTTTTCCAGATTTATTTGTACTCTACCTCTTTCCATTCACGTGATCCTAATCAAGAATTTCTACAAAACATTCGTTGGGATAGATTTTTGTGTTTACAGATTTCTGTGTACCCTATCGTACCTAACCTCTTTCCATTCATGTAATCCTAATCAAGAATTCCTACAAAGCTGTGTTGATATAGATTTGTGCTTTTATAAATTTATTCGTACCCTAACCTCTTTCCATTCATGTGATCCTAATCAAGAATTTCTACAAAGCTGTGTTGGGATAGATTTGTGCGTTTACAAATTTATTCGTACCCTAACCTCTTTCCATTCATGTGATCCTAATCAATGATTTCTACAAAACATCCTTTGGGATAGATTTGTGCTTTTCCAAATTTAGTTGTACCCTAACGTCCGTTGGGATAGATTTATGCGTTTACAAATTTCTTCATACCCTAACCTTTTTCCATACATGTGATCCTAATCAAGAATTTCTACAAAATATCCATTGGGATAGATTTGTAATTTTGCAAATTTCTTCGTATCCTAACCTCTTTCCATTCATGTGATCCTAATCAAGAATTTCTACAAAACTGTGTTGGGATAGATTTGTGTGGTTACAAATTTATTCGTACCCTAACCTCTTTCCATTCATGTGATCCTAATCAAGAATTTCTACAAAACGCCCGTTGGGATAGATTTGTGCTTTTACAAATTTTTGCGTACCCTAACCTCTTTCCATTCATGTGATCCTAATCAAAAATTTCTACAAAACATCCGATGTGATAGATTTGTGCCTTTCCAAATTTAGTTCTACCCTAACCTCTTTCCATTCATGTGATCCTAATCAAGAATTTCTACAAAACATCTGTTGGGATAGGTTTGTGCTTTTCCAAATTTAGTTGTACCCTACCTTTTTCCATTCATGTGAGCCTAATCAAGAATTTCTACAAAACATCCGTTGGGATAGATTTGTGCTTTTCCAAATTTAGTTGTACCCTAACCTCTTTCCATTCATGTGATCCTAATCAAGAATTTCTACAAATCGTCTGTTGGGATAGATTTGTACTCTTACAAATTTCTGCGTACCCTAACCTCTTTCCATTCATGTGATCCTAATCAAGAATTTCTTCGAAACATCCGATGTGATAGATTTGTGCTGTTCCAAATTTAGTTCTACCCTAACCTCTTTCCATTGATTCCATGATCCTAATCATGAATTTCTACAAAACATCTGTTGGGATAGATTTGTGCTTTTCCAAATTTAGTTGTACCCTACCTTTTCCATTCATGTGATCCTAATCAAAAATTTCTACAAAACATCCGTTGGGATAGATTTGTGCTTTTCCAAATTTAGTTGTACCCTAACCTCTTTCCATTCATGTGATCCTAATCAAGAATTTCTACAAAGCTGTGTTGGGATAGATTTGTGCTTTTCCAAATTTAGTTGTACCCTACCTTTTTCCATTCATGTGATCCTAATCAAGAATTTCTACAAAACATCCGTTGGGATAGATTTGTGCTTTTCCAAATTTAGTTGTACCCTAACCTCTTTCCATTCATGTGATCCTAATAAAGAATTTCTACAAAGCTGTGTTGGTGTAGATTTGTGCTGTTCCAAATTTATTCGTACCCTAACCTCTTTCCATTCATGTGATCCTAATCAAGAATTTCTACAAAGCTGTGTTGGGATAGATTTGTACTTTTGCAAATTTCTTTGTATCCTAACCTCTCTCCATTCATGTAATCCTAATCAAGAATTTCTACAAAACTGTGTTGGGATAGATTTGTGCGGTTACAAATTTATTCGTACCCTAACCTCTTTCCATTCATGTGATCCTAATCAAGAATTTCTTCAAAACATCCGATGTGATAGATTTGTGCTGTTCCAAATTTAGTTCTACCCTAACCTCTTTCCATTCATGTGATCCTAATCAAGAATTTCTACAAAACATCTGTTGGGATAGATTTGTGCTTTTCCAAATTTAGTTGTACCCTAACCTCTTTCCATTCATGTGATCCTAATCAAGAATTTCTACAAAACGTCCGTTGGGATAGATTTGTGCTTTTCCAAATTTTTCCGTACCCTAACCTCTTTCCATTCATGTGATCCTAATCAAGAATTTCTACAAAACATTCGTTGGGATAGATTTTTGTGTTTACAGATTTCTGTGTACCCTATCGTACCTAACCTCTTTCCATTCATGTAATCCTAATCAAGAATTCCTACAAAGCTGTGTTGATATAGATTTGTGCTTTTACAAATTTATTCGTACCCTAACCTCTTTCCATTCATGTGATCCTAATCAAGAATTTCTACAAAACGTTCGTTGCGACAGATTTGTGCTTTTACAAATTTATTCGTACCCTAACCTCTTTCCATTCATGTGATCCTAATCAAGAATTTCAACAAAGCTGTGTTGGGATAGATTTGTGCGTTTACAAATTTATTCGTACCCTAACCTCTTTCCACTCATGTGATCCTAATCAAAAATTTCTACAAAACGTCCGTTGGGATAGATTTGTGCGTTTACAAATTTCTACATACCCTAATGTACCTAACCTCTCTCCATTGATGTAATCCTAATCAAGAATTTCTACAAAACTGTGTTGGGATAGATTTGTGCGTTTACAAATTTATTCATACCCTAACCTCTTTCCATTCATGTGATCCTAATCAAAAATTTCTACAAAACATCCCATGTGATAGATTTGTGCTGTTCCAAATTTAGTTCTACCCTAACCTCTTTCCATTCATGTGATCCTAAACAAGAATTTCTACAAAACATCCGTTGGGATAGATTTGTGCTTTTCCAAATTTAGTTGTACCCTACCCTCTTTCCATTCATGTGATCCTAATCAAGAATTTCTACAAAGCTGTGTTGATATAGATTTGTGCTTTTACAAATTTATTCGTACCCTAACCTCTTTCCATTCATGTGATCCTAATCAAGAATTTCTTCAAAACATCCGATGTGATAGATTTGTGCTGTTCCAAATTTAGTTCTACCCTAACCTCTTTCCATTCATGTGATCCTAATCAAGAATTTCTACAAAACATCCGTTGGGATAGATTTGTGCGTTTACAAATTTCTGCGTACACTAATGTACCTAACCTCTCTCCATTGATGTAATACTAATCAAGAATTTCTACAAAACGTCCGTTGGGATAGATTTGTGCTTTTACAAATTTTTGCGTACCCTAACCTCTTTCCATTCATGTGATCCTAATCAAAAATTTCTACATAACATCCGATGTGATAGATTTGTGCTTTTCCAAATTTAGTTGTACCCTAACCTCTTTCCATTCATGTGATCTTAATCAAGAATTTCTACAAAGCTTTGTTGGGATAGATTTGTGCTTTTACAAATTTATTCGTACCATAACCTCTTTCCATTCATGTGATCCTAATCAAGAATTTCTACAAAACATTCGTTGGGATAGATTTTTGTGTTTACAGATTTCTGTGTACCCTATCGTACCTAACCTCTTTCCATTCATGGAATCCTAATCAAGAATTCCTACAAAGCTGTGTTGGTATAGATTTGTGCTTTTACAAATTTATTCGTACCCTAACCTCTTTCCATTCATGTGATCCTAATCAAGAATTTCTACAAAACGTTCGTTGCGATAGATTTGTGCTTTTACAAATTTATTAGTACCCTAACCTCTTTCCATTCATGTGATCCTAATCAAGAATTTCTACAAAGCTGTGTTGGGATAGATTTGTGCGTTTACAAATTTATTCGTACCCTAACCGCTTTCCATTCATGTGATCCTAACCAATGATTTCTACAAAACATCCTTTGGGATAGATTTGTAATTTTGCAAATTTCTTCGTATCCTAACCTCTTTCCATTCATGTGATCCTAATCAAGAATTTCTACAAAACGTCCGTTGGGATAGATTTGTGCGTTTACAAATTTCTACATACCCTAAAGTACCTAACCTCTCTCCATTGATGTAATCCTAATCAAGAATTTCTACAAAACTGTGTTGGGATAAATTTGTGCGTTTACAAATTTATTCGTACCCTAACCTCTTTCCATTCATGTGATCCTAATCAAGAATTTCTACAAAGCTGTGTTGGGATAGATTTGAGCTTTTACAAATTTTTGCGTACCCTAACCTCTTTCCATTCATGTGATCCTAATCAAAAATTTCTACAAAACTTCCGATGTGATAGATTTGTGCCATTCCAAATTTAGTTGTACCCTACCTTTTTCCATTCATGTGAGACTAATCAAGAATTTCTACAAAACATCCGTTGGGATAGATTTGTGCTTTTCCAAATTTAGTTGTACCCTAACCTCTTTCCATTCATGTGATCCTAATCAAGAATTTCTACAAAGCTTTGTTGGTATAGATTTGTGCTTTTACAAATTTATTCGTACCCTAACCTCTTTCCATTCATGTAATCCTAATCAAGAATTTCTACAAAACTGTGTTGGGATAGATTTGTGTGGTTACAAATTTATTCGTACCCTAACCTCTTTCCATTCATGTGATCCTAATCAAGAATTTCTACAAATCGTCTGTTGGGATAGATTTGTACTCTTACAAATTTCTGCGTACCCTAACCTCTTTCCATTCATGTGATTCTAATCAAGAATTTCTTCAAAAAATCCGATGTGATAGATTTGTGCTGTTCCAAATTTAGTTGTACCCTACCTTTTTCCATTCATGTGATCCTAATCAAGAATTTCTACAAAACTGTGTTGGGATAGATTTGTGCGTTTACAAATTTATTCGTACCCTAACCTCTTTCCATTCATGTGATCCTAATCAAGAATTTCTACAAAACGTCCGTTGGGATAGATTTGTGCTTTTACAAATTTTTGCGTACCCTAACCTCTTTCCATTCATGTGATCCTAATCAAAAATTTCTACAAAACATCCGATGTGATAGATTTGTGCTTTTCCAGATTTATTTGTATCCTACCTCTTTCCATTCACGTGATCCTAATCAAGAATTTCTACAAAACATCCGTTGGGATAGATTTGTGCTTTTCCAAATTTAGTTGTACCCTAACCTCTTTCCATTCATGTGATCCTAATCAAGAATTTCTACAAAACATCCGTTGGGATAGATTTGTGCTTTTCCAAATTTAGTTGTACCCTAACCTCTTTCCATTCATGTGATCCTAATCAAGAATTTCTACAAAGCTGTGTTGGTGTAGATTTGTGCTTTTACAAATTTATTCGTACCCTAACCTCTTTCCATTCATGTAATCCTAATCAAGAATTTCTACAAAGCTGTGTTGGGATAGATTTGTGCTTTTACAAATTTATTCGTACCCTAACCTCTTTCCATTCATGTGATCCTAATCAAGAATTTCTACAAAGCTGTGTTGGGATAGATTTGTACTTTTGCAAATTTCTTTGTATCCTAACCTCTCTCCATTCATGTAATCCTAATCAAGAATTTCTGCAAAACTGTGTTGGGATAGATTTGTGCGGTTACAAATTTATTCGTACCCTAACCTCTTTCCATTCATGTGATCCTAATCAAGAATTCCTACAAAACGTCTGTTGGGATAGATTTGTACTCTTACAAATTTAGTTGTACCCTACCTTTTTCCATTCATGTGATCCTAATCAAGAATTTCTACAAAACTGTGTTGGGATAGATTTGTGCGTTTACAAATTTATTCGTACCCTAACCTCTTTCCATTCATGTGATCCTAATCAAGAATTTCTACAAAACGTCCGTTGGGATAGATTTGTGCTTTTACAAATTTTTGCGTACCCTAACCTCTTTCCATTCATGTGATCCTAATCAAAAATTTCTACAAAACATCCGATGTGATAGATTTGTGCTTTTCCAAATTTATTTGTACCCTACCTCTTTCCATTCATGTGATCCTAATCAAGAATTTCTACAAAACATTCGTTGGGACAGATTTTTGTGTTTACAGATTTCTGTGTACCCTATCGTACCTAACCTCTTTCCATTCATGTAATCCTAATCAAGAATTCCTACAAAGCTGTGTTGATATAGATTTGTGCTTTTACAAATTTATTCGTACCCTAACCTCTTTCCATTCATGTGATCCTAATCAAGAATTTCTACAAAGCTGTGTTGGGATAGATTTGTGCGTTTACAAATTTATTCGTACCCTAACCTCTTTCCATTCATGTGATCCTAATCAATGATTTCTACAAAACATCCTTTGGGATAGATTTGTGCTTTTCCAAATTTAGTTGTACCCTAACGTCCGTTGGGATAGATTTATGCGTTTACAAATTTGTTCATACCCTAACCTTTTTCCATACATGTGATCCTAATCAAGAATTTCTACAAAATATCCATTGGGATAGATTTGTAATTTTGCAAATTTCTTCGTATCCTAACCTCTTTCCATTCATGTGATCCTAATCAAGAATTTCTACAAAACTGTGTTGGGATAGATTTGTGTGGTTACAAATTTATCCGTACCCTAACCTCTTTCCATTCATGTGATCCTAATCAAGAATTTCTACAAATCGTCTGTTGGGATAGATTTGTACTCTTACAAATTTCTGCGTACCCTAACCTCTTTCCATTCATGTGATGCTAATCAAGAATTTCTTCGAAACATCCGATGTGATAGATTTGTGCTGTTCCAAATTTAGTTCTACCCTAACCTCTTTCCATTCATGTGATCCTAATCAAGAATTTCTACAAAACATCTGTTGGGATAGATTTGTGCTTTTCCAAATTTAGTTGTACCCTACCTTTTTCCATTCATGTGATCCTAATCAAGAATTTCTACAAAACATCCGTTGGGATAGATTTGTGCTTTTCCAAATTTAGTTGTACCCTAACCTCTTTCCATTCATGTGATCCTAATCAAGAATTTCTACAAAGCTGTGTTGGTATAGATTTGTGCTTTTACAAATTTATTCGTACCCTAACCTCTTTCCATTCATGTAATCCTAATCAAGAATTTCTACAAAGCTGTGTTGGGATAGATTTGAGCGGTTACAAATTTATTCGTACCCTAACCTCTTTCCATTCATGTGATCCTAATCAAGAATTCCTACAAAACGTCTGTTGGGATAGATTTGTACTCTTACAAATTTCTGCGTACCCTAACCTCTTTCCATTCATGTGATCCTAATCAAGAATTTCTTCAAAACATCCGATGTGATAGATTTGTGCTGTTCCAAATTTAGTTCTACCCTAACCTCTTTCCATTCATGTGATCCTAATCAAGAATTTCTACAAAACATCTGTTGGGATAGATTTGTGCTTTTCCAAATTTAGTTGTACCCTACCTTTTTCCATTCATGTGATCCTAATCAAGAATTTCTACAAAACTGTGTTGGGATAGATTTGTGCGTTTACAAATTTATTCGTACCCTAACCTCTTTCCATTCATGTGATCCTAATCAAGAATTTCTACAAAACGTCCGTTGGGATAGATTTGTGCTTTTACAAATTTTTGCGTACCCTAACCTCTTTCCATTCATGTGATCCTAATCAAAAATTTCTACAAAACATCCGATGTGATAGATTTGTGCTGTTCCAAATTTAGTTCTACCCTAACCTCTCTCCATTCATATGATCCTAATCAAGAATTTCTACAAAACATCTGTTGGGATAGATTTGTGCTTTTCCAAATTTAGTTGTACCCTACCTTTTTCCATTCATGTGATCCTAATCAAGAATTTCTACAAAACTGTGTTGGGATAGATTTGTGCGTTTACAAATTTATTCGTACCCTAACCTCTTTCCATTCATGTGATCCTAATCAAGAATTTCTACAAAACGTCCGTTGGGATAGATTTGTGCTTTAACAAATTTTTGCGTACCCTAACCTCTTTCCATTCATGTGATCCTAATCAAGAATTTCTACAAAGCTGTGTTGGGATAGATTTGTGCGTTTACAAATTTATTCGTACCCTAACCGCTTTCCATTCATGTGATCCTAACCAATGATTTCTACAAAACATCCTTTGGGATAGATTTGTAATTTTGCAAATTTCTTCGTATCCTAACCTCTTTCCATTCATGTGATCCTAATCAAGAATTTCTACAAATCGTCTGTTGGGATAGATTTGTACTCTTACAAATTTCTGCGTACCCTAACCTCTTTCCATTCATGTGATCCTAATCAAGAATTCCTTCAAAACATCCGATGTGATAGATTTGTGCTGTTCCAAATTTAGTTCTACCCTAACCTCTTTCCATTCATGTGATCCTAATCAAGAATTTCTACAAAACATCTGTTGGGATAGATTTGTGCTTTTCCAAATTTAGTTGTACCCTACCTTTTTCCATTCATGTGATCCTAATCAAGAATTTCTACAAAACTGTGTTGGGATAGATTTGTGCGTTTACAAATTTATTCGTACCCTAACCTCTTTCCATTCATGTGATCCTAATCAAGAATTTCTACAAAACGTCCGTTGGGATAGATTTGTGCTTTTACAAATTTTTGCGTACCCTAACCTCTTTCCATTCATGTGATCCTAATCAAGAATTTCTACAAAACATTCGTTGGGATAGATTTTTGTGTTTACAGATTTCTGTGTACCCTATCGTACCTAACCTCTTTCCATTCATGTAATCCTAATCAAGAATTCCTACAAAGCTGTGTTGATATAGATTTGTGCTTTTACAAATTTATTCGTACCCTAACCTCTTTCCATTCATGTGATCCTAATCAAGAATTTCTACAAAACGTTCGTTGCGACAGATTTGTGCTTTTACAAATTTATTCGTACCCTAACCTCTTTCCATTCATGTGATCCTAATCAATAATTTCTACAAAGCTGTGTTGGGATAGATTTGTGCTTTTACAAATTTATTCGTACCCTAACCTCTTTCCATTCATGTGATCCTAATCAAGAATTTCTTCAAAACATCCGATGTGATAGATTTGTGCTGTTCCAAATTTAGTTCTACCCTAACCTCTTTCCATTCATGTGATCCTAATCAAGAATTTCTACAAAACATCTGTTGGGATAGATTTGTGCTTTTCCAAATTTAGTTGTACCCTACCTTTTTCCATTCATGTGATCCTAATCAAGAATTTCTACAAAACTGTGTTGAGATAGATTTGTGCGTTTACAAATTTATTCGTACCCTAACCTCTTTCCATTCATGTGATCCTAATCAAGAATTTCTTCAAAACATCCGATGTGATAGATTTGTGCTGTTCCAAATTTAGTTCTACCCTAACCTCTTTCCATTCATGTGATCCTAATCAAGAATTTCTACAAAACATCTGTTGGGATAGATTTGTGCTTTTCCAAATTTAGTTGTACCCTACCTTTTTCCATTCATGTGATCCTAATCAAGAATTTCTACAAAGCTGTGTTGATATAGATTTGTGCTTTTACAAATTTATTCGTACCCTAACCTCTTTCCATTCATGTGATCCTAATCAAGAATTTCTTCAAAACATCCGATGTGATAGATTTGTGCTGTTCCAAATTTAGTTCTACCCTAACCTCTTTCCATTCATGTGATCCTAATCAAGAATTTCTACAAAACATCTGTTGGGATAGATTTGTGCTTTTCCAAATTTAGTTGTACCCTACCTTTTTCCATTCATGTGATCCTAATCAAGAATTTCTACAAAACTGTGTTGGGATAGATTTGTGCGTTTACAAATTTATTCGTACCCTAACCTCTTTCCATTCATGTGATCCTAATCAAGAATTTCTACAAAACGTCCGTTGGGATAGATTTGTGCTTTTACAAATTTTTGCGTACCCTAACCTCTTTCCATTCATGTGATCCTAATCAAGAATTTCTACAAAACATTCGTTGGGATAGATTTTTGTGTTTACAGATTTCTGTGTACCCTATCGTACCTAACCTCTTTCCATTCATGTAATCCTAATCAAGAATTCCTACAAAGCTGTGTTGATATAGATTTGTGCTTTTACAAATTTATTCGTACCCTAACCTCTTTCCATTCATGTAATCCTAATCAAGAATTGCTACAAAGCTGTGTTGGGATAGATTTGTACTTTTGCAAATTTCTTTGTATCCTAACCTCTCTCCATTCATGCAATCCTAATCAAGAATTTCTACAAAGCTGTGTTGGGATAGATTTGTGCTTTTACAAATTTATTCGTACCCTAACCTCTTTCCATTCATGTGATCCTAATCAAGAATTTCTACAAAACTGTGTTGGGATAGATTTGTGCGGTTACAAATTTATTCGTACCCTAACCTCTTTTCATTCATTTGATCCTAATCAAGAATTTCTACAAAACGTCTGTTGGGATAGATTTGTACTCTTACAAATTTCTGCGTACCCTAACCTCTTTCCATTCATGTGATCCTAATCAAGAATTTCTTCAAAACATCCGATGTGATAGATTTGTGCTGTTCCAAATTTAGTTTACCCTAACCTCTTTCCATTCATGTGATCCTAATCAAGAATTTTTACAAAACATCTGTTGGGATAGATTTGTGCTTTTCCAAATTTAGTTGTACCCTTCCTTTTTCCATTCATGTGATCCTAATCAAGAATTTCTACAAAACATCTGTTGGGATAGATTTGTGCTTTTCCAAATTTAGTTGTACCCTAACCTCTTTCCATTCATGTGATCCTAATCAAGATTTTCTACAAAGCTGTGTTGGTGTAGATTTGTGCTTTTACAAATTTATTCGTACCCTAACCTCTTTCCATTCATGTAATCCTAATCAAGAATTTCTACAAAACTGTGTTGGGATAGATTTGTGCGGTTACAAATTTATTCGTACCCTAACCTCTTTCCATTCATGTGATCCTAATTAAGAATTTCTTCAAAACATCCGATGTGATAGATTTGTGCTGTTCCAAATTTAGTTCTACCCTAACCTCTTTCCATTCATGTGATCCTAATCAAGAATTTCTACAAAACATCTGTTGGGATAGATTTGTGCTTTTCCAAATTTAGTTGTACCCTACCTTTTTCCATTCATTTGATCCTAATCAAGAATTTCTACAAAACATCCGTTGGGATAGATTTGTGCTTTTCCAAATTTAGCTGTACCCTAACCTCTTTCCATTCATGTGATCCTAATAAAGAATTTCTACAAAGCTGTGTTGGTGTAGATTTGTGCTTTTACAAATTTATTCGTACCCTAACCTCTTTCCATTCATGTAATCCTAATCAAGAATTTCTACAAAGCTGTGTTGGGATAGATTTGTGCTTTTACAAATTTATTCGTACCCTAACCTCTTTCCATTCATGTGATCCTAATCAAGAATTTCTACAAAGCTGTGTTGGGATAGATTTGTACTTTTGCAAATTTCTTTGTATCCTAACCTCTCTCCATTCATGTAATCCTAATCAAGAATTTCTACAAAACTGTGTTGGGATAGATTTTTTGCGGTTACAAATTTATTCGTACACTAACCTCTTTCCATTCATGTGATCCTAATCAAGAATTCCTACAAAACGTCAGTTGGCATAGATTTGTACTCTTACAAATTTCTGCGTACCCTAACCTCTTTCCATTCATGTGATCCTAATCAAGAATTTCTTCAAAACATCCGATGTGATAGATTTGTGCTGTTCCAAATTTAGTTCTACCCTAACCTCTTTCCATTCATGTGATCCTAATCAAGAATTTCTACAAAACATCTGTTGGGATAGATTTGTGCTTTTCCAAATTTAGTTGTACCCTACCTTTTTCCATTCATGTGATCCTAATCAAGAATTTCTACAAAACTGTGTTGGGATAGATTTGTGCGTTTACAAATTTATTCGTACCCTAACCTCTTTCCATTCATGTGATCCTAATCAAGAATTTCTACAAAACGTCCGTTGGGATAGATTTGTGCTTTTACAAATTTTTGCGTACCCTAACCTCTTTCCATTCATGTGATCCTAATCAAGAATTTCTACAAAACATTCGTTGGGATAGATTTTTGTGTTTACAGATTTCTGTGTACCCTATCGTACCTAACCTCTTTCCATTCATGTAATCCTAATCAAGAATTCCTACAAAGCTGTGTTGATATAGATTTGTGCTTTTACAAATTTATTCGTACCCTAACCTCTTTCCATTCATGTGATCCTAATCAAGAATTTCTACAAAACATTCGTTGGGATAGATTTTTGTGTTTACAGATTTCTGTGTACCCTATCGTACCTAACCTCTTTCCATTCATGTAATCCTAATCAAGAATTTCTACAAAGCTGTGTTGATATAGATTTGTGCGTTTACAAATTTATTCATACCCTAACCTCTTTCCATTCATGTGATCCTAATCAATGATTTCTACAAAACATCCTTTGGGATAGATTTGTGCTTTTCCAAATTTAGTTGTACCCTAACGTCCGTTGGGATAGATTTATGCGTTTACAAATTTCTTCATATCCTAACCTTTTTCCATACATGTGATCCTAATCAAGAATTTCTACAAAATATCCATTGGGATAGATTTGTAATTTTTGCAAATTTCTTCGTATCCTAACCTCTTTCCATTCATGTGATCCTAATCAAGAATTTCTACAAAACGTCCGTTGGGATAGATTTGTGCGTTTACAAATTTCTACATACCCTAATGTACCTAACCTCTCTCCATTGATGTAATCCTAATCAAGAATTTCTACAAAACTGTGTTGGGATAGATTTGTGCGTTTACAAATTTATTCATACCCTAACCTCTTTACATTCATGTAATCCTAATCAAGAATTTCTACAAAACATCGGTTGGGATAGATTTCTGCTTTTCCAAATTTAGTTGTACCCTACCTTTTTCCATTCATGTGATCCTAATCAAGAATTTCTACAAAGCTGTGTTGGTATAGATTTGTGCTTTTACAAATTTATTCGTACCCTAACCTCTCTCCATTGATGTAATCCTAATCAAGAATTTCTACAAAACGTCCGTTGGGATAGATTTGTGCTGTTCCAAATTTAGTTCTACCCTAACCTCTTTCCATTCATGTGATCCTAATCAAGAATTTCTACAAAACATCTGTTGGGATAGATTTCTGCTTTTCCAAATTTAGTTGTACCCTACCTTTTTCCATTCATGTGATCCTAATCAAGAATTTCTACAAAACATCCGTTGGGATAGATTTATGCTTTTCCAAATTTAGTTGTACCCTAACCTCTTTCCATTCATGTGATCCTAATCAAGAATTTCTACAAAGCTGTGTTGGGATAGATTTGTACTTTTGCAAATTTCTTTGTATCCTAACCTCTCTCCATTCATGTAATCCTAATCAAGAATTTCTACAAAACTGTGTTGGGATAGATTTGTGCGGTTACAAAGTTATTCGTACCCTAACCTCTTTCCATTCATGTGATCCTAATCAAGAATTTTTACAAAACGTCTGTTGGGATAGATTTGTACTTTTGCAAATTTCTTTGTATCCTAACCTCTCTCCATTCATGTGATCCTAATCAAGAATTTCTACAAAGCTGTGTTGGTATAGATTTGTGCTTTTACAAATTTATTCGTACCCTAACCTCTTTCCATTCATGTGATCCTAATCAAGAATTTCTACAAAGCTGTGTTGGGATAGATTTGTGCGTTTACAAATTTATTCGTACCCTAACCTCTTTCCATTCATGTGATCCTAACCAAGAATTTCTACAAAATATCCATTGGGATAGATTTGTAATTTTTCAAATTTCTTCGTATCCTAACCTCTTTCCATTCATGTGATCCTAATCAAGAATTTCTACAAAACGTCCGTTGGGATAGATTTGTGCGTTTACAAATTTCTACATACCCTAAAGTACCTAACCTCTCTCCATTGATGTAATCCTAATCAAGAATTTCTACAAAACTGTGTTGGGATAGATTTGTGCGGTTACAAAGTTATTCGTACCCTAACCTCTTTCCATTCATGTGATCCTAATCAAGAATTTCTACAAAACATCTGTTGGGATAGATTTGTGCTTTTCCAAATTTAGTTGTACCCTAACCTCTTTCCATTCATGTGATCCTAATCAAGAATTTCTACAAAGCTGTTTTGGGATAGATTTGTACTTTTGCAAATTTCTTTGTATCCTAACCTCTCTCCATTCATGTAATCCTAATCAAGAATTTCTACAAAACTGTGTTGGGATAGATTTGTGCGGTTACAAAGTTATTCGTACCCTAACCTCTTTCCATTCATGTGATCCTAATCAAGAATTTCTACAAAACGTCTGTTGGGATAGATTTGTGCTTTTCCAAATTTAGTTGTACCCTAACCTCTTTCCATTCATGTGATCCTAATCAAGAATTTCTACAAAGCTGTTTTGTGATAGATTTGTGCTATTCCAAATTTATTTGTACCCAACCTCTCTCCATTCATGTAATCCTAATCAAGAATTTCTACAAAACTGTGTTGGGATAGATTTGTGCGGTTACAAAGTTATTCGTACCCTAACCTCTTTCCATTAATGTGATCCTAATCAAGAATTTCTACAAAACGTCTGTTGGGATAGATTTGTACTTTTGCAAATTTCTTCGTATCCTAACCTCTCTCCATTCATGTGATCCTAATCAAGAATTTCTACAAAACGTCCGTTGGGATAGATTTGTGCTTTTACAAATTTTTGCGTACCCTAACCTCTTTCCATTCATGTGATCCTAATCAAAAATTTCTACAAAACTTCCGATGTGATAGATTTGTGCCATTCCAAATTTAGTTGTACCCTACCTTTTTCCATTCATGTGAGACTAATCAAGAATTTCTACAAAACATCCGTTGGGATAGATTTGTGCTTTTCCAAATTTAGTTGTACCCTAACCTCTTTCCATTCATGTGATCCTAATCAAGAATTTCTACAAAGCTTTGTTGGTATAGATTTGTGCTTTTACAAATTTATTCGTACCCTAACCTCTTTCCATTCATGTAATCCTAATCAAGAATTTCTACAAAACTGTGTTGGGATAGATTTGTGTGGTTACAAATTTATTCGTACCCTAACCTCTTTCCATTCATGTGATCCTAATCAAGAATTTCTACAAATCGTCTGTTGGGATAGATTTGTACTCTTACAAATTTCTGCGTACCCTAACCTCTTTCCATTCATGTGATTCTAATCAAGAATTTCTTCAAAAAATCCGATGTGATAGATTTGTGCTGTTCCAAATTTAGTTGTACCCTACCTTTTTCCATTCATGTGATCCTAATCAAGAATTTCTACAAAACTGTGTTGGGATAGATTTGTGCGTTTACAAATTTATTCGTACCCTAACCTCTTTCCATTCATGTGATCCTAATCAAGAATTTCTACAAAACGTCCGTTGGGATAGATTTGTGCTTTTACAAATTTTTGCGTACCCTAACCTCTTTCCATTCATGTGATCCTAATCAAAAATTTCTACAAAACATCCGATGTGATAGATTTGTGCTTTTCCAGATTTATTTGTATCCTACCTCTTTCCATTCACGTGATCCTAATCAAGAATTTCTACAAAACATTCGTTGGGATAGATTTGTGCTTTTCCAAATTTAGTTGTACCCTAACCTCTTTCCATTCATGTGATCCTAATCAAGAATTTCTACAAAACATCCGTTGGGATAGATTTGTGCTTTTCCAAATTTAGTTGTACCCTAACCTCTTTCCATTCATGTGATCCTAATCAAGAATTTCTACAAAGCTGTGTTGGTGTAGATTTGTGCTTTTACAAATTTATTCGTACCCTAACCTCTTTCCATTCATGTAATCCTAATCAAGAATTTCTACAAAGCTGTGTTGGGATAGATTTGTGCTTTTACAAATTTATTCGTACCCTAACCTCTTTCCATTCATGTGATCCTAATCAAGAATTTCTACAAAGCTGTGTTGGGATAGATTTGTACTTTTGCAAATTTCTTTGTATCCTAACCTCTCTCCATTCATGTAATCCTAATCAAGAATTTCTGCAAAACTGTGTTGGGATAGATTTGTGCGGTTACAAATTTATTCGTACCCTAACCTCTTTCCATTCATGTGATCCTAATCAAGAATTCCTACAAAACGTCTGTTGGGATAGATTTGTACTCTTACAAATTTAGTTGTACCCTACCTTTTTCCATTCATGTGATCCTAATCAAGAATTTCTACAAAACTGTGTTGGGATAGATTTGTGCGTTTACAAATTTATTCGTACCCTAACCTTTTTCCATTCATGTGATCCTAATCAAGAATTTCTACAAAACGTCCGTTGGGATAGATTTGTGCTTTTACAAATTTTTGCGTACCCTAACCTCTTTCCATTCATGTGATCCTAATCAAAAATTTCTACAAAACATCCGATGTGATAGATTTGTGCTTTTCCAAATTTATTTGTACCCTACCTCTTTCCATTCACGTGATCCTAATCAAGAATTTCTACAAAACATTCGTTGGGACAGATTTTTGTGTTTACAGATTTCTGTGTACCCTATCGTACCTAACCTCTTTCCATTCATGTAATCCTAATCAAGAATTCCTACAAAGCTGTGTTGATATAGATTTGTGCTTTTACAAATTTATTCGTACCCTAACCTCTTTCCATTCATGTGATCCTAATCAAGAATTTCTACAAAGCTGTGTTGGGATAGATTTGTGCGTTTACAAATTTATTCGTACCCTAACCTCTTTCCATTCATGTGATCCTAATCAATGATTTCTACAAAACATCCTTTGGGATAGATTTGTGCTTTTCCAAATTTAGTTGTACCCTAACGTCCGTTGGGATAGATTTATGCGTTTACAAATTTGTTCATACCCTAACCTTTTTCCATACATGTGATCCTAATCAAGAATTTCTACAAAATATCCATTGGGATAGATTTGTAATTTTGCAAATTTCTTCGTATCCTAACCTCTTTCCATTCATGTGATCCTAATCAAGAATTTCTACAAAACTGTGTTGGGATAGATTTGTGTGGTTACAAATTTATCCGTACCCTAACCTCTTTCCATTCATGTGATCCTAATCAAGAATTTCTACAAATCGTCTGTTGGGATAGATTTGTACTCTTACAAATTTCTGCGTACCCTAACCTCTTTCCATTCATGTGATGCTAATCAAGAATTTCTTCGAAACATCCGATGTGATAGATTTGTGCTGTTCCAAATTTAGTTCTACCCTAACCTCTTTCCATTCATGTGATCCTAATCAAGAATTTCTACAAAACATCTGTTGGGATAGATTTGTGCTTTTCCAAATTTAGTTGTACCCTACCTTTTTCCATTCATGTGATCCTAATCAAGAATTTCTACAAAACATCCGTTGGGATAGATTTGTGCTTTTCCAAATTTAGTTGTACCCTAACCTCTTTCCATTCATGTGATCCTAATCAAGAATTTCTACAAAGCTGTGTTGGTATAGATTTGTGCTTTTACAAATTTATTCGTACCCTAACCTCTTTCCATTCATGTAATCCTAATCAAGAATTTCTACAAAGCTGTGTTGGGATAGATTTGAGCGGTTACAAATTTATTCGTACCCTAACCTCTTTCCATTCATGTGATCCTAATCAAGAATTCCTACAAAACGTCTGTTGGGATAGATTTGTACTCTTACAAATTTCTGCGTACCCTAACCTCTTTCCATTCATGTGATCCTAATCAAGAATTTCTTCAAAACATCCGATGTGATAGATTTGTGCTGTTCCAAATTTAGTTCTACCCTAACCTCTTTCCATTCATGTGATCCTAATCAAGAATTTCTACAAAACATCTGTTGGGATAGATTTGTGCTTTTCCAAATTTAGTTGTACCCTACCTTTTTCCATTCATGTGATCCTAATCAAGAATTTCTACAAAACTGTGTTGGGATAGATTTGTGCGTTTACAAATTTATTCGTACCCTAACCTCTTTCCATTCATGTGATCCTAATCAAGAATTTCTACAAAACGTCCGTTGGGATAGATTTGTGCTTTTACAAATTTTTGCGTACCCTAACCTCTTTCCATTCATGTGATCCTAATCAAAAATTTCTACAAAACATCCGATGTGATAGATTTGTGCTGTTCCAAATTTAGTTCTACCCTAACCTCTCTCCATTCATATGATCCTAATCAAGAATTTCTACAAAACATCTGTTGGGATAGATTTGTGCTTTTCCAAATTTAGTTGTACCCTACCTTTTTCCATTCATGTGATCCTAATCAAGAATTTCTACAAAACTGTGTTGGGATAGATTTGTGCGTTTACAAATTTATTCGTACCCTAACCTCTTTCCATTCATGTGATCCTAATCAAGAATTTCTACAAAACGTCCGTTGGGATAGATTTGTGCTTTAACAAATTTTTGCGTACCCTAACCTCTTTCCATTCATGTGATCCTAATCAAGAATTTCTACAAAGCTGTGTTGTGATAGATTTGTGCGTTTACAAATTTATTCGTACCCTAACCGCTTTCCATTCATGTGATCCTAACCAATGATTTCTACAAAACATCCTTTGGGATAGATTTGTAATTTTGCAAATTTCTTCGTATCCTAACCTCTTTCCATTCATGTGATCCTAATCAAGAATTTCTACAAATCGTCTGTTGGGATAGATTTGTACTCTTACAAATTTCTGCGTACCCTAACCTCTTTCCATTCATGTGATCCTAATCAAGAATTCCTTCAAAACATCCGATGTGATAGATTTGTGCTGTTCCAAATTTAGTTCTACCCTAACCTCTTTCCATTCATGTGATCCTAATCAAGAATTTCTACAAAACATCTGTTGGGATAGATTTGTGCTTTTCCAAATTTAGTTGTACCCTACCTTTTTCCATTCATGTGATCCTAATCAAGAATTTCTACAAAACTGTGTTGGGATAGATTTGTGCGTTTACAAATTTATTCGTACCCTAACCTCTTTCCATTCATGTGATCCTAATCAAGAATTTCTACAAAACGTCCGTTGGGATAGATTTGTGCTTTTACAAATTTTTGCGTACCCTAACCTCTTTCCATTCATGTGATCCTAATCAAGAATTTCTACAAAACATTCGTTGGGATAGATTTTTGTGTTTACAGATTTCTGTGTACCCTATCGTACCTAACCTCTTTCCATTCATGTAATCCTAATCAAGAATTCCTACAAAGCTGTGTTGATATAGATTTGTGCTTTTACAAATTTATTCGTACCCTAACCTCTTTCCATTCATGTGATCCTAATCAAGAATTTCTACAAAACGTTCGTTGCGACAGATTTGTGCTTTTACAAATTTATTCGTACCCTAACCTCTTTCCATTCATGTGATCCTAATCAATAATTTCTACAAAGCTGTGTTGGGATAGATTTGTGCTTTTACAAATTTATTCGTACCCTAACCTCTTTCCATTCATGTGATCCTAATCAAGAATTTCTTCAAAACATCCGATGTGATAGATTTGTGCTGTTCCAAATTTAGTTCTACCCTAACCTCTTTCCATTCATGTGATCCTAATCAAGAATTTCTACAAAACATCTGTTGGGATAGATTTGTGCTTTTCCAAATTTAGTTGTACCCTACCTTTTTCCATTCATGTGATCCTAATCAAGAATTTCTACAAAACTGTGTTGAGATAGATTTGTGCGTTTACAAATTTATTCGTACCCTAACCTCTTTCCATTCATGTGATCCTAATCAAGAATTTCTTCAAAACATCCGATGTGATAGATTTGTGCTGTTCCAAATTTAGTTCTACCCTAACCTCTTTCCATTCATGTGATCCTAATCAAGAATTTCTACAAAACATCTGTTGGGATAGATTTGTGCTTTTCCAAATTTAGTTGTACCCTACCTTTTTCCATTCATGTGATCCTAATCAAGAATTTCTACAAAGCTGTGTTGATATAGATTTGTGCTTTTACAAATTTATTCGTACCCTAACCTCTTTCCATTCATGTGATCCTAATCAAGAATTTCTTCAAAACATCCGATGTGATAGATTTGTGCTGTTCCAAATTTAGTTCTACCCTAACCTCTTTCCATTCATGTGATCCTAATCAAGAATTTCTACAAAACATCTGTTGGGATAGATTTGTGCTTTTCCAAATTTAGTTGTACCCTACCTTTTTCCATTCATGTGATCCTAATCAAGAATTTCTACAAAACTGTGTTGGGATAGATTTGTGCGTTTACAAATTTATTCGTACCCTAACCTCTTTCCATTCATGTGATCCTAATCAAGAATTTCTACAAAACGTCCGTTGGGATAGATTTGTGCTTTTACAAATTTTTGCGTACCCTAACCTCTTTCCATTCATGTGATCCTAATCAAGAATTTCTACAAAACATTCGTTGGGATAGATTTTTGTGTTTACAGATTTCTGTGTACCCTATCGTACCTAACCTCTTTCCATTCATGTAATCCTAATCAAGAATTCCTACAAAGCTGTGTTGATATAGATTTGTGCTTTTACAAATTTATTCGTACCCTAACCTCTTTCCATTCATGTAATCCTAATCAAGAATTGCTACAAAGCTGTGTTGGGATAGATTTGTACTTTTGCAAATTTCTTTGTATCCTAACCTCTCTCCATTCATGTAATCCTAATCAAGAATTTCTACAAAACTGTGTTGGGATAGATTTGTGCTTTTACAAATTTATTCGTACCCTAACCTCTTTCCATTCATGTGATCCTAATCAAGAATTTCTACAAAACTGTGTTGGGATAGATTTGTGCGGTTACAAATTTATTCGTACCCTAACCTCTTTTCATTCATTTGATCCTAATCAAGAATTTCTACAAAACGTCTGTTGGGATAGATTTGTACTCTTACAAATTTCTGCGTACCCTAACCTCTTTCCATTCATGTGATCCTAATCAAGAATTTCTTCAAAACATCCGATGTGATAGATTTGTGCTGTTCCAAATTTAGTTTACCCTAACCTCTTTCCATTCATGTGATCCTAATCAAGAATTTTTACAAAACATCTGTTGGGATAGATTTGTGCTTTTCCAAATTTAGTTGTACCCTTCCTTTTTCCATTCATGTGATCCTAATCAAGAATTTCTACAAAACATCTGTTGGGATAGATTTGTGCTTTTCCAAATTTAGTTGTACCCTAACCTCTTTCCATTCATGTGATCCTAATCAAGATTTTCTACAAAGCTGTGTTGGTGTAGATTTGTGCTTTTACAAATTTATTCGTACCCTAACCTCTTTCCATTCATGTAATCCTAATCAAGAATTTCTACAAAACTGTGTTGGGATAGATTTGTGCGGTTACAAATTTATTCGTACCCTAACCTCTTTCCATTCATGTGATCCTAATTAAGAATTTCTTCAAAACATCCGATGTGATAGATTTGTGCTGTTCCAAATTTAGTTCTACCCTAACCTCTTTCCATTCATGTGATCCTAATCAAGAATTTCTACAAAACATCTGTTGGGATAGATTTGTGCTTTTCCAAATTTAGTTGTACCCTACCTTTTTCCATTCATTTGATCCTAATCAAGAATTTCTACAAAACATCCGTTGGGATAGATTTGTGCTTTTCCAAATTTAGCTGTACCCTAACCTCTTTCCATTCATGTGATCCTAATAAAGAATTTCTACAAAGCTGTGTTGGGATAGATTTGTGCTTTTACAAATTTATTCGTACCCTAACCTCTTTCCATTCATGTAATCCTAATCAAGAATTTCTACAAAGCTGTGTTGGGATAGATTTGTGCTTTTACAAATTTATTCGTACCCTAACCTCTTTCCATTCATGTGATCCTAATCAAGAATTTCTACAAAGCTGTGTTGGGATAGATTTGTACTTTTGCAAATTTCTTTGTATCCTAACCTCTCTCCATTCATGTAATCCTAATCAAGAATTTCTACAAAACTGTGTTGGGATAGATTTTTTGCGGTTACAAATTTATTCGTACACTAACCTCTTTCCATTCATGTGATCCTAATCAAGAATTCCTACAAAACGTCAGTTGGCATAGATTTGTACTCTTACAAATTTCTGCGTACCCTAACCTCTTTCCATTCATGTGATCCTAATCAAGAATTTCTTCAAAACATCCGATGTGATAGATTTGTGCTGTTCCAAATTTAGTTCTACCCTAACCTCTTTCCATTCATGTGATCCTAATCAAGAATTTCTACAAAACATCTGTTGGGATAGATTTGTGCTTTTCCAAATTTAGTTGTACCCTACCTTTTTCCATTCATGTGATCCTAATCAAGAATTTCTACAAAACTGTGTTGGGATAGATTTGTGCGTTTACAAATTTATTCGTACCCTAACCTCTTTCCATTCATGTGATCCTAATCAAGAATTTCTACAAAACGTCCGTTGGGATAGATTTGTGCTTTTACAAATTTTTGCGTACCCTAACCTCTTTCCATTCATGTGATCCTAATCAAGAATTTCTACAAAACATTCGTTGGGATAGATTTTTGTGTTTACAGATTTCTGTGTACCCTATCGTACCTAACCTCTTTCCATTCATGTAATCCTAATCAAGAATTCCTACAAAGCTGTGTTGGGATAGATTTGTGCTTTTACAAATTTATTCGTACCCTAACCTCTTTCCATTCATGTGATCCTAATCAAGAATTTCTACAAAACATTCGTTGGGATAGATTTTTGTGTTTACAGATTTCTGTGTACCCTATCGTACCTAACCTCTTTCCATTCATGTAATCCTAATCAAGAATTTCTACAAAGCTGTGTTGATATAGATTTGTGCGTTTACAAATTTATTCATACCCTAACCTCTTTCCATTCATGTGATCCTAATCAATGATTTCTACAAAACATCCTTTGGGATAGATTTGTGCTTTTCCAAATTTAGTTGTACCCTAACGTCCGTTGGGATAGATTTATGCGTTTACAAATTTCTTCATATCCTAACCTTTTTCCATACATGTGATCCTAATCAAGAATTTCTACAAAATATCCATTGGGATAGATTTGTAATTTTTGCAAATTTCTTCGTATCCTAACCTCTTTCCATTCATGTGATCCTAATCAAGAATTTCTACAAAACGTCCGTTGGGATAGATTTGTGCGTTTACAAATTTCTACATACCCTAATGTACCTAACCTCTCTCCATTGATGTAATCCTAATCAAGAATTTCTACAAAACTGTGTTGGGATAGATTTGTGCGTTTACAAATTTATTCATACCCTAACCTCTTTACATTCATGTAATCCTAATCAAGAATTTCTACAAAACATCGGTTGGGATAGATTTCTGCTTTTCCAAATTTAGTTGTACCCTACCTTTTTCCATTCATGTGATCCTAATCAAGAATTTCTACAAAGCTGTGTTGGTATAGATTTGTGCTTTTACAAATTTATTCGTACCCTAACCTCTCTCCATTGATGTAATCCTAATCAAGAATTTCTACAAAACGTCCGTTGGGATAGATTTGTGCTGTTCCAAATTTAGTTCTACCCTAACCTCTTTCCATTCATGTGATCCTAATCAAGAATTTCTACAAAACATCTGTTGGGATAGATTTGTGCTTTTCCAAATATAGTTGTACCCTACCTTTTTCCATTCATGTGATCCTAATCAAGAATTTCTACAAAACATCCGTTGGGATAGATTTATGCTTTTCCAAATTTAGTTGTACCCTAACCTCTTTCCATTCATGTGATCCTAATCAAGAATTTCTACAAAGCTGTGTTGGGATAGATTTGTACTTTTGCAAATTTCTTTGTATCCTAACCTCTCTCCATTCATGTAATCCTAATCAAGAATTTCTACAAAACTGTGTTGGGATAGATTTGTGCGGTTACAAAGTTATTCGTACCCTAACCTCTTTCCATTCATGTGATCCTAATCAAGAATTTTTACAAAACGTCTGTTGGGATAGATTTGTACTTTTGCAAATTTCTTTGTATCCTAACCTCTCTCCATTCATGTGATCCTAATCAAGAATTTCTACAAAGCTGTGTTGGTATAGATTTGTGCTTTTACAAATTTATTCGTACCCTAACCTCTTTCCATTCATGTGATCCTAATCAAGAATTTCTACAAAGCTGTGTTGGGATAGATTTGTGCGTTTACAAATTTATTCGTACCCTAACCTCTTTCCATTCATGTGATCCTAACCAAGAATTTCTACAAAATATCCATTGGGATAGATTTGTAATTTTTCAAATTTCTTCGTATCCTAACCTCTTTCCATTCATGTGATCCTAATCAAGAATTTCTACAAAACGTCCGTTGGGATAGATTTGTGCGTTTACAAATTTCTACATACCCTAAAGTACCTAACCTCTCTCCATTGATGTAATCCTAATCAAGAATTTCTACAAAACTGTGTTGGGATAGATTTGTGCGGTTACAAAGTTATTCGTACCCTAACCTCTTTCCATTCATGTGATCCTAATCAAGAATTTCTACAAAACATCTGTTGGGATAGATTTGTGCTTTTCCAAATTTAGTTGTACCCTAACCTCTTTCCATTCATGTGATCCTAATCAAGAATTTCTACAAAGCTGTTTTGGGATAGATTTGTACTTTTGCAAATTTCTTTGTATCCTAACCTCTCTCCATTCATGTAATCCTAATCAAGAATTTCTACAAAACTGTGTTGGGATAGATTTGTGCGGTTACAAAGTTATTCGTACCCTAACCTCTTTCCATTAATGTGATCCTAATCAAGAATTTCTACAAAACGTCTGTTGGGATAGATTTGTGCTTTTCCAAATTTAGTTGTACCCTAACCTCTTTCCATTCATGTGATCCTAATCAAGAATTTCTACAAAGCTGTTTTGGGATAGATTTGTACTTTTGCAAATTTCTTTGTATCCTAACCTCTCTCCATTCATGTAATCCTAATCAAGAATTTCTACAAAACTGTGTTGGGATAGATTTGTGCGGTTACAAAGTTATTCGTACCCTAACCTCTTTCCATTAATGTGATCCTAATCAAGAATTTCTACAAAACGTCTGTTGGGATAGATTTGTACTTTTGCAAATTTCTTCGTATCCTAACCTCTCTCCATTCATGTGATCCTAATCAAGAATTTCTACAAAACGTCCGTTGGGATAGATTTGTGCTTTTACAAATTTTTGCGTACCCTAACCTCTTTCCATTCATGTGATCCTAATCAAAAATTTCTACAAAACATCCGATGTGATAGATTTGTGCCTTTCCAAATTTAGTTCTACCCTAACCTCTTTCCATTCATGTGATCCTAATCAAGAATTTCTACAAAACATCTGTTGGGATAGGTTTGTGCTTTTCCAAATTTAGTTGTACCCTACCTTTTTCCATTCATGTGAGCCTAATCAAGAATTTCTACAAAACATCCGTTGGGATAGATTTGTGCTTTTACAAATTTATTCGTACCCTAACCTCTTTCGATTCATGTGATCCTAATCAAGAATTTCTACAAAGCTGTGTTGGGATAGATTTGTACTTTTGCAAATTTCTTTGTATCCTAGCCTCTCTCCATTCATGTAATCCTAATCAAGAATTTCTACAAAACTGTGTTGGGATAGATTTGTGCGGTTACAAATTTATTCGTACCCTAACCTCTTTCCATTCATGTGATCCTAATCAAGAATTTCTACAAAACGTCTGTTGGGATAGATTTGTACTCTTACAAATTTCTGCGTACCCTAACCTCTTTCCATTCATGTGATCCTAATCAAGAATTTCTTCAAAACATCCGATGTGATAGATTTGTGCTGTTCCAAATTTAGTTCTACCCTAACCTCTTTCCATTCATGTGATCCTAATCAAGAATTTCTACAAAACATCTGTTGGGATAGATTTGTGCTTTTCCAAATTTAGTTGTACCCTACCTTTTTCCATTCATGTGATCCTAATCAAGAATTTCTACAAAACATCCGTTGGGATAGATTTGTGCTTTTCCAAATTTAGTTGTACCCTAACCTCTTTCCATTCATGTGATCCTAATCAAGAATTTCTACAAAGCTGTGTTGGTGTAGATTTGTGCTTTTACAAATTTATTCGTACCCTAACCTCTTTCCATTCATGTAATCCTAATCAAGAATTTCTACAAAACTGTGTTGGGATAGATTTGTGCGGTTAGAAATTTATTCGTACCCTAACCTCTTTCCATTCATGTGATCCTAATCAAGAATTTCTTCAAAACATCCGATGTGATAGATTTGTGCTGTTCCAAATTTAGTTCTACCCTAACCTCTTTCCATTCATGTGATCCTAATCAAGAATTTCTACAAAACATCTGTTGGGATAGATTTGTGCTTTTCCAAATTTAGTTGTACCCTACCTTTTTCCATTCATGTGATCCTAATCAAGAATTTCTACAAAACTGTGTTGGGATAGATTTGTGCGTTTACAAATTTATTCGTACCCTAACCTCTTTCCATTCATGTGATCCTAATCAAGAATTTCTACAAAACGTCCGTTGGGATAGATTTGTGCTTTTACAAATTTTTGCGTACCCTAACCTCTTTCCATTCATGTGATCCTAATCAAAAATTTCTACAAAACATCCGATGTGATAGATTTGTGCTTTTCCAGATTTATTTGTACTCTACCTCTTTCCATTCACGTGATCCTAATCAAGAATTTCTACAAAACATTCGTTGGGATAGATTTTTGTGTTTACAGATTTCTGTGTACCCTATCGTACCTAACCTCTTTCCATTCATGTAATCCTAATCAAGAATTCCTACAAAGCTGTGTTGATATAGATTTGTGCTTTTATAAATTTATTCGTACCCTAACCTCTTTCCATTCATGTGATCCTAATCAAGAATTTCTACAAAGCTGTGTTGGGATAGATTTGTGCGTTTACAAATTTATTCGTACCCTAACCTCTTTCCATTCATGTGATCCTAATCAATGATTTCTACAAAACATCCTTTGGGATAGATTTGTGCTTTTCCAAATTTAGTTGTACCCTAACGTCCGTTGGGATAGATTTATGCGTTTACAAATTTCTTCATACCCTAACCTTTTTCCATACATGTGATCCTAATCAAGAATTTCTACAAAATATCCATTGGGATAGATTTGTAATTTTGCAAATTTCTTCGTATTCTAACCTCTTTCCATTCATGTGATCCTAATCAAGAATTTCTACAAAACTGTGTTGGGATAGATTTGTGTGGTTACAAATTTATTCGTACCCTAACCTCTTTCCATTCATGTGATCCTAATCAAGAATTTCTACAAAACGCCCGTTGGGATAGATTTGTGCTTTTACAAATTTTTGCGTACCCTAACCTCTTTCCATTCATGTGATCCTAATCAAAAATTTCTACAAAACATCCGATGTGATAGATTTGTGCCTTTCCAAATTTAGTTCTACCCTAACCTCTTTCCATTCATGTGATCCTAATCAAGAATTTCTACAAAACATCTGTTGGGATAGGTTTGTGCTTTTCCAAATTTAGTTGTACCCTACCTTTTTCCATTCATGTGAGCCTAATCAAGAATTTCTACAAAACATCCGTTGGGATAGATTTGTGCTTTTCCAAATTTAGTTGTACCCTAACCTCTTTCCATTCATGTGATCCTAATCAAGAATTTCTACAAATCGTCTGTTGGGATAGATTTGTACTCTTACAAATTTCTGCGTACCCTAACCTCTTTCCATTCATGTGATCCTAATCAAGAATTTCTTCGAAACATCCGATGTGATAGATTTGTGCTGTTCCAAATTTAGTTCTACCCTAACCTCTTTCCATTGATTCCATGATCCTAATCATGAATTTCTACAAAACATCTGTTGGGATAGATTTGTGCTTTTCCAAATTTAGTTGTACCCTACCTTTTCCATTCATGTGATCCTAATCAAAAATTTCTACAAAACATCCGTTGGGATAGATTTGTGCTTTTCCAAATTTAGTTGTACCCTAACCTCTTTCCATTCATGTGATCCTAATCAAGAATTTCTACAAAGCTGTGTTGGGATAGATTTGTGCTTTTCCAAATTTAGTTGTACCCTACCTTTTTCCATTCATGTGATCCTAATCAAGAATTTCTACAAAACATCTGTTGGGATAGATTTGTGCTTTTCCAAATTTAGTTGTACCCTAACCTCTTTCCATTCATGTGATCCTAATCAAGAATTTCTACAAAGCTGTGTTGGTGTAGATTTGTGCTTTTACAAATTTATTCGTACCCTAACCTCTTTCCATTCATGTGATCCTAATCAAGAATTTCTACAAAGCTGTGTTGGGATAGATTTGTACTTTTGCAAATTTCTTTGTATCCTAACCTCTCTCCATTCATGTAATCCTAATCAAGAATTTCTACAAAACTGTGTTGGGATAGATTTGTGCGGTTACAAATTTATTCGTACCCTAACCTCTTTCCATTCATGTGATCCTAATCAAGAATTCCTACAAATCGTCTGTTGGGATAGATTTGTACTCTTACAAATTTCTGCGTACCCTAACCTCTTTCCATTCATGTGATCCTAATCAAAAATTTCTTCAAAACATCCGATGTGATAGATTTGTGCTGTTCCAAATTTAGTTCTACCCTAACCTCTTTCCATTCATGTGATCCTAATCAAGAATTTCTACAAAACATCTGTTTGGATAGATTTGTGCTTTTCCAAATTTAGTTGTACCCTAACCTCTTTCCATTCATGTGATCCTAATCAAGAATTTCTACAAAACGTCCGTTGGGATAGATTTGTGCTTTTACAAATTTTTGCGTACCCTAACCTCTTTCCATTCATGTGATCCTAATCAAGAATTTCTACAAAACATTCGTTGGGATAGATTTTTGTGTTTACAGATTTCTGTGTACCCTATCGTACCTAACCTCTTTCCATTCATGTAATCCTAATCAAGAATTCCTACAAAGCTGTGTTGATATAGATTTGTGCTTTTACAAATTTATTCGTACCCTAACCTCTTTCCATTCATGTGATCCTAATCAAGAATTTCTACAAAGCTGTGTTGGGACAGATTTGTGCGTTTACAAATTTATTCGTACCCTAACCTCTTTCCATTCATGTGATCCTAATCAAGAATTTCTACAAAATATCCATTGGGATAGATTTGTAATTTTGCAAATTTCTTCGTATCCTAACCTCTTTCCATTCATGTGATCCTAATCAAGAATTTCTACAAAACGTCCGTTGGGATAGATTTGTGCGTTTACAAATTTCTACATACCCTAAAGTACCTAACCTCTCTCCATTGATGTAATCCTAATCAAGAATTTCTACAAATCTGTGTTGGGATAAATTTGTGCGTTTACAAATTTATTCGTACCCTAACCTCTTTCCATTCATGTGATCCTAATCAAGAATTTCTACAAAACGCCCGTTGGGATAGATTTATGCTTTTACAAATTTTTGCGTACCCTAACCTCTATCCATTCATGTGATCCTAATCAAAAATTTCTACAAAACATCCGATGTGATAGATTTGTGCCTTTCCAAATTTAGTTCTACCCTAACCTCTTTCCATTCATGTGATCCTAATCAAGAATTTCTACAAAACATCTGTTGGGATAGGTTTGTGCTTTTCCAAATTTAGTTGTACCCTACCTTTTTCCATTCATGTGAGCCTAATCAAGAATTTCTACAAAACATCCGTTGGGATAGATTTGTGCTTTTCCAAATTTAGTTGTACCCTAACCTCTTTCCATTCATGTGATCCTAATCAAGAATTTCTACAAAGCTGTGTTGGTATAGATTTGTGCTTTTACAAATTTATTCGTACCATAACCTCTTTCCATTCATGTAATCCTAATGAAGAATTTCTACAAAGCTGTGTTGGGATAGATTTGTGCTTTTACAAATTTATTCGTACCCTAACCTCTTTCCATTCATGTGATCCTAATCAAGAATTTCTACAAATCGTCTGTTGGGATAGATTTGTACTCTTACAAATTTCTGCGTACCCTAACCTCTTTCCATTCATGTGATCCTAATCAAGAATTTCTTCAAAACATCCGATGTGATAGATTTGTGCTGTTCCAAATTTAGTTCTACCCTAACCTTTTTCCATTCATGTGATCCTAATCAAGAATTTCTAAAAAAAATTCGTTGGGATAGATTTGTGCTTTTCCAAATTTAGTTGTACCCTAACCTCTTTCCATTCATGTGATCCTAATCAAGAATTTCTACAAAGCTGTGTTGGTATAGATTTGTGCTTTTACAAATTTATTCGTACCCTAACCTCTTTCCATTCATGTAATCCTAATCAAGAATTGCTACAAAGCTGTGTTGGGATAGATTTGTACTTTTGCAAATTTCTTTGTATCCTAACCTCTCTCCATTCATGCAATCCTAATCAAGAATTTCTACAAAGCTGTGTTGGGATAGATTTGTGCTTTTACAAATTTATTCGTACCCTAACCTCTTTCCATTCATGTGATCCTAATCAAGAATTTCTACAAAGCTGTGTTGGGATAGATTTGTACTTTTGCAAATTTCTTTGTATCCTAGCCTCTCTCCATTCATGTAATCCTAATCAAGAATTTCTACAAAACTGTGTTGGGATAGATTTGTGCGGTTACAAATTTATTCGTACCCTCACCTCTTTCCATTCATGTGATCCTAATCAAGAATTTCTACAAAACGTCTGTTGGGATAGATTTGTACTCTTACAAATTTCTGCGTACCCTAACCTCTTTCCATTCATGTGATCCTAATCAAGAATTTCTTCAAAACATCCGATGTGATAGATTTGTGCTGTTCCAAATTTAGTTCTACCCTAACCTCTTTCCATTCATGTGATCCTAATCAAGAATTTCTACAAAACATCTGTTGGGATAGATTTGTGCTTTTCCAAATTTAGTTGTACCCTACCTTTTTCCATTCATGTGATCCTAATCAAGAATTTCTACAAAACATCCGTTGGGATAGATTTGTGCTTTTCCAAATTTAGTTGTACCCTAACCTCTTTCCATTCATGTGATCCTAATCAAGAATTTCTACAAAGCTGTGTTGGTATAGATTTGTGCTTTTACAAATTTATTCGTACCCTAACCTCTTTCCATTCATGTGATCCTAATCAAGAATTTCTACAAAACTGTGTTGGGATAGATTTGTGCGGTTACAAATTTATTCGTACCCTAACCTCTTTCCATTCATGTGATCCTAATCAAGAATTTCTTCAAAACATCCGATGTGATAGATTTGTGCTGTTCCAAATTTAGTTCTACCCTAACCTCTTTCCATTCATGTGATCCTAATCAAGAATTTCTACAAAACATCCGTTGGGATAGATTTGTGCTTTTCCAAATTTAGTTGTACCCTACCTTTTTCCATTCATGTGATCCTAATCAAGAATTTCTACAAAACGTCCGTTGGGATAGATTTGTACTCTTACAAATTTCTGCGTACCCTAACCTCTTTCCATTCATGTGATCCTAATCAAAAATTTCTACAAAACATCCGATGTGATAGATTTGTGCTTTTCCAGATTTATTTGTACTCTACCTCTTTCCATTCACGTGATCCTAATCAAGAATTTCTACAAAACATTCGTTGGGATAGATTTTTGTGTTTACAGATTTCTGTGTACCCTATCGTACCTAACCTCTTTCCATTCATGTAATCCTAATCAAGAATTCCTACAAAGCTGTGTTGATATAGATTTGTGCTTTTATAAATTTATTCGTACCCTAACCTCTTTCCATTCATGTGATCCTAATCAAGAATTTCTACAAAGCTGTGTTGGGATAGATTTGTGCGTTTACAAATTTATTCGTACCCTAACCTCTTTCCATTCATGTGATCCTAATCAATGATTTCTACAAAACATCCTTTGGGATAGATTTGTGCTTTTCCAAATTTAGTTGTACCCTAACGTCCGTTGGGATAGATTTATGCGTTTACAAATTTCTTCATACCCTAACCTTTTTCCATACATGCGATCCTAATCAAGAATTTCTACAAAATATCCATTGGGATAGATTTGTAATTTTGCAAATTTCTTCGTATCCTAACCTCTTTCCATTCATGTGATCCTAATCAAGAATTTCTACAAAACTGTGTTGGGATAGATTTGTGTGGTTACAAATTTATTCGTACCCTAACCTCTTTCCATTCATGTGATCCTAATCAAGAATTTCTACAAAACGCCCGTTGGGATAGATTTGTGCTTTTACAAATTTTTGCGTACCCTAACCTCTTTCCATTCATGTGATCCTAATCAAAAATTTCTACAAAACATCCGATGTGATAGATTTGTGCCTTTCCAAATTTAGTTCTACCCTAACCTCTTTCCATTCATGTGATCCTAATCAAGAATTTCTACAAAACATCTGTTGGGATAGGTTTGTGCTTTTCCAAATTTAGTTGTACCCTACCTTTTTCCATTCATGTGAGCCTAATCAAGAATTTCTACAAAACATCCGTTGGGATAGATTTGTGCTTTTCCAAATTTAGTTGTACCCTAACCTCTTTCCATTCATGTGATCCTAATCAAGAATTTCTACAAATCGTCTGTTGGGATAGATTTGTACTCTTACAAATTTCTGCGTACCCTAACCTCTTTCCATTCATGTGATCCTAATCAAGAATTTCTTCGAAACATCCGATGTGATAGATTTGTGCTGTTCCAAATTTAGTTCTACCCTAACCTCTTTCCATTGATTCCATGATCCTAATCATGAATTTCTACAAAACATCTGTTGGGATAGATTTGTGCTTTTCCAAATTTAGTTGTACCCTACCTTTTCCATTCATGTGATCCTAATCAAAAATTTCTACAAAACATCCGTTGGGATAGATTTGTGCTTTTCCAAATTTAGTTGTACCCTAACCTCTTTCCATTCATGTGATCCTAATCAAGAATTTCTACAAAGCTGTGTTGGGATAGATTTGTGCTTTTCCAAATTTAGTTGTACCCTACCTTTTTCCATTCATGTGATCCTAATCAAGAATTTCTACAAAACATCCGTTGGGATAGATTTGTGCTTTTCCAAATTTAGTTGTACCCTAACCTCTTTCCATTCATGTGATCCTAATCAAGAATTTCTACAAAGCTGTGTTGGTGTAGATTTGTGCTTTTACAAATTTATTCGTACCCTAACCTCTTTCCATTCATGTGATCCTAATCAAGAATTTCTACAAAGCTGTGTTGGGATAGATTTGTACTTTTGCAAATTTCTTTGTATCCTAACCTCTCTCCATTCATGTAATCCTAATCAAGAATTTCTACAAAACTGTGTTGGGATAGATTTGTGCGGTTACAAATTTATTCGTACCCTAACCTCTTTCCATTCATGTGATCCTAATCAAGAATTTCTTCAAAACATCCGATGTGATAGATTTGTGCTGTTCCAAATTTAGTTCTACCCTAACCTCTTTCCATTCATGTGATCCTAATCAAGAATTTCTACAAAACATCTGTTGGGATAGATTTGTGCTTTTCCAAATTTAGTTGTACCCTAACCTCTTTCCATTCATGTGATCCTAATCAAGAATTTCTACAAAACGTCCGTTGGGATAGATTTGTGCTTTTACAAATTTTTCCGTACCCTAACCTCTTTCCATTCATGTGATCCTAATCAAGAATTTCTACAAAACATTCGTTGGGATAGATTTTTGTGTTTACAGATTTCTGTGTACCCTATCGTACCTAACCTCTTTCCATTCATGTAATCCTAATCAAGAATTCCTACAAAGCTGTGTTGATATAGATTTGTGCTTTTACAAATTTATTCGTACCCTAACCTCTTTCCATTCATGTGATCCTAATCAAGAATTTCTACAAAACGTTCGTTGCGACAGATTTGTGCTTTTACAAATTTATTCGTACCCTAACCTCTTTCCATTCATGTGATCCTAATCAAGAATTTCAACAAAGCTGTGTTGGGATAGATTTGTGCGTTTACAAATTTATTCGTACCCTAACCTCTTTCCACTCATGTGATCCTAATCAAAAATTTCTACAAAACGTCCGTTGGGATAGATTTGTGCGTTTACAAATTTCTACATACCCTAATGTACCTAACCTCTCTCCATTGATGTAATCCTAATCAAGAATTTCTACAAAACTGTGTTGGGATAGATTTGTGCGTTTACAAATTTATTCATACCCTAACCTCTTTCCATTCATGTGATCCTAATCAAAAATTTCTACAAAACATCCGATGTGATAGATTTGTGCTGTTCCAAATTTAGTTCTACCCTAACCTCTTTCCATTCATGTGATCCTAAACAAGAATTTCTACAAAACATCCGTTGGGATAGATTTGTGCTTTTCCAAATTTAGTTGTACCCTACCCTCTTTCCATTCATGTGATCCTAATCAAGAATTTCTACAAAACTGTGTTGGGATAGATTTGTGCGGTTACACAGTTATTCGTACCCTAACCTCTTTCCATTCATGTAATCCTAATCAAGAATTTCTACAAAACTGTGTTGGGATAGATTTGTGCGGTTACACAGTTATTCGTACCCTAACCTCTTTCCATTCATGTGATCCTAATCAAGAATTTCTACAAAACGTCTGTTGGGATAGATTTGTACTTTTGCAAATTTCTTTGTATCCTAACCTCTCTCCATTCATGTGATCCTAATCAAGAATTTCTACAAAACATTCGTTGGGATAGATTTTTGTGTTTACAGATTTCTGTGTACCCTATCGTACCTAACCTATTTCCATTCATGTAATCCTAATCAAGAATTCCTACAAAGCTGTGGTATAGATTTGTGCTTTTACAAATTTATTCGTACCCTAACCTCTTTCCATTCATGTGATCCTAATCAAGAATTTCTACAAAGCTGTGTTGGGATAGATTTGTGCGTTTACAAATTTATTCGTACCCTAACCTCTTTCCATTCATGTGATCCTAATCAAGAATTTCTACAAAACGTCCGTTGGGATAGATTTGTGCTTTTACAAATTTTTGCGTACCCTAACCTCTTTCCATTCATGTGATCCTAATCAAAAATTTCTACAAAACATCAGATGTGATAGATTTGTGCCTTTCCAAATTTAGTTCTACCCTAACCTCTTCCCATTCATGTGATCCTAATCAAGAATTTCTACAAAACATCTGTTGGGATAGGTTTGTGCTTTTCCAAATTTAGTTGTACCCTACCTTTTTCCATTCACGTGAGCCTAATCAAGAATTTCTACAAAACATCCGTTGGTATAGATTTGTGCTTTTACAAATTTATTCGTACCCTAACCTCTTTCCATTCATGTAATCCTAATCAAGAATTTCTACAAAGCTGTGTTGGGATAGATTTGTGCTTTTACAAATTTATTCGTACCCTAACCTCTTTCCATTCATGTGATCCTAATCAAGAATTTCTACAAAACTGTGTTGGGATAGATTTGTGTGGTTACAAATTTATTCGTACCCTAACCTCTTTCCATTCATGTGATCCTAATCAAGAATTTCTACAAAGCTGTGTTGGTATAGATTTGTGCTTTTACAAATTTATTCGTACCCTAACCTCTTTCCATTCATGTAATCCTAATCAAGAATTTCTACAAAGCTGTGTTGGGATAGATTTGTACTTTTGCAAATTTCTTTGTATCCTAACCTCTCTCCATTCATGTAATCCTAATCAAGAATTTCTACAAAGCTGTGTTGGGATAGATTTGTGCTTTTACAAATTTATTCGTACCCTAACCTCTTTCCATTCATGTGATCCTAATCAAGAATTTCTACAAAGCTGTGTTGGGATAGATTTGTACTTTTGCATATTTCTTTGTATCCTAACCTCTCTCCATTCATGTAATCCTAATCAAGAATTTCTACAAAACTGTGTTGGGATAGATTTGTGCGGTTACAAATTTATTCGTACCCTAACCTCTTTCCATTCATGTGATCCTAATCAAGAATTTCTACAAAACGTCTGTTGGGATAGATTTGTACTCTTACAAATTTCTGCGTACCCTAACCTCTTTCCATTCATGTGATCCTAATCAAGAATTTCTTCAAAACATCCGATGTGATAGATTTGTGCTGTTCCAAATTTAGTTCTACCCTAACCTCTTTCCATTCATGTGATCCTAATCAAGAATTTCTACAAAACATCTGTTGGGATAGATTTGTGCTTTTCCAAATTTAGTTGTACCCTACCTTTTTCCATTTATGTGATCCTAATCAAGAATTTCTACAAAACATCCGTTGGGATAGATTTGTGCTTTTCCAAATTTAGTTGTACCCTAAACCTCTTTCCATTCATGTGATCCTAATCAAGAATTTCTACAAAGCTGTGTTGGTGTAGATTTGTGCTTTTACAAATTTATTCGTACCCTAACCTCTTTCCATTCATGTAATCCTAATCAAGAATTTCTACAAAGCTGTGTTGGGATAGATTTGTGCTTTTACAAATTTATTCGTACCCTAACCTCTTTCCATTCATGTGATCCTAATCAAGAATTTCTACAAAGCTGTGTTGGGATAGATTTGTACTTTTGCAAATTTCTTTGTATCCTAACCTCTCTCCATTCATGTAATCCTAATCAAGAATTTCTACAAAACTGTGTTGGGATAGATTTGTGCGGTTACAAATTTATTCGTACCCTAACCTCTTTCCATTCATGTGATCCTAATCAAGAATTCCTACAAAACGTCTGTTGGGATAGATTTGTACTCTTACAAATTTCTGCGTACGCTAACCTCTTTCCATTCATGTGATCCTAATCAAGAATTTCTTCAAAACATCCGATGTGATAGATTTGTGCTGTTCCAAATTTAGTTCTACCCTAACCTCTTTCCATTCATGTGATCCTAATCAAGAATTTCTACAAAACTGTGTTGGGATAGATTTGTGCGTTTACAAATTTATTCGTACCCTAACATCTTTCCATTCATGTGATCCTAATCAAGAATTTCTACAAAACGTCCGTTGGGATAGATTTGTGCTTTTACAAATTTTTGCGTACCCTAACCTCTTTCCATTCATGTGATCCTAATCAAAAATTTCTACAAAACATCCGATGTGATAGATTTGTGCTTTTCCAAATTTATTTGTACCCTACCTCTTTCCATTCACGTGATCCTAATCAAGAATTTCTACAAAACATTCGTTGGGACAGATTTTTGTGTTTACAGATTTCTGTGTACCCTATCGTACCTAACCTCTTTCCATTCATGTAATCCTAATCAAGAATTCCTACAAAGCTGTGTTGATATAGATTTGTGCTTTTACAAATTTATTCGTACCCTAACCTCTTTCCATTCATGTGATCCTAATCAAGAATTTCTACAAAGCTGTGTTGGGATAGATTTGTGCGTTTACAAATTTATTCGTACCCTAACCTCTTTCCATTCATGTGATCCTAATCAATGATTTCTACAAAACATCCTTTGGGATAGATTTGTGCTTTTCCAAATTTAGTTGTACCCTAACGTCCGTTGGGATAGATTTATGCGTTTACAAATTTCTTCATACCCTAACCTCTTTCCATTCATGTGATCCTAATCAAGAATTTCTACAAAACGTCCGTTGGGATAGATTTGTGCTTTTACAAATTTTTGCGTACCCTAACCTCTTTCCATTCATGTGATCCTAATCAAAAATTTCTACAAAACATCAGATGTGATAGATTTGTGCCTTTCCAAATTTAGTTCTACCCTAACCTCTTCCCATTCATGTGATCCTAATCAAGAATTTCTACAAAACATCTGTTGGGATAGGTTTGTGCTTTTCCAAATTTAGTTGTACCCTACCTTTTTCCATTAACGTGAGCCTAATCAAGAATTTCTACAAAACATCCGTTGGGATAGATTTGTGCTTTTCCAAATTTAGTTGTACCCTAACCTCTTTCCATTCATGTGATCCTAATCAAGAATTTCTACAAAGCTGTGTTGGTATAGATTTGTGCTTTTACAAATTTATTCGTACCCTAACCTCTTTCCATTCATGTAATCCTAATCAAGAATTTCTACAAAGCTGTGTTGGGATAGATTTGTGCTTTTACAAATTTATTCGTACCCTAACCTCTTTCCATTCATGTGATCCTAATCAAGAATTTCTACAAAACTGTGTTGGGATAGATTTGTGTGGTTACAAATTTATTCGTACCCTAACCTCTTTCCATTCATGTGATCCTAATCAAGAATTTCTACAAAGCTGTGTTGGTATAGATTTGTGCTTTTACAAATTTATTCGTACCCTAACCTCTTTCCATTCATGTAATCCTAATCAAGAATTTCTACAAAGCTGTGTTGGGATAGATTTGTACTTTTGCAAATTTCTTTGTATCCTAACCTCTCTCCATTCATGTAATCCTAATCAAGAATTTCTACAAAGCTGTGTTGGGATAGATTTGTGCTTTTACAAATTTATTCGTACCCTAACCTCTTTCCATTCATGTGATCCTAATCAAGAATTTCTACAAAGCTGTGTTGGGATAGATTTGTACTTTTGCAAATTTCTTTGTATCCTAACCTCTCTCCATTCATGTAATCCTAATCAAGAATTTCTACAAAACTGTGTTGGGATAGATTTGTGCGGTTACAAATTTATTCGTACCCTAACCTCTTTCCATTCATGTGATCCTAATCAAGAATTTCTACAAAACGTCTGTTGGGATAGATTTGTACTCTTACAAATTTCTGCGTACCCTAACCTCTTTCCATTCATGTGATCCTAATCAAGAATTTCTTCAAAACATCCGATGTGATAGATTTGTGCTGTTCCAAATTTATTCGTACCCTAACCTCTTTCCATTCATGTGATCCTAATCAAGAATTTCTACAAAACATCTGTTGGGATAGATTTGTGCTTTTCCAAATTTAGTTGTACCCTACCTTTTTCCATTTATGTGATCCTAATCAAGAATTTCTACAAAACATCCGTTGGGATAGATTTGTGCTTTTCCAAATTTAGTTGTACCCTAACCTCTTTCCATTCATGTGATCCTAATCAAGAATTTCTGCAAAGCTGTGTTGGTGTAGATTTGTGCTTTTACAAATTTATTCGTACCCTAACCTCTTTCCATTCATGTAATCCTAATCAAGAATTTCTACAAAGCTGTGTTGGGATAGATTTGTGCTTTTACAAATTTCTTTGTATCCTAACCTCTCTCCATTCGTGTAATCCTAATCAAGAATTTCTACAAAACTGTGTTGGGATAGATTTGTGCGGTTACAAATTTATTCGTACCCTAACCTCTTTCCATTCATGTGATCCTAATCAAGAATTCCTACAAAACGTCTGTTGGGATAGATTTGTACTCTTACAAATTTCTGCGTACGCTAACCTCTTTCCATTCATGTGATCCTAATCAAGAATTTCTTCAAAACATCCGATGTGATAGATTTGTGCTGTTCCAAATTTAGTTCTACCCTAACCTCTTTCCATTCATGTGATCCTAATCAAGAATTTCTACAAAACATCTGTTGGGATAGATTTGTGCTTTTCCAAATTTAGTTGTACCCTACCTTTTTCCATTCATGTGATCCTAATCAAGAATTTCTACAAAACTGTGTTGGGATAGATTTGTGCGTTTACAAATTTATTCGTACCCTAACATCTTTCCATTCATGTGATCCTAATCAAGAATTTCTACAAAACGTCCGTTGGGATAGATTTGTGCTTTTACAAATTTTTGCGTACCCTAACCTCTTTCCATTCATGTGATCCTAATCAAAAATTTCTACAAAACATCCGATGTGATAGATTTGTGCTTTTCCAAATTTATTTGTACCCTACCTCTTTCCATTCACGTGATCCTAATCAAGAATTTCTACAAAGCTGTGTTGGGATAGATTTGTGCGTTTACAAATTTATTCGTACCCTAACCTCTTTCCATTCATGTGATCCTAATCAATGATTTCTACAAAACATCCTTTGGGATAGATTTGTGCTTTTCCAAATTTAGTTGTACCCTAACGTCCGTTGGGACAGATTTTTGTGTTTACAGATTTCTGTGTACCCTATCGTACCTAACCTCTTTCCATTCATGTAATCCTAATCAAGAATTCCTACAAAGCTGTGTTGATATAGATTTGTGCTTTTACAAATTTATTCGTACCCTAACCTCTTTCCATTCATGTGATCCTAATCAAGAATTTCTACAAAGCTGTGTTGGGATAGATTTGTGCGTTTACAAATTTATTCGTACCCTAACCTCTTTCCATTCATGTGATCCTAATCAATGATTTCTACAAAACATCCTTTGGGATAGATTTGTGCTTTTCCAAATTTAGTTGTACCCTAACGTCCGTTGGGATAGATTTATGCGTTTACAAATTTCTTCATACCCTAACCTTTTTCCATACATGTGATCCTGATCAAGAATTTCTACAAAATATCCAATGGGATAGATTTGTAATTTTGCAAATTTCTTCGTATCCTAACCTCTTTCCATTCATGTGATCCTAATCAAGAATTTCTACAAAACGTCCGTTGGGTTAGATTTGTGTGTTTACAAATTTCTACATACCCTAATGTACCTAATCTCTCTCCATTGATGTAATCCTAATCAAGAATTTCTACAAAACTGTGTTGGGATAGATTTGTACTTTTGCAAATTTCTTTGTATCCTAACCTCTCTCCATTCATGTAATCCTAATCAAGAATTTCTACAAAACTGTGTTGGGATAGATTTGTGCGGTTACAAATTTATTCGTACCCTAACCTCTTTCCATTCATGTGATCCTAATCAAGAATTTCTACAAAACGTCTGTTGGGATAGATTTGTACTCTTACAAATTTCTGCGTACCCTAACCTCTTTCCATTCATGTGATCCTAATCAAGAATTTCTTCAAAACATCCGATGTGATAGATTTGTGCTGTTCCAAATTTAGGTCTACCCTAACCTCTTTCCATTCATGTGATCCTAATCAAGAATTTCTACAAAACATCTGTTGGGATAGATTTGTGCTTTTCCAAATTTAGTTGTACCCTACCTTTTTCCATTCATGTGATCCTAATCAAGAATTTCTACAAAACATCCGTTGGGATAGATTTGTGCTTTTCCAAATTTAGTTGTACCCTAACCTCTTTCCATTCATGTGATCCTAATCAAGAATTTCTACAAAGCTGTGTTGGTGTAGATTTGTGCTTTTACAAATTTATTCGTACCCTAACCTCTTTCCATTCATGTAATCCTAATCAAGAATTTCTACAAAGCTGTGTTGGGATAGATTTGTGCTTTTACAAATTTATTCGTACCCTAACCTCTTTCCATTCATGTGATCCTAATCAAGAATTTCTACAAAGCTGTGTTGGGATAGATTTGTACTTTTGCAAATTTCTTTGTATCCTAACCTCTCTCCATTCATGTAATCCTAATCAAGAATTTCTACAAAACTGTGTTGGGATAGATTTGTGCGGTTACAAATTTATTCGTACCCTAACCTCTTTCCATTCATGTGATCCTAATCAAGAATTCCTACAAAACGTCTGTTGGGATAGATTTGTACTCTTACAAATTTCTGCGTACGCTAACCTCTTTCCATTCATGTGATCCTAATCAAGAATTTCTTCAAAACATCCGATGTGATAGATTTGTGCTGTTCCAAATTTAGTTCTACCCTAACCTCTTTCCATTCATGTGATCCTAATCAAGAATTTCTACAAAACATCTGTTGGGATAGATTTGTGCTTTTCCAAATTTAGTTGTACCCTACCTTTTTCCATTCATGTGATCCTAATCAAGAATTTCTACAAAACTGTGTTGGGATAGATTTGTGCGTTTACAAATTTATTCGTACCCTAACCTCTTTCCATTCATGTGATCCTAATCAAGAATTCCTACAAAACGTCTGTTGGGATAGATTTGTACTCTTACAAATTTCTGCGTACCCTAACCTCTTTCCATTCATGTGATCCTAATCAAGAATTTCTTCAAAACATCCGATGTGATAGATTTGTGCTGTTCCAAATTTAGTTCTACCCTAACCTCTTTCCATTCATGTGATCCTAATCAAGAATTTCTACAAAACATCTGTTGGGATAGATTTGTGCTTTTCCAAATTTAGTTGTACCCTACCTTTTTCCATTCATGTGATCCTGATCAAGAATTTCTACAAAACTGTGTTGGGATAGATTTGTGCGTTTACAAATTTATTCGTACCCTAACCTCTTTCCATTCATGTGATCCTAATCAAGAATTTCTACAAAACGTCCGTTGGGATAGATTTGTGCTTTTACAAATTTTTGCGTACCCTAACCTCTTTCCATTCATGTGATCCTAATCAAAAATTTCTACAAAACATCCGATGTGATAGATTTGTGCTTTTCCAAATTTATTTGTACCCTACCTCTTTCCATTCACGTGATCCTAATCAAGAATTTCTACAAAACATTCGTTGGGACAGATTTTTGTGTTTACAGATTTCTGTGTACCCTATCGTACCTAACCTCTTTCCATTCATGTAATCCTAATCAAGAATTCCTACAAAGCTGTGTTGATATAGATTTGTGCTTTTACAAATTTATTCGTACCGTAACCTCTTTCCATTCATGTGATCCTAATCAAGAATTTCTACAAAGCTGTGTTGGGATAGATTTGTGCGTTTACAAATTTATTCGTACCCTAACCTCTTTCCATTCATGTGATCCTAATCAATGATTTCTACAAAACATCCTTTGGGATAGATTTGTGCTTTTCCAAATTTAGTTGTACCCTAACGTCCGTTGGGATAGATTTATGCGTTTACAAATTTCTTCATACCCTAACCTTTTTCCATACATGTGATCCTGATCAAGAATTTCTACAAAATATCCAATGGGATAGATTTGTAATTTTGCAAATTTCTTCGTATCCTAACCTCTTTCCATTCATGTGATCCTAATCAAGAATTTCTACAAAACGTCCGTTGGGATAGATTTGTACTCTTACAAATTTCTGCGTACCCTAACCTCTTTCCATTCATGTGATCCTAATCAATGATTTCTACAAAACATCCTTTGGGATAGATTTGTGCTTTTCCAAATTTAGTTGTACCCTACCTTTTTCCATTCATGTGATCTTAATCAAGAATTTCTACAAAACATCCGTTGGGATAGATTTGTGCGTTTACGAATTTCTTCATACCCTAACCTCTTTCCATTCATGTGATCCTAATCAAGATTTTCTACAAAATCAAAGACATGCAGTCGAAAATATTTTCGATTCAAGAATCTGTCTTTATCCTAACCTCTTGCTCTACTAGAGGATTTACATGAGATGCATGTAAGAGGAAAGTTTTGCAAAACAAGAATTTGTGAGTATTCTAACCTCTTTCGTTTGATAATACATTATATCTTCTGACAAAGCCCCATTTTTTTTCTTGAAACATGGTACTTCCTAGAACAGTTGCATAAGACTTGTTGGTTCTTTTTGATGTCTTTTATCGCTCCTTAAAATTAATGCATAGTACCCTTCCACCCTGTATATATGCCTAGCCCAAATGACATGTCATAGTAAAACTGGACGAGTTCATATTTAAAAAATGTCTAAAACAGGCCTGCAAATTTAGAATATGTAGAGAAGTAGTTGCTGTGCACTGCCAAGTTATGAAATTAAAGTAATCCTACTGACAGAATTTGTGTTTTAGAATAAATGCGCTCCAATGTAGCCTACGAGAGTATGAGGCAGTGACATAAACCCCCAGTTCCTAATAAAATCAAAGTATGGAATTCCAATGCATTGGAATTGCTGCTCTTCATTCAGTTGCTTGGAATGTTGGGGAACGGAGGTCATGTTCTACTTACATACTTTCCGGTGATGGTCTTTTTAATAATTGTTAAAAACTTATAGCAGAAGACAACAAAAGAATGTTTTACACTGAGGTCAATAAATTTATTATGTTAAATAAAAGGTTAATTACACATAATACATTGTTTTGTTTTTGCTGTAACTGCTATGTTTTCAACTAGAGATTTTTAAACCTGCCCCTCCAAACATTGTAGTTGTTAAGGCCTGGTTTCAAATTTCAACTTGACATCATTTTTGGGAAAATTGGATGTTGTTTATTTCCTTATTATACCCTGTAAGATTGCTATGTCTAGTTGGTTAGCTTTTATATTTCATCCATATCCATTCATGAATAAAAAACAAATGAAAAGAAGTAATTTTTATAGCTTTATTATAACAAAACATAAAAATTATAAGGTTATTTAGAAGATACATAAAACATCTGGTCATAAAACAACTCTCCTATGCTTGCCTTAAGAAATTCTCCAACCAAAATTGATGTTACATCATCAGTTCAAAGGTACGCCGTTATATGCAGGAAGGCTTAGATTAGGTAGGAGAGAGGATAGCCCGTGGCATATACCCGCAATGCTTGTTTAGTATTACCAGTCGCCATTGCTTTGAAGGCAAATATTGAGTTTAGGTGGCAAAATTATCTTGTATTTTACAACAAATATTTATAGATCAAGGAAACGTTCAATATTGTAAATTGCTGTGCCTTTAAGTGTTCCAGCAGAAGTGAAAAGAACGTAGTACAGGAAATACCTCGTTTTGCATGAGTATCTAAATTAGATTATATGTTATTAGTGCGTTATCGAAATTGACTCTGCTCTTAATATGTAGTTTAAACATTAAGTTTTAATTACATTTACATTGGAACATAAAACCTATTAATAAAAAATTCACATAAAACAAATATATCGATGTATTCCATAAAAAATGGAATTATGTTGTAAAATAACATTTTTCTGACAGCGTCAGTAAAGTAATCCATTTTATCTACGACCACCATAGAAAGTTACATATTCCGCACAATCTAGTAACCGTGAAAACGACCAATTGCAAACAATCTCCAAACTAAACGGTAAAGTATGTGAGGAAGGAGTTCTCAATAATCAGTTCTATTAAAACGCCATAGATGTCACCACTTGCAATATTTATAATATTATTAATTATTTGAAATATAAAATGTTATAAATTTTAGATAAAGGTTAATTTATTTTGTTTAATTAATATTTTACATTAAATTATATTTCGAATGGAAATCCATCTAGAAAAAAAACTAAGGTCAGACCCGGGGAATTGAACCCGGATCATTCGGTTAGTAGCTACAGCGTAACCATTGAGCTACCGAGACGCCTTTCAATGATGTTTTTTTCTCATTATATAAAGTTACAATGATTGTTATTCAATTAAAACGTAAAATTAATTAATGTTTTACATTATTATATAATTTTTAATGTAATTTTATTTATTATTATTGCTAAATTACAATAAAAACGTTGAGAACATTTATAATTTGCTACATAATGCGAGAATATTTGATATTTTGCGCAGAGGTTAACAACGTTGACAATTGAATTGTGATTTTTGTACATATAAATTATTTTTTGAAAACGAGTACATACGTATGATTATTTAGCTGTAAGTACTAAATAGTAGATTGACTGAAATTATACAAATTGTAAACGTATTATTACTATTGTCTTTACAAATTTAATGTTTACTTTTGTCGTTTTTAAAATTCTAGATGTATCATGTGTGAATGCGATGAAGGAAAATTGGGGTGTACACTCGTACACCTCCAAACATCGTGGAAGCGGCTCACATTACATCTCTTAATTTATTGCCAAATATTTCACGTAAAAAATATGAATGCGAGTATAAATTCTAGGTTAAAAAACTTTCTTAGCTGTTGGTGGTTTATTATTTTTTTTTTGTTGTCGTAGATAAAGTATGGTGTGTAACGCGTGCAAAAACACCAATTTCTCACACTTTCAAAATCTTCACACTCGTGAGAAATTGGCACTTTTCTGCACTTGTAACACAATATACTATTGTGCACGATTTTATGCACATTGTCTGCTATAAATTGCTCAAATCTCCTCTATTCATTAATCTCAAAAAACACATGGAGGTTTGACGTACCATCAGAAGATATACTAATTTGCAAAAGGTCTGAAAAATATTTGAAGGCAAACCAAAACTGTTTACGTGAAAACTAGGAAATCGGAGGTTATCTTTTAAATTATTATGTTTAAATAAATTTTTTACTAATTGCATTGATTCACCTGAAACATTATCTAAATTTAAGTTTAATATTCCAGGTCATGGGTTGAGGTTCAAATGTAGCATATAACAATTTATAAAACTAATACGAGAGTGCAGTCACCAATTTATTCGCTTTCCAGTGCTATTGATGACATCTAACTTAAACAAAGATATTTTTGTCAATCCAACTTTTGATGTTTTGGAGACGGAAACTAATCAAAGATAATATTTCGTAATTAAAGCAATTTGTAAAAAATATTTAGACATTCGGTTACATTTTATTTGCAAATTAATAGAACTGCTTTTATTTCCAGGACAATAATTATAGATTTATTTTTTCGTTTTGAAAATTTTATTATAAACCCTATTACCGCATTTACAAGACGCTTATGGTGTGTTCGCTTTGGTGGCACTTAGTAAGATGTGAATGCAAGTGATTACACGTCCTCTCTCCTACCTAATCTAAGCAGGAAAGCGTGTCAAACTAAACCACGTGTGTTTAACCTTCAAAGTTTATTAAACTTTTTAGTAAAAATTTATGTTTTTACAATTATTCAAGACTTTAAATTGATGTTTATTATAATTATTTTGATGTTTAATTGTTTAGTTGTTACTTGTTAATAAAACTCCTGTTGCATCAATCCATCCAACATTATAGAAGAATTGATAGGTCGGCCGTAACAACATTGTATGTAACAAACGAATTTGAACAACAACACACACTAACAACAGACTACACTGTTGTTACACTGCAAATTCGCACTTTCAAAACCAGCATTCCGGGAGTCTGTTTAAGAATATTTTATACCTCTATGACACCAACACCTTCCAATAGGGATATACTAACATTGTTTTTACAGCAATATCTCATTTCAGCAAAATGTTACAAACAACGTTGTTACGCCCGACACTTCAATTACTAAGATGTTTTAAGTAAAGAAGAGTCACAATTTAGCACTTTAATAGTGGCATAAATCTTGCATCTCTTTATTATGAAAAAATTTAATTAATTCGTATTACGAAGAAATCCACCAAAAGTAAATTTAGAATTATTATAAGTTATGTTGCTCTAGAATGACAGTCCTTCAATGCACATCACGGCAACTAGTAGAAATTCAGCTAGCTAACAGCAAACGTAGAAATTGCTTTACGAAATAGTGGCGAGTTGACGTACCAGATATTTCATGTCTCTTGGGTATTTACAAATTTTTCAGAAAGCTTAATGCTACAACATTTTAATTAGAAGTCTGTTGTTTGTTGTTACTCTGCTTATTCTTTCTTCGTTTTGTTCTTTTATTATTTTTCTTCACTGCATCTTTTTCAGATGCATTATTATTTTTTCCCTGTTTATCCCAACTTTTTGGTTTAAATAACCATTTTGCTTTGATTCTGCAATCTTTACTGGCTTTCTCAACAGATGTTTTTAATACATCGACTGCCTTTTCATTGTTTTGTTCCGTTGGTTCCCCAAGTATACCATTATCAGCTGATATTAATGGATATTTAGCACTAAAACCTTTAGGGTACAACGGTTTAGATAACAACGCAGCGAGCTGCTTGCGTTTTACTTCAGCTGCTTTTTTAGCAGCATGAGCTTCCTTTATATCATATTTGGTTGATCTATATTTAAAGTTAGGAAAGATTTTGCTATTTATTATTTACAAAAACAAAAAGATACACTATGATCAAGAATAACAAAGATTTTAGATAGGTCGAAAAACTGACTGTCTGACATTTTGAGGTTATGTTCTTTAGAAACTATAACAATCTCCCCTCAGTAAGAATTAAATCTTCACTCGATTATACAAAGACAGATTACTTAATTCTTCCATACCTTAAAAATATTCTTTAGTAATAACCCGCACACAATAAAAGAACTTACAGAAGCAATATAGAATGCTAGCAACACAATTATGTCACAGAATTCAGTCTATGCCTTTAAGCAACAACAAACAACATTTTGCATCAAAACTGAAGGAAATCATTTTGAGCATTTATTTAGTCACTCATGATCTTAATTTGTATTTATTCAATAAAATGTATGTTCGTTATAAACATAACCTCAAGCTGTCACACATGAAATGCCAATTGTAAAAAATAAATGACACTGCAACTTTTCTTATAAATACAATTCAAGGCTTTCTAGAATTTTTAACTTTTAATTTTATTCTAAAACGAATTTCAATCAAAAAAGTAAATCAATGAGTTTGAACTTCAAACTTCCTACTCTTGTAAAACTATCAGTTGAAAACTAGCCAATTTTATTAGATATTTTATAATAGTGCTTGTGGAAAGTATTTTTCTTTTGGGCAAAAAATAATGACCAGTCTATATAAAAAAAAATGATATACAACTTTAATAACTAAAAAAGGATACACATTATCATCAATGATAATATCCATCTCTTCAGCAGCTTTCTGAATCCATCCATTTTCTGAATTGGCTTTCCGAACTTGCAGATCCAATTTGTCTAATTCCCGGGCTAATTTAACTCTTTCCTTAACTGCATTTAAGTTACTATTTTGAACTGGAAATTGTGGCAAATCTTGTTCTAATAGAAAGAAAAACAAGTCAACTTATTGATACAATGTTTCATCATAAATAAAAGATTCACTTACCTCTTCCTAAAGTTCTACATAGTCGCAAATAATTTTGTAGTTCAGAAGGTTCTACAAGTAGAATTGTAATACCCTGCCTGGATGCTCTGGCTGTACGACCTGATCTGTGTACGTAACTTTCACTCGTACGGGGAGTTTGATAATGTAATACATGCTCTACACAAGGGATATCAAGACCTCTTGCAGCAACATCAGTGGCAATGAGTATAGAGTTGTCGTTATCACGGAAACTGTAAAAATATAAAGTACAATAGCGTAAAGTATCTCAATGATGTGAGGTTGACAGAAAGATTGTGAGGTAAAACCCAGATATGCTTGTTAATTAAGTTAGTTGAACATGTTACTTATAAATGAAAATAAAGCAGTGGTTCCCAAAGTGGGGTACCAAGACCACATAACAGTAACAGGAAGTTCATGACAAGCCGCAAAGGATTTGTTTGTGGATATCAAATTGATGAGTCACTCTTTGTCACTCAATTCTGTAGGTGTGCAATCAACTTGCTCTGAATATGACTAATAAAACTTTTGTTGAATTGTTCTTTTTTTTATTAAAAGTTATTGAAAAGCCTTTTTAAATGAATCAATAATTGAATTAGTCAGGGTACAACCACATTTAAAAACTATTCTTAACACATTTTGCAACCCGATAGACCTAATGAACATGTATGAATTACATGGCCTACTTCAATTTATAATATCGAGGAATTGACAAATATACCGAGTGGGGCAATAGTGTGGGGAAGTCCGATAACTCCTAAATGGTAACAGCTAGAAAAATTGTTCTAATACGGATGTAAACAGTGGATAGAGGCGCATCTAGAGAAATTATTTTCAAATATACAGGGTGTTGCAGAAAATTATGGCACGCTTAAGGAAATTTTTTTTAAATAGAATTCCCAAAATATTTTTGCATATTTAACACCTCTCTTGGCAGGTTTATTCATATCTAGCATTTTAGCGCCATCTAATGACCGGTTTAGAAGTTATAATTTTTTTTTCAAAATTGAGTTTTACATTATCCCACTTAACAGTTTACCGCTTTCACGGCCGCAACTGTGAAGACGAATTTAAGTAAACGGACCCACCATGTACAGGGTGTTCAAAATTAATTTTTAAACTTAGAGAACTTCAAAGCTAAAATTCACAACTTTTTCAAATGGAACACCCTGTATATTTTGTACCTTTGTGATGCAGAATTAAATAACGAACATTTTTTGTATGTACGTCCCTATAGCTATCTGTAACCACTTTTGATTTATTGAGAAAAAACTGCAAGAAGTACACAATTAAAAACAATTATTTATTTAGTTGTCAAGTGTGTTGGTTGCTTTTGTTCAACAAAACATTAAAGCATCTAGCAATTGTTGTGCACGTATGCAAAACGTACATTTCTTGCAGTTATTCACCATCAGTGTTTAGTTCTAGTAGGTGTTTTAGTTTTTCAAAATGAATTTTAGTAATGAAGAACTTGTAGACATGACTTTTGTTTTTGGGCGAGTCGGAAAGAAATTGTTTGCTTGCCCGCAGAATTTACCTCCAACAGTATCCTGAACGGAGGCTCCCTAAAGTTCACAGCTTTCAGAACCTGCTCGATAGATTTGTGAGGACCGGCAATGTACAGTATGAAAGAAGTGAACGAATTAACAATGTTGTGAACGAAGAAAATGAGTTATCTGTTGTAAGTGAGTAAGAAAGTGAGTTCATCTGTAGGAATAAGTAGACATTGACGAATCTTAAAGAAAAATAAGTTTCATGCATATCACATTCAAATGCACCAGGAATTAATTGATGACGATTTTCTAAAACGTTTAGTTTTGTAATTGGGCCATAGGTAAAATGCAAGACGATGCTACATTCTTCAACAATGTTTTGTTCACTGATGAGGCAACGTTTCATAAAAATGGATTTGTTAACAGGCACAATTTCCATTATTATGCTACAGAAAATCCCCACTTTTTCAGACAACTTGATAACCAGCACAGATGGTCCATAAACATTTGGGGGGGAATTATTGGAGAACATGTAATAGGACCACATTTTTTTGATAGTACATTAACTGGAGCTATTTAACTTAATTTTTTTGAGAACTATCTACCACAATTATTGGCGAACCTTCCTCAAAGGATCCGAAATGGGATGTGGCTTCAGCAAGACGGTGCTCCACCGCATTATTTACATGCAGTAAGAGACCACCTAAATAATATCTACCCACATCAATGGATTGGAAGGAATGGACCCACTAAATGGCCTGCGAGATCTCCTGATCTTACAAAAATGGATTTCTTTTTATGGGGATATGTGAAAGAAATTGTTTATACAGAGACACCAACCACAATCGTACAAAGAGCATTTGTTATAGTTTTTTTTCTTTTGTTTTGTTTGAAAAACCTTGATTTTTTAAATAAATAATTTTTTAATTGTGTACTTCTTGCAGTTTTTTGTCACTAAATCAAAAGTGGTTACAGATAGCTATAGTACATACGTACATACAAAAAATGTTCGTTATTTAACTCTGCATCACAAAAGTACAAAATATACAGGGTGTTCCATTTGAAAAAGTTGTGAATTTTAGCTTTGAAGTTCTCTAAATTTAAAAATTAATTTTGAACACCCTGTACATGGTGGGTCCATTTTCTTTTAAAGAAGAGCACCCTACAAGCCCCTGCAACAAAATCCCTACTTAAATTCGTCTTCACAGTTGCGGCCGTGAAAGCGGTAAACTGTTAAGTGGGATAATGTAAAACTCAATTTTTTTGAAAAAAAAATTTATAACTTCTAAACCGGTCATTAGATGGCGCTAAAATTTTAGATATGAATAACCTGCCAAGAGAGGTGTTAAATATGCAAAAATGTTTGGGGCATTCTATTTAAAAAAAATTACCTTAAGCGTGCCACACTTTTCTGCAACACCCTGTATATTTGAAAATACTTTCTCTAGATGCGCCTCTATCCACTGTTTACATCCGTATTAGAACGATTTTTCTAGCTGTTACCGTTTAGGAGCTATTGGACTTCCCCACAGTATTGCCCCACCCGGTATAAAAGAATAAAGATACTGCGTCATACTTGGTAATGTCCATAACCAGAAGAAATTCTCAGAGGGAGCTCAATTCACTTAACACTAAATTGTAAAGTATTGTCTTGTTGGCAACTCGGAGAGGCAATTTTCATGGTAACTTTCACACTGTAGGATTGGTACAACTTTTTACATCCTTTCATTTGTTTTATTATTTTCATATGTTTTACAATAAGAAATTGTTTGTAATAAAGTAAGAAATGTAAAATAATTTAAAAATGCAGAATGAGTAGAAAGGTAATCCTAACTGCAAGAGAGAAGCAGGCAGTTAAAAATTAATGCAAAGTGTTTTCGATAAACAAGCACATTTTAAACTGTTATGAAGTTCAACATACATCCTCCTGAACAAGGCAATGTAATTTGACGCTTAAACTACAGCGTGTCGCAAATTAGGCGGCACCACACATATCTTTTTTATCAAATTTGAAGCAAATTTTCCTCAAAGGTAGAACACATTATGCTCTATTTGTGACCAAAAAATCATTGACCTCTTTCCAATGCAAAGCCACCTGCGATTTCAAAATAAATGGAAAAAATCATAATAGGCATTTTTTTGACGGGAAACTTTACTAACAAAAGTTGTTCAAAATTGCCCAAAAAGCATAAATCCAAAATTTCATTAAAAACAGAAATTTCTAAGAATTTCTCTAAAAATTCTGGAAATTTAAAAACAATGTTGGCCATGGATTCTCATGAATACAAAACAAAAAAATAATTAACAAACCATCTCTCAAATTGTGTACAATCAATATGTTGCTTTTGAATAATATAAAATCCACGGCCAACTTCCGAGAACATTGATTTTAAATTTACTGAATATTTTAAAAATTCTTCAATTCTGAACAACTTTTGTTAGTAAGATTTTCTGATAAAGAAATGCCTAATATGATTTCTTGATTTTTTTCGTTTATTTTAATTTCACAGGTGAATAGTTTTTTGTCACAAGTAGAGCATAATGTGTTCCATCTTTAAGGAAGATTTGATTCAGATTCAATAAAGAATAAAAAAGATATAAGGGTGGTGCTGCCTAATTTGTGAAGCACTGTAGATTTCCTTAGCATCTATAACAAAAGTTTGATTTACTGTGTTATAACATTGAAATTTACAACCCATTGATTGTTTGACGGTCACTGTTTAAAGCCAAGCTTCTCTGTTAGTTTGGTTGTCACTGGTTTCCTCTTCCCTCTTGATCGTAAATTCGCGCCAGCGCTGTCAAGCGCATTCTCAAGAGTGGAGTTGATATAACAAAATGGTGCGCTTTTGCATTAGATGTTGAATGTGAGATGAATTAGAAAATTGGTTGGATATAATTCGCTTTAGCGGGGAAAATCTCGTATCCACAAAATGATCATTTGATTGTTTATATGTGATCAATCGTCAATTAGACGGATTCGATTCCAGTGTTAACCATTTAAGTAAACCTTTTTTATTTTCCACCATGTGCTAAAATCTCATTAAAGTCTTTTTCTATTTTAGGTAATATTTCCCTATCAGTTGCCCTGAAGGAATCGTGTAATAAAACCCCTTTCAGTTTATCGAAAGGTAAAATTCGGTTCAAATATTTAAAATTAATACCATATACAGGGTGTTTTATTTTTAGGTCTTTTTTTTCTTTTTTCCTCTTTTGGGTTTCGTTGCTTGTTGTTTTTTTTTTCCTGTTCCTGTCCCTTTGACTTTGGATTTGGTTTAATTTGATGGTCTTCCCCTTTGGGTTCGTACCTGTATACATACGTACAGGGTTGTATGTAACAAGATAAGAATACACCGGAGTGTATTCTTTACCATTCACTGGCAGAGTGAATGGTATATGCCTCTGCCTCACACGTTCCAATAATATGAGAAGTTTAAAATGTATCGTGCAAAGATTGTTATTTATTTATTCTTATCTAAGGGTCGAAACTATCTGATGTTCAATCAGAAAAGTTACCTATAAATTCTTTTTACTACCTTTAATATGAGACTCACTTATAATCCTTCAATATGGGCTTCTGTTACTGAAAGATTAAATCTTACCAACCAAGAATTAAAATTTATTTATACACATGTAGTGTTTATTAATTTTCAACAAATAAAGTTTGGTTATTAATCATAACCATTGACACTTGTATCTGAAATGTCAACCATGACATTCATTGACCAAAATATTTTAAGACAGAATAAGTAAGTAGAGCATATATGGATTATTAGTTTTTTTTATTTTTTATATAAATCTTTATTTTAGGATTTGAAATGGAAAAAAATCTTACCCTTTGTCAACTTACATGTATTATCTATCCTCAGGTAAGTATCCCTTGTATGGACATCTAATAGTTTAGTAAAATTTCGACACCTGTAATCTTCTTCCTGTTCCAACAACCACCTCCACAATCACAACCTACACTTTCCACAATCAGCACTATCTGCCAAGAACCGCTATCAACATCCTTTGACTCAGCCAACACCACCTCTCCTAACTACGGGACTGCCTCATAAACACCTTCCGGACTTCCTTCTCATCCAGGGCTCGATCGATGGTAGCCAGCTCTCCAACACCTTCAGTAAGTATCTACTAAACTATATCTTCTTGTTCAATTACCTTGATAATTTTCTTTTTCAGGTATAATGCGACGACTTCTAAAACTTCCACACCTCGATGATCAACCGACCCAGCTCGAAGACAGTTTTAAATATTATTTTACTTTTTCCAATACTCTTACCATGTCCTAATAACCTTGTAATTTTGTTTTCGGTTCTAATGCACTTTCTCATCCTTCATTCAATAAAACACCAGACCTTTTTTTATGTTTTAATTTAATAAATTTTCTTCTTAGTTCTTTATCATTTTACAATTTTAGGATACACATTTAGTATTACTTAGCTTTTATATACACAAATTTCTTCTTCTTGTAAGTTTTAATTAAATTTTCCCCTCATAAAACCTCTTTTTATTTCTTCTGTTTTTTTTAAATAATAATTTTTTTATAATAATTTTCTCATCTCCCCGAGATACCTCTTTTCAACTATTTTTCCCTTTTTAATCAAAATACTCCCTATCTTTGGTCATTCTTTTACTTTTTTTCTATCTAATGTCTATAACCATAGTAGTGAATGAAATCTTATTATTGAAGTACATGGAGGATTTTAATTATACAAGAGAAAATCAATATACCTTTTAAATTGTTACATAATTTTTATTTTCAGGTTGACTGATGGCTAGATATCCTTTCCTTTTATTATCCTTGTTAAATTTTAATACTGTATCAAGTATTTCCTTGTTTTATGATTATATACTAAACTTTTGTATTCATGGGATACCATTATGACTTTGTATGTAAGTTTATTTGTTGAACCTTAATAACCACATCTGTGTAATAATGATTCTTAAAATTTTCTATAGTTATGAATACGCTCATATTAAATTTCCTACCTATCATAAATGTGAACATCACAATATATATTGTGTCATTTTATCTATGCGTCTATATATTTATAAAATGTTTATATAATTTATTTATTCATGCATGTTAGTTTTAAGAACTAGTTAACACGAGATCTGGAGTAGTGAAATTGTCATAGGGTAGTTTTTAAGATTTACAACCAGCTGTGATACAAATCACCATTCTGTTAATTTTACTAGACATTAAAATCCTTAATCAGTATAATTACAATATATTACAATAATAGTTTACAATTTGCATTAAACAATAAAGCCCTACTTAGAAAGTTTACATTTCACTACATGTTTGTGTTTTATTTATTACTATTTATTTATTTTGTGCACCGTTATATGCACCGTACGAACAAAATTGTGGAAGTTGTCTATATGTTAGTAAAAGATCTATTTCTTCGTTTATCTAAGAAGTTTGAAGCTTTAGTAATAAGAATTGTGGCACTTGTTTTTTTATCTTGTATTACCCCGCCCCTCTCCGACTTATTGGGGTTAGCCGGCAAAAACTAAAGTAGTGTTATTTTAGGTCAAGCTGATACTTGCAGCACAGCTACATTTTGGTAGGTTTGGTATTTATATATATAAAAGTAGCCTTTGTGATTCTGTAGGCTATAGTGTACAGTCCCCAAATTCTCCTGATGAATGTGTTACGTGAATATATTAATAAAAATTGTACCTCAAAAGAAATTAATGAAAATCTTGAAATCAAAATTCCAAAATAAGAAAGTGAGATAAATGCTTTGGAACACATTTCAAAGAGTGTTGGTACATTCTTAAGAAAATACCTACCGATCCAGATTCCTCAATCGCTGCCTTTGTTGCATTGATGCATGTAATGCTAAAGGATTACACCCAAGTAAGCCTAATAAAGTTGTTAATCGTTTTACACAACCAATAGAATTGCAAAAAATCAATGTTCGACCAGGATGTTTCTGTAGAAAGTAATAAACATAGTAATCCTTTTCTGCTATAGTGCATGTAATCCTGCATTCTGATAAAGTCTCGGCAGTACCTAGAATATTATCGTTTCTTATTATGTATTCAATAATTTCAAAATATTCTAATAATAATATAATATAATAATAATAACTACTACAACCCATAACCTAAACCAAGGCCCCAGAAGCTATAAGCTTGTGAGGGAGGGAGGGGAAATAGAATAGAATTTCACTTACCACTCTTTTTAGTAACATCAACCACCTTTGGATTTGTAATACCAAGTAAATCGATAATCTCTTGCACTTTCTTCTGTGCAGATAATTTAGAAATTTTCCTATTATTTTTAGTTCTCATCTTTTTTTTCATAGCTAGATATTTGGGTAGTTCATGCACAAGAGTGAGTGTAGCAGAAAATACGAAGTTTTGCCTCTTTTTGCATTTTTCTTTATCCAAAGTTAAACGTTCCAATAAATCTTTCAGCTCTTTAAAATGACCCTTTTCAATCATTCGATCAGTCTCATCAATTGCTAGAAATCTATAAAAAAAAAACTTTTTTTTTAATGTCTCAAGTAAAAAACAAAACATTGTACCTAATGTTGTCAATTTGTGATAAATGAGAATTGCCTTCTTGAATTAATTCCCATAACCTTCCTGGTGTGGCAACGACGATTTCCGGACCCTTACTTAAGATTCGTTCCTGTTTTACTACTGCCATTCCTCCAAGTACAACAGCTACTTTAATGCCTTAAGGAAATGATTTAACAAATTAAATAATAATTCAATTTAATAATAATAAGGCCGTTCATCCAGACCAAGCTAATACAGTAATATCTTCTAAACTTACCTGTATATTTAGCAGCAGCAACTAAATGATTTTTTACTTGGACAGCTAATTCTCTGGTTGGTGTAAGAATTAGAGAGTATAATGGTTTTTTTATGTTTTTGCATTGTGGTTTCTCCAACTCTATATTATTTATCACCTTAACACAACCAATTCCTGTAAAACCTTAACATTACTATTATACAGATTAAATTCAATACAATTTCGGTAAGATTTTTCTTCAGTGGATCAATGCCATGTAAGTACTCCTATAATATACAAAGTGATCATTTTTGTCTTGTGATTTTGTAACTGGATTGGTACTTACTTCCAGGATTATTGGTAAACCTGGCATTACAATGTTACTTGTAGGTTACTAAACAGAGACATAGTTAAATTAGAGCAATAATTTAATTCAATTGAATTTAATGATGTTTAACTACTGTATGAGGTAAGCGCCGTAAATTCTCGGTCCGGCAGACTTCTACAGGTGCCAACATGTTCAAACTCGGTTGCGGCATAGTTGAACATGTAAGAGGCCTACACTATATATATTACGGCTAGAAGCGTAATAGATTTTAGTAGCCACAAAAATTAAGTACTGCGTGGTCATTAAATTTTTAACAAAATCGTCGAATGTGCACGTTCGTTTTTAAACTTGTGTGGAGACGACCCAAAGCTGATTTTGGAGTCCATTGTCACTGGAGATGAAACAATGGTTCTGTATTATGATCCTCGATCCAAAAGGGAATCGTCCTGATGAACCTCGTCCCAAAAAGGCGAAAGTCGTTCATTCAACAAAGAAAATTATGGCAACAATATTCTGGGATTGTGACGGCATTTTACTGATTGATTTTAAAGAACGCAATACAACTGTTAACAGTACATATTATGCGTCTTTATTGCATAAATTGAGAAACAATATTCGTGAAAAATGTGGAGGAACATTGATAAGAGGTGTTCGATTATTACATGACAATGCACCAGTCATACTGCCACAATTTCACAAGCTGCCATTCGATATTATCAGCTTTACCTAAACTTTTTGAGAGTATAATGACTGATTATTTAACTGCTTGTTTTAAAAGCAAAATTATCAAAGAACAACATGGATTTTGTCAAGGAAGGTCTACAGAGTCAAATCTATTGCTTTACACTAACTTTATATCAGGTGTCTTGGAGGATCGGTGTCAAGTTGATACTATTATACACAGATTTTTCTAAGGCATTTGATAAAGTTGATCATTTTATACTTTTAGCTAAATTTAAGGCATTGGGCCTGGGTGGAAATCTTCTTAATTGGATAAAAAGCTATTTAACCAACAGGACACAGATAGTAAGAGTTAAGAACTATCTTTCTAATAAAATAACTGTCACTTCAGGAGTCCCCCAAGGATCACATTTGGGACCATTGCTGTTTATTTTGTTCATCAATGATATTGAAAATTCTATTTCATTTTCAGATTTTCTACTTTTTGCAGATGATCTAAAAATCTTTGTCAAAATCAAATCTCCATTAGATGCTATTTTGTTACAAATCGACTTGATAAATCTGAATAGATGGTGCAGAGTAAATGCAATGGACTTAAATGCATTCAAATGTTTCGTTATGAGATTTCATCGTATTAAAAAGCCTTATACTTTTAATTACTGCCTAAGTAACTCGTATCTAAACTCTAAGTCTGAATGTAGGGATTTAGGGGTTATTTTTGATAGAACATTAAGCTTTTTGCCCCATATTGATTTAGTAGTTAAAAATTCTTTAAGAATGTTAGGGTTTATTAGGCGGGCTACATTAGATTTTCAATCTGTTACAGCCTTAAAATTACTTTATGTATCCTTAGTAAGACCTCACTTGGAGTACTGTTCAGTTATTTGGTCACCAAGCTATAATTGTCATTCTCTAAGACTTGAACTCGTACAAAGGAAATTTCTACGTTACGTTGCCTATAAATTTCACATAAGAGTACTAGACCATAACTATGATACAATTCAAAACTTTTTAAATATTAAAACGTTAGCATCTAGACGAGTTATAGCAGGGTTAAGATTTCTTTATAAAATTATAAATGGCCAAGTTGATTGCCCAGATATTTTAGAGAATATTCGTTTTCATATACCACCTAGATCTTTAAGGAACAGAACCTTCTTTGACATTCCAACAATAAAAACAAATTACAGTTCTCCATTAATTAGAATAATGAAGGATGGCAATTTTGTCGGCCAAGATGATCGAGTTGATTTTTTTTATAATTCCTTCAATGTATTTTTGAAAATAATTAATGTAAAATATTTATAAATGTTATTATGTATTATACTTATTTCTTCTCAGTTGTAGATTTTTACAATTTATATTAACCACATTCACACATGTTTGTAAAATCTGTTATGTAAGAAAAAGGGCTTGTCCCGTTAATAAACATATTATTATTATTCGCGAATGCGGCTTTGAAGCATTGGATCATCCACCGTACAGTCCAGATATGGCTCCTAGTGACTATTATTTATTTTCCAATTTAAAGAAAGACCTTAGGGACCGTCGTTTTAAGGACGAAAACGAGTTGCAAGCAGTTGTAATTGAACATTTTGAAGGAAAAACTACAGGTTATTTTTACAAGGGCATTGAATTATTAATTCCACATTGTAATAAGTGTATTGACACTAGGGGAGATTATATTGAAAAATAAAAATGATTATATTTTACGAAGTTTATTTTTTCTATATCAGGCCGAGAATTTATGGCGCTTACCTCGTATCCGCTGCTGATATTTATGATAGGCAACATAATCTAGATGTAACCTTTGTAATCTTGACAAAAATGATTACATTGTATATAGATGTTAATTCTACAGATCAAGGCAAGTCCAATGACACCATACTCAACACCTGCAAAAGTTATAAATTCTTTGAAATTACCATTGTTAAGCCTATGGAAACTCAACCTAATAATAATATAAACCTTTAACCCGAGCTTTAAGCTAAGCTAACCTAATAACATTAACCTGAATGTAGCCTTACAACATCAATTGACACTAACTGCCCTAACCTAATTAAACTAACCCGATCATAGCCTTACAGCTGCAATTGACACCATTGGTGGCAGAAGGGGGAGGTGGGGAGGGCTAAATCCAAAAAAATCAAAACTAAAACATTTAATTTGTAAAAGAAAAGAAATGCAGAATTTTATTAATGGCCTTTTATTAATTACTCATTGTAAGCGATATATAGTGGAACTTCTTTCTAAACAACTTCCGTTTTATGAAATTCTCTATTTAACGAATTTTTAATGGATTCTGCCATTTGAGTAATTTACTATACAGGCGTGGAAAAACAAGAAGGAAGTATCTGCAAAACCATATGTGTGTATGATTAGGAACGTGCTAGTAAAATAAAGAAGGGTTTATATCGGGCCCCGCCTTTGCTCTTGTTGTTTAGTTTGTGTTAGTGGGGTTGGGGAACTACACCAACGCTCGGTTTGTGGTTTACTAAACAACTTTAATGCTCGAATGTTCCCCCACTAACAAACTAAGACGAGCAAAGGTGTGACCCGATATAAACCTTTCTTTTATTAGCGCGTTCCTTATCATACATATGGTCTTGTACCTACTTCCTACCTGTTTTTCTATATCTATATAATTTTTGTCCTATTTTACGAAATGAAATTCTATTTAGCAAATTAAAATATAAGCAGGTCTCTATGAAAACTGTCGGGATTTTTTTACCTGAATTGAATTCTTGGAACTTCACCCATATAGCTTTCAAACCAGGACTTCAACTAATACGTTTATAATCCAAATTGCAAGGGATTATAGTCCTTTATTTATGTATTTTAAACGAAGACACTGAAAATCTTTGTCAATGCCTAGTTCTCAGAATTCAAGAGAGCAAATATCTTTTATTAGATGCCAATATTGGACACTCTAGAATAGGAGATTTTAGAAGTAAAAGACTGTGAATTCAGTGGAAGCCACGGGAATCCTCACAAGTATAGGTAAATCCAAATTTGTGGGTTCCCTATAATAATAATAATAAATTAATAATAATAACAAATTTATTTCCCCAAAAAGAATATAAAGAATTGTTACACTGAATATTTTAAACAATAAACCTATAAACATATATAAATATTTCACATAACAAATAATTAAATTCTTTGAACCCTGGTTAAGGGATGGAGGAAGCATAAGTGTCGGTGATTGAAAAATCACTGAATAATTGGCCATTAACATTTATCAAAGCACTAAACATTCAACAGACATAATAGAAATTTGGGTGGAAATTTTGGGTCAGTAGGCAAGAAAATGACGTCTAATGAGACGACCTATCTTTCTAAGCTTGCTTTGCATTTACGAACCTTGAAACACACTACATAGGAATACCACATAGACAGTCCACTAAAGTAAAAGCAAGCACACTCTCTTTACTACCTTCAGAATCTTCCTGTATTAATTCTTCATCACTATTATCATCATTGTCTTTCGTATTTTCTGAGTTGTCGTCATCATCATCATCATTTTCTTTACATCTTAAAATTCCAGTTAAAATAGGAAGACCAAACGCTAAGGTTTTACCGCTTCCAGTTTCTGCAGCACCTAATATATCTCGTCGACCTAAAATACATACATTTAGTCACTTTTATTAGACTTTATGGATTAAAACTAATGCAGTGCAACTGTTCGATTTAAGCTTTTCGATTCACACTAACTCAGTGCCAAGTGTTCGATTTAGTGACAGCTGATGCACGAAATATGAACTCGTGCAAGTTCTTTAGCACGAGGTCAATCTTTAAAAATGGATTAAAAAAATGGATTAAGAAAAACTAAATATAATGTAATAAAGCAATACAACGTGTCAAATATTTATTGTACAATAAAAACAGCTCAGACCACGCATTGTTTTATAGAGTTGAGGTTAAGTTGTTTTGTTTATTGACAAGTGCGCCTTCGATTTTTAATTCTTTTTTACATGCTGGGTGTTCGTGCTAATTTACACTAGAGTTCCTAAATGAAGACTTTAATTGTGTTATTTTAGAGTTAGGACACGGGTGTCAAAATCTATCTCTTTCTAGGCCAAAACTAAGCTGTCTGAAACAGAGATACTTTTTTTCTCTCTTTTTACTTTAGTGACAACATTCAGCAGTTGTCAGTTATAAATTTTAGGTTATGCTGTCATATTTATTTTTCTGCATGTAAAATTTTTTAATATGCACATTATCATTTATTTATTGTTTGTAGAAAATTTATAAAACTACTATAGTACATATATCAATTTTACGACAGTTTTTAATAAAGTATTAATTGTACCAAATTTCAGATTTATATAACTGTCATACTGACAGTTTAATTTATTAAACCAATTTTCATCATCACCAACCTTCTAATAAATAATTTCAAAACATGAAATGTCACTAGGAAAATTTGACATGCGTGATTTCTCTAAATAACACACAGCTCAGTTCATATTTAGGAACTCTAATTTACACTATTCAGAACTTGTTCGGTGCTAAGGCAATATTAGTGTGTCTAAATCGAAAACACTATTATTAATTACCTAAAATTGCAGATGGTAATGTCAACGTCTGAATCGTTGTAGGTTCTTTAAATCCCTGATCTTGAAGTGCTTTTAATAACGGTTTCGGTAAACCAAAACCATTCCAAGAATACAATTCTTCTGTATTCTCTTCTTTACCCAACTCTTTAACTAATTCCTTATTATCATTTTTAATGTTGACGCTTCCTTTTGTTGCTATTGATATATTTTTATCAGTGCCGCCTGTTTTCGAAGGGGTTAACTGATCGTTCTCAAGTTTGTTTGATTGTCTAACTGCCTTTGCAGGCTTCTTTCTATCCTTCACTTTTAACTTCTTATCTTTATTTTGTGTAACTTCATCATCTGTACTAATCTTTCGTTTTCTACGCTACAATTTAATTTTGGAAATGGTTAGAAATTTTCAGACTACAATAATCGTTATTACCTTTTTACCACTGATAATAGAACTTAAGTCATAATCAGTGCATTCTTCTAGACCTATCAATCCATCAAATTCGCTATTGTTTAATAAATCACCCTCCAGTTGCACAGGTTTCCAAGTAAGTCCCTGGATTTCCTTTACCATTGTTTTAAAATTCTTAATAAAACTTTCTAAAGGCAAATAACACAGTTTCAATAATATAAATGGATAAACATGTGGTAACTTTATTTCTAATGATTTAAAAGTTAGGTTATATACCGAGATTTAAACATGCTCTGAACAAAATTGATATTGGACTTTTATTATACAAACGTGCAATATGTATACTAAATAGTGAGATATTTTTAATGGTATACAGTGCTATTTTATTTACTTTGCAATATAATCGTATAAAATAGCATACTGTATTTGCCTATGTGTGCATAATGCTTTTACTTGATTATGTTCAAATGAAATTATGCAGTATACTGCAATAGCACTGTATATTAAAATTACCCAAAACAGTAAAGTTTATGGAAAAAATCGTTTATCACCATTAGTGACCACGGTTCATTCAGATATCTTATAATCAATCATAGCACATTAAAAAAAATAACAGTTATAAATAAATTATTTTCTCAGTATTCTAGGGAAAGTAATACAGGTGTTCAAGAAAGAATCTTAATAAAAATTTCATATATTGCAGATATTTCAACATTTTATTGTAAATATGTCTTAACATTAGCAAACAATATGAATATTATAACACTACAAGATATTGGTCTTTACATTACTTTTGTGTTTTACTGGTCAACAGTATATATAATAAGTCAACAGCGAACCTTACGTCCACAATAAGATAATAAAAAGGGCAAACAAAAAATATTTAGTGACAATCTTATTATCTTAGAGCAATTAATTAATCACATCATACGAAAGTAAGAACACGTCTTCTTTTTTTATTATGTAGAAGTACAATAATAAGGAACTACAAGATTATTATGACGTTGTTTATCAACACTTACTCTTTTTTCCTCTTTAATTCATTATATACATTAAAAGTATACATAATTATATTAATAATAAAACCTCATTTAAGTTCTCATATTCTCTATTCTAACATACTATAATAGTCTGTTTGCGACTACTAATTTTATGAGAAAACTACCATAATTTTAGTAATTGTAATGTTGGAAAGCACAACCTGATAATATATCAAAATCTAAAGAAAGCTCTAAATTACAAATAGTTTCTTTTTAGATTTATAACAGCCAAATAGTTTATTATATACCCACCAAGTTTGGATTAATGGAATATGTATGATGTAACAAGTAGAAGTTTTTATTAGAAAATAATAAGAGAAGGGAAGAAATCAAATCTTATTACTGTGGATATAGATAAGCAATTATAATTTTACGCAGGGTGTACACATATTTGTTGAATAATTAAAGCTCTTCGTTATTGTATTCTTCAACAAAGATTGAGTTAAGATTATCTCTAATTTTTTCAATATGAAATATTACAAGACAAATTATAAAAGTTTGACTTTGTGGCTATTAGAAGGTACTACTGCAACGCACTATTCTATCGTGACCGGAAAAATACCCACAGGAAAAACGCCCACAGGAAAAATGCTCACAGAAAAATGCTCACAGGTATAAATGCTCACAGGAAAAAAGCCCACACGGAAATATGCCCACATAGAAAAAAGCTCACATGGAAAAAAGCCCACACGGAAATATGCCCACATGGAAAAATGTTCACTTAGAAATATGCTTACATTAATCAATCAATAATTAATCGATAATAATGCATAAAAGATAATAATGCATAAGAGAATGAGAAACGCTATGCAGCGAAGGTTAGGTTATAAGTTAGTAAGTTTGGTAGATCTAACAGAGACTTCTTAGTACAAACAACGGCAAACCTTCTTCTTTGACACCCCATTGTTTGTTAATTATTGAATACCACCTCGCCAGAAAGTAGACATCCATAAGCTTTAAGGTATTACATTTTCAAAGAGATTGACCTTCAGATAATGCTTCAAATGTGAGCATTTTTCCATGTGAGCTTTTTTCTATGTGGGCATATTTCCGTGTGGGCTTTTTTCCATGTGAGCATATTTCCGTGTGGGCTTTTTTCCATGTGAGCATATTTCCGTGTGGGCTTTTTTCCTGTGAGCATTTATACCTGTGAGCATTTTTCCGTGAGTATTTTTCCTGTGGGCATTTTTCCTAGAACCAATAGCTATAGCCCCTTTATTTTCAAATAGTAGCGACAACGATTATTCTAGCCGCTGGAGTAAAAGCACCAGAACTATTTGATACCAGATTTGACATTCCGTTTTGCAATTAATCTTAGGTCTAATAATAATCAGCCACAAAGGTATTCACAATTTGATAATGGACATTCATGTTATATGTTGACAAACATTAATATGTTTGTTAACTGAAAAAGTAGTGCAGTAATAATTTACTGCACTACTTTTTCAGTTACACTCCATGTATTCACTAGTCGGTTCCTAGAGGAACCATTCAGCTTTTGACAACATTTTGGCAAGATCTCACTTGCCATCTTCAGATCACTTTTCTACTAACTCAGCTCTGGTTTGCGTAGTTACACGATTTAGACTTGAACTTAAAGTGTGTAACACTGATTTTAATTTGCTATTATTTATCAATTGTAGGGATGCTATACCTTTATCAGTTAAGGAAAACCAGATTCAGGTCAGACTACTCCAGATTTTGTTGTATGTAACTATAACTACTTATAATAAAGTTTATTTTTTTATAATTATTCACGGGCATTAAAGTCGTTAAACTTAATAATGCATCTATGATTATTTCATTTATAAAAAATAATAACAGCCCAGATACTAACCAATCCTATTTTCTTAGTTTTCAAACAGCGTTATTTATAAATAAATTATTTTAAATAAAATAAAAGTAAACATTTATTTTTATTTCTGGGCATGGTTATTATTAAACCTAAGATTTATTTTAAATTGGGATGGCCGTAATAACCCTGTGTGGGTGTAGTAACTCTTTTGGTTTGGTTTATCATGGAAAATAATTTTGTTTGTACCTTATTGGTTAAACATCAGGAATCAAGCAGAGTATTTATTTCAACATCAAAAAGAGTAGGATAAGGCAAATAAAAGAAAGATGTTTCACAATCAAGCCCTGGACATTATGTCAACTAGTTGCCCTTTGTGTCTGCGTGCTTAAGCATAAAAGAACCAACAAAGGAAAAGTATTAGATTTTATAACTTAATTTTCACTGAAGGATGTTACGGTATCGAGCTTCAACTATTGAACTTACACACTCTGTATAAATACAAACATCAGATGGAGCATGAAAATATTATTTCAAAACAATTAATTAATGGATATATGTAGATACAATGCACTCTGAAAAAGAATAGTACAGTTCATTCAATTTAGATACTAAGTAGCTTTTAATTTTGAACATTTCTGCAGTGTTCAAAAACTTAAAGCTGAATGTACTAAAAACATAATTTTTCAATAATAAATATATACTTTCCCTTTATTTAAGGTTAAATTTAAGCAAAAACCACTGCAAAAAAATGATTTTTGTTAACCAAAATAATTATTCATTGGATCTTTTGGATATTATAACTTATAAGGTAAAGATATATGTATAATTTTATAAAATTTAATTTTATTACGTTAAGTTTATCATGAGCTATTAATTGCAGTTACAAAACACAATGCATCCTTACGATGTCAGTATCAAAATTTACAATTTCGTTAATAATAAAGTAAAAACTGTTACGCCCTTATTAAGACTAATTATTATTCGGCACATTTATGTAGCCTGCAATACTAGTTTCGCAAGCGTTGCATTCAAGTTATAATAGTTCACTGCATAAATAACATAAGTTTGACATTCGAAGAACAGCTGTCTAACAGTGATATCAACTTTAAAAAATAAAATGTTACTGTTTCCAGTATTCTAAAAAATTTCATTAGGACACGCAAAATGCGTGTCCAAATGAAGCCATTAGGACACGCAAATATAAAAATATTTTTATAAAATTATGGTTACCGTTTATTTAAATTTGTAATATTTGATCAACTTAAAGCTCAATATCAATTCCGTACAGCAAAAAGTATAATTATTTAGAGTACTATTTTAAATTAGGCTCATTAAACTTGCACGGAAAAGTAATACCGATTCAAATGTGTTACATACGCTGCATATAAGCACTGATTTCGTTGCTTATAACTGCTCTTCTCCTAGCCTTGATTAGCGGGCTTGGTCATACAGACGATTCGGTTAACATTGTTGGGTCATTATTTTCAGTGTGCTTCCTGCCCAAATGTTTATTTATTAAAATTTGGTTATTTGTTCAATTTAGTGTTTGTTAAATTTAATGTTACTTCAGTAATGTAAATCTGAATAAGAGACTGTATTTTGTCACATTTTATTATTTCAATTTATATAAGTTGTATTTTTTTAAAGACAAATAATTCTATTTAGTTTGTTTTGTATGCAAATTTAAAATTGCATAATCGTCATTACTGCAAATTCAGATGCTTCGGTGGAAGGTTCAAGTACTTCCGATACATCCGAATCGAGACAATTTTTTGTTCAGTTTGTAAATTACTAATAAAAGAATTTTCTGCATACAGTTTTGGCGAGAAATTACAAATTCTTGAGAAAGGCAGATCAAAACCAGAACTTTCAAATTTAACAACAAAGCTTAAAACCTGCAGCGGTATTCTGCTAAAAAAGATCGGAAAATCAAGATGCATTATAAATATATAGTAGTAGTTTTTTAAAATAAAGAATAATAGTCAACAAATTCCATAAGTATAAAGTGTAAAAGTTCTTATTTGAAAAACTTTTAAGCTTAATAATTATAACGCTGTTTTTATTGTACCTAGCAGGGGCGGATCCAGATAATTATTTTGAGGAGAAAGTTTTTGGAGAAATAGTTGTTTTAATAAATAATAATTAAACAAACATTATTTGTTTCTATTCTATGTATACTTATGTCTAAATTTGGAGGGGCGGAATTTCCCCCATAGGTATATTAAAATTAAAATCGTTGTTGCTTCCCTAGCCTAAATTCTCACCGCACGCCACTGATACATTATCTATGTTTTTATTAAATAATATGGACGAAAATATTTTTTGGCAGACATGATTTTGTATTAATTTTGTACAGATTTTGTATATATTTTGTTGGAATTACATTTTCTCATTTTCAGTTTTGAATTTACTTTTAAAAGTGGAATTGTCACACTGAAATTGAATTATTTCAACAAATTGTATTATTACATTTGGAAAAAACCAAATATAAATATTTTTAATTTAAATTCTTGAAGAAAATTTTACATTTTGCATGTTTTCATTAGTTCAAGTGTGTCAACATTTCACATTATACATCAATTGCACTAAAAAGTGTTGATTCATGACTCACTCTGCTAGCTAAAGTTAAAAAATTATAGGAGTATTACTGATCATTCAAAAGTCTCAAATTCCTTCTAATCTAAGGTGTATATACATAAGTAAATAAAAACACTTATTGGCTAAGTTCAAAATCGATTTCGGTTTTTACACCATCATCAGAAGACTGAACACTTAAAAGAAATTACAAGAATATATAAAGACTAGGGTAGCACCCCGTTATAACTAAATACATGGTATGTACAATAAGGCTAAAAAGGATTAACAGTAGTTTTATTTACAAGTATTTCCAGAATATTTGAATGAGTTAAATACTACTACTAAAATAATTAGATGGGCATGGTTGGGAAAGTTGCTCTATTAATATACAATGTAAACTGTGTAGTTTTTATTTAGATATTCATAATTTAAGTACTCCCACATAAGCTCGGAAAATTTTATTTTTTTCTGTTTCTATCTAAGTACTCAAAGTTCTTAAATTCGTATTAAAACGCTCATTAAAGGCATCTATCGGCTTTATATGATATTTCGGCCCCCTCATAACTCTTCATTGCAGTACAATTTGAAAAAAACCTTTTTGAGCCCTTGTAGGAAACATTAAAAGCTTTCTAATACCACTTACCAATTTTGTGTAAGATTTTTTGTTTTTAACAAAAAGACTTTTTGATTAGTATGGAAAGCTATAGGGAAATTGAAAGAAAAGCTCATATCTACGTCTTGCAGTAGGTTATCGCAGCCAGGTTCATCATTTATGATACGTTTGACAATTATCTACAATTACCTTATTTGTACGTTTGTGTAAGATTTTTTTTTAAGAAAAAAAAAGGATCTTATTTGAGTTACCTTAAAAGTGGACCATTTTCAATTCAGCCAGTTTGAAGATTAGGCCACTTTCTTTATTTAAAATTATAAAAATATGAAGTTTATTGTTGATATTCAACAATAATTACTAAAACGGAGATGTAATAGCATCATTGCTTTCTTTTAAAGCTGCAAGTATCTTTTTATCTGCGCGCTGCCCCTGAATGTTTTCGTATAGGCAACACATCTAACCGTAGTATGAAAATAAGGTAAAATGAGAATGAGGTAGAATAAAAATATGGTAAAAAAACGCATGTCATAAAGCTTAACTTAGGTTAACAGCTTACTATAACCTAACAAAGTAGTATCGATAGAAAGCCATAGATACAGTACTACCAATATATGGTACATAAATATCGGTTCCATATTTTGTATCATAATTAAATGTCGAAAAGTCGATTTTTCAATGTGTGCTATACCTCTGGTTAGGGTTAAGTGGAAATTAGTAGTTGCGGGTACAATTATATCGATAAAGTATCTTATGACGATTGGCCTCCAGTTAATGTTAACCAAAGATTGAAAAACCAGTTCTCAATAAAATAGGAATTCAATCCAACGCGTTCCGTACTATAGCAGACCAGATTCTGTACAGCTAAATCAACCTAGCTAATGGAATTATAACAATTCCTATTAAGCAGGAAATCGTACACTGGGGTTAGAAACTATCTATAATTGTATATGTTTGATATCTATTAAACTACGAAGACAGGTCATTCACAGGATATACTATGACTAAAGATTTAATAATTCTTAACACAAAAATTGTGACTCAAAGGAGCTCAATCTAACGGTTCAATGTGAAGAAAAACATCTTTAGGATTTAGGAATGGGGAATAGATTAAATTAAAGTAGGTGTTCTTGGGATTTATGGCAGCAACATCCTAGTTTTCAGCTGCCTATTATTAGTCTTTAAGCTGAAGCAGTTTTGGGTACTCCCGGCAGGATTGGAACGCTAATGTGAATTACGCTAGAATAACCAACCAAGGCCGATTAAAACTTTAAACCAGTGCAGTGGTCCTCCATGCTTCTTATGTATTAAAATACTTATGTTAAATTAGCTTCTTTTTTTAATTCAAACCATTCAAAAAATGCATACTCTCTTGTTTCTCTAAAGACAGTAAAACCACATTTTCTCTTTCTAAAGAACGAAAAATGTTTTGAATACGATAAGTGCAATGCATTGTACACATATTCTACAGTGACGTGAGTAGTATGTCCTTCAGATTACCAACTTCGTGTTAGTGTATACTGTACACTGTTCGTGGCTCAGTAGAAGTCTGTATTATACACTCAAAATAAACGAATTAGTATTGAAGAAGAAAACCTGGAACTGAAAAGAATGATATGGAAGCTTGCAGATCAGAATTCCCCAATCTCACAGAAAATTTTTGACGGTTGGTTCTTATCAAATCAAAATGAATCAACTGTATCTTTAAGAATAAAATAACATAGAGTCATAAAAATAATTTATTGATCACAATACATATTTTGTACATTAAAAACGCAGTTTTGGTATATATTTGTATAAATGTTGTATTGTTGTGTTGAGTGTTCTCATTATTTCTGCACAACTGTTGTCTTCCATTGAGGTGCTAAATTCTTCGTGCTGATTCAGTTGCATTTACTATACCTAAACCAAAAAATGAAGGATCTAAACCGAGTGAATCTAGCAGGCGCAGATTAGCAGTCGGAGTTGATTGTGAGCGAGCCTTGTTCCCAAATTGTCAAATTTAGACAGTTTGAAATTAAAAATTGTCATTGCAATCTGTCAAAGTTTTGAAAGGTTTTTCACAACTCCAATTGTTACTTATTAAACTACTATTAATAAATAACATTCTGATAGCAAAAGTGTGTACGACATTAGTTGCTGCTTAAAAGATTTTTCACAACTCCAATTAATATTTATTAATAGTAGTTTAATAAGTAACAATTGGAGTTGTGAAAAACCTTTCAAAACTTTGACAGATTGCAATGACAACTTTTAATTTCAAACTGTCTAAATTTGACAATTTGGGAACAAGGCTCGCTCACAATCAACTCCGACTGCTAATCTGCGCCTGCTAGATTCACTCGGTTTAGATCCTTCATTTTTTGGTTTAGGTATAGTATGGTTGAACAAAATTCGAATTCGTGTCCAATTATTTTTAGGAATTGTTGGAACATTAGCGTTTGCAAGGAGTGATACTGCAGTGGATCTGTGATTATGATTTATGAATTACTTTGCCGTTTATTCCAAATGAATTGTTTCAGTACTTTCCTTTGCCCATGCTGCATGATGATAGTTTATTTATTTCAATGGGGTCATTCCTGAACTAGCTTGAATTATGTAAATGTAGACACCAAATAATTAGATTCGGAGTTAGGAAAGACAATCGGTTATTACAATTCTGGGATAACTTTCCATAGTTTTTTTATAGAGACGAACTGGACAAATATCTTGATCTGAATCTTAAATCATCTATTTACTACTGGTACAAAACTTAGTACCTCTTTGGTTTATCTTGAAGAATATTGGTATTGTATTCCACAAATGGATGCTTCAATTTGTAAGTGATGCAATATTTGCATAGACAGCTTTGTTACCTCTTCTTTGTCAGAGAATCAGTTAAATGCGCAATCTTTCAAGATTAAAGCTAGTTCAGGAGTTATACTCCCGTCAAATGTATAATTTCTTTATTTACAGAAATTCATATTGCCGCTACTAGAATGTTTTGTTGCTACATAAGTGTATTTTTCTAACAAATTGAGTGACTCATCATTTATTTCACCTTCATAGGCGTCTTCCCATCGATTAATAAAAATTTTTTCTGTATTTTTGTTAAATTACATTTTATGGTACTTACGTCAATACACGAACAGCTTAACTGTCAAAGTTGGGCAATTGAATTATGTTCTTAGAAAGATACCAACATAAGGTAATATGATCACTTGTTTTTTATTATTGCTGTGATAGCTTTGTAACTAAGCAAATTAACTCTCATTAGATCTAATTAACTCTCATTGGCTGAATTTAACATCACGTGACATATAAATTATCAGATAGATACTAGATGGTGTTAAAAACATCGAATTTATTTTCTACATACAAAAGCTACTCTGTTGACAATATTAGTATAATATGTCATTTTTGACATTTTTTATGTCAGATTGACAAATGTAAAAGTGACATTAGCAATCAAATTGTCAATGGATGGGTATTTCTTATGTAAAAGAATGATCTAAGTGCCATTAACTCCATCTAGTATCCGAATAATTAAAGTCTTTAAAATTGATATATTTTTCACCTTTTATGATAAAAAAATAAGAAATAACTAAAAATTGACGAAAATGCTGTAAGAAACTCAATATTAGTGCTAAATATCATAATTTGCATACATTCCCAGCCTGAAAACGGGGCCGAGAAATTTTAATGCAAATACTATAGAAACTATAGCAACCGGGGCCGAGATTTCGATGAAAGCCGATAGTATCCTTTATGTTTAATTTTTTTACTTTGCACACAATATAGATTTGCGAATATTTAGAAAAAACAAATAATGAAAAACAAAGAAACAAAAACATACTAACTACATGAAAAATTGGAGAAGTTACTATGGGTGGTATTCCGATTTGGTGTTGAAAACAGGCATAATCTTTCGTGATTCCAACCTCGTTTTTATTAATCCATCTCATCTCCAAGGTCCACAGACAGCAGTTGAGGCTTTGGTTACAATTTTTACACATCTTTCTGTGGCTTGAGTGTGGCAAGGGAAATTCTTTATCAATGGTAGTACCGTCCCAGCCAATTGCTATAAGCTTTTCAAAATCAATTTTTTTCGAGGACAGAAAAGTAATAATTCCATTGCTTATTGCTTCAGATTTCCCCAGCTTTAATGAAATATGCCCCATGTACTCGGAACCTGGTTCTTTTATTAAGCTTACGTGTTCTTCAGTTATTATTTTTCGTCGGTTATCCTCCATGTTAAAGTTCTGTCTTTACGTCGATCAAAATATAAACCAAACCGATTGGAATCAATTACCATTAACTTATTAGCAAGTACAGATCTTTCCTTTGTTCGAACTCGACGAATTTTACTTCTGTCCACAACATTAGATACATTATCCTGTGAGATAAATCCAATATCTTGTAGCACAGCAGAAACGATGGTAGCTCCTGCCCGATCCGAAACAGAATATCTGTCTAATGTCCTAGCGACAACTGGTAAGTTTTTTACTACAGGAACAGGTTCAATGTTTTGTTGTTTGGTTTTATTTGGTACACTGTCTTGAGCAGTTGCAAATGCGGATGGTAAACGTTTTTGAGAGAATCTGAAACTTGAACTACTTGAAGGAACAGCTTCAGCTGGTTTGTTTCTCTCCTCAAACTCAGCACGAAGATGCTTTTTTGTCGAAGCCTTTGTATTTTGTTCAGTAGTTTTTCGATCTAGCCGTCCTATTGCCGGTAAGTTTTTTACATTTTTCGATTAGGACGTTGATCGAGTAGAAAATCTCGCTCCTTGATAGGGATTTTTCGCTCTTTTCTACACGTACAAGCGTCAAAAGATGTACATCTGCACGTCGCTATATAAAAAATAATCTGTGCTTTTTGTTTGAATTGTAAAAGTTGTTGGCGAAAGCTTTTGACATGTTTTCTACTTTTAAATGGTTTTAATAAACTGCGATACTTATCATAGTATGATCGTATTCGTCTCAAAAGAGTCCTGTGGTCTATAATAGGAATTGACGCTCTATTCCAGATTTCCTCCAACTTCAGAGCAACTTCTTCACACGTTATGGCTACTATATCCTTATATTGATTTTGTTTAGAATGATGCACCCACAAAAAGCATTTTAATACATCTTCGAAAGTAGGCAAAACATTAGAAGGTAAATCACACCCAGAGCCAAATACAGGGCAAGTCATTTCACTCCTTAACAACGCCATAATGTTCAATGAATAGTTAACATAAAACAAACAAACATAAAAAGTATAAAAATTTGATCTATAATAATCAATAGTTCACTACAACTGATGATAATTCGTCTGTAATTAATATCACGAGCCTGCACCGTTATGAAGTTGATGCGTACTAAACTACTGCTTGTAATCATATTCGTCGAAAAGGCTGCGGGTGGAAGGGGGAGGTTCAGTATTGTTACATTCAAAGTTATATTATCGGTGGGAGAATCAACATAATTTCTGTACTTTTTTCCTAATAATAACCAGCGTTTTTGTAGATCAAAAAAGGGTCGGGAGAAAATTAGCTTTTAAATATTTTTTAAAAGTTGAGAGGGGTTGTGGCAGTACTAAATATTTATATTTTAATATATATTTTTTTTATTTTGAATAAGTATGTGATAGTGCTTCAATCCCGCATATGCCCATTTTGATATTAAGAAAAATTCTTTTTCATATATAAATGTCGCTCCACCCTATTGTACATACCACATATTTAGTTATAACAATGAGTTGTTACCCTAGTCTTTATAGCGTTCAGTCTTCTGACAATGGTGTAAAAGCTGAAATCGCAATTAGGCTAATAAAATATACCTATTTGTGAAACTTATCCAAGTGTTTTTATTACTTATTAAAATGATTCACCTAGTGCCTACGACGGATTCAATCAATCATATTTAGGTATACATAGTTGCAAAAATCTCGAAATATTAGATTAGATTCCATTAAAGAAATAAAGACTATAAAATATTATTTATTTATAATAATTATGATAATTGGTCATGCTCCACCTAATATTTGATTATAGGTATCTTAATCTTTCTTAAAGTATATGACGATGATACTATTGACCAATAGTAGATTTATAATCTGCAAAATATAATCTGTTAAAAATATTCTTCATGTAATAATAATCCAGCAATAAATTCCAAATAGACAACTTACAACATTCGATGTACCACATAATAATGTATTTCTAACGACTTAAGAAAAAGTCAGTTTTTTTATGTACAATACTTTTTAAGATAAAGCTGTAATTGATTGTATGGTATTCATGTATTCATTTACAACTAATTATTTAGAAAAGCGCTTGCAAAACAAACAGTATTTTTTAATACAAAAATTGTATACTATTACGGAAGTCACAGTTTCAGGTATTGTTATTATTTTAATGTAGTCAAACATTATTAAAGCAAAAGTGTACCTCATTTCTGTTTTATTAGAAATATACAAGGTGAATTGTGTTTATGCTTTTGTTCTTTTTTATTTAGAATTGTTAAAAACTGTAAGACTTACTACAGTGATTGGAAACTGAAGGATTCATTGCAAAATTAAGAAGCATTTAATATTAAATTTCATTTAAGAAATTTTACAATTCAAACCTCAACAGACCATTCTACTTCAATAATTATAACAACCTATATTACATTTTAAAATCTTACATTTCTAATATTGTGCTTAATATAGTACGTATAGTACCATAGGATACTCCAATACCGTATTATTTATAAATATCAAACACAAAAATGTCAGTCATAAATATTTTCTTATCGTTATTAAAGGGACTTCTTTAAAATAATTTCTATATATTTGTCTATAACTGGCTATTTATTGTATTCCACTGTTGCTTTTAGTCATGTTCTGGACAAGATAAGGTTATTATCATTGATTGTATTTCAAAGGTTAAACTGTGAAATTTGTAGTCTAGTTGGCTTTGATTATTTTCTAAATGATAGATCATTTCCAGGTGACATAATCATTAAAGTTCATTCAGTTTAACAATGGAGCGTGACAAAACAAACACACATGCTTCACTTCACACTACATTCACATAGTTCTGTTGCGGTTCATGGTTAGGCTGAATAAACTTTAACTGTTTGAGATGTAAACAAACTGGCAACATAACCGAAATTATCATAAATGAATGATATTATGTATCAGTGGTTAACATAATAACAATAGTTGAATTTATGCTTTATATAAAAGTACCACTACCTAAGTTAGAATCCAGATCCAATGCAAATACAGTTAGTCAGTAATTCACATTTTCATGTAATTATTTTGTATATTATTATACATCAGGAAGGTCACTTTACTTTAGAACAGGCTTTGATAGTGGTAGTTGATGGAAATAACTTATTTATTCACAATCATATTTGCAATATGTACATTTCCGTCATTGTAAAAAACTTGGGAAGTAAACTATTACTATAGCAACAGCAAAATGTTTAACAATTTCTTTTTCCTTCTCCTACACACCAGCCATGGGAAATAACTTAGTATAATTATGATTTTTTAACTAAAAGGAACCTGAAAGTGAAAATGATAAAATTTGTATGCTGCCGGACATTTTAAAATTGGTAAACATATTAACCTCCATAAACTCATGACAGAAAAAAAATTTGGAAATTCAACCTGCGTTTATAAATTGGTTACTGAATGTTGCCAGTAAGTTGAAAGGTTTATACCTGTGTTAATTAGAAATTACACTTCACTTTACGAATGTTCAAAACAACCTATAATAACATTGCTTCAATTTTCATATGAATACAACAAGGACAGTGATATGAAGTTCTACTATTTAATTTATTTAATGTAATAACTACTATTAATGGACAATTTGCTTATTATTACTTTATTATTTGTTTCTTGTTAATATTTGGATGCAGTAGTCTCCTGAAATATGTGTTTCTAACCTCAATTATAGATTAAGCTCAAAATAATCTTATTAACGATAAGGGTAACTATTTCTTGACCCTGTAATGCAATCTGATTAGAGTTACGACTTTCAAATATAGAATTTTTAATCAGGTTTAGTAAACACTCTTTAACCAGTAAGATATATCTTAGTTTTCCCAGTAATTTCCGAAATCAAACTGTCATGATTAAAAATAATATGTTAAAACTAACTAGACTACAAATTTAATTTATAGAATGAATTGCCACTGAAAATTTTTCAATACATAATTTTTTTTTAATTTTATATATGCCATATGGTAAGACATTTCCTGAAAGATGGAATAACATCCTTAATATTAATTTAACATTATCTGAATTGAAAATCAAAGAATTCTACTTAAAACATAATTAACAGTTCTTACTTTCTAAATATTTCTCACAGATAACACATACATTTATTTAAATCTTCTTTTAGAAACACACTTTTAGCTTTCTTTTTTTCATCCTACAGCACACCGAAATAGTTGTCTTTATTATATCTACCAATCTCTTACAGTTAAAATATCAATAACAAGTCAATTTTTTACTAGATCTTACAGCCTTCAAAGCCAACAAACCTTTATCTTTCTGTTTCTAGATGGCAACAATTCACCTTGTATTAATAGCAAAAATTTTAACTGCTGAGCACTATACCTAATAAACACGGAATCTACCATTTCTAGCCATCTCGTAAATTTCTGTCTCCAAAAAGAATTCAATTCATTTATCTCAATAAAGATCCTATTGAACTTTTTGACGAATTTATTAATTTACACAGAAATATTTTCTTTTTAACGATTTATCCATCGTTTTACAGCTTCCTCCCATTCGAGCATTTCCTTGGACTTATTCTCATTTTGTACTTCTTCAGTTGCTTCGGTCACTTGATTACTACCATTACCTTCAGTTTCGTTATTAGGAGTATTTACAGTGTGTTCATGTTGGGGCTTAAAAAACAACCCAAACAGTTAACTAACTTTATTTAACTGATAGATAAATCTCCTACATGATTTAACAATAATAACAAACATATGTGTGAACAAATAAAAAACAAAAATTGCAAGCATGTGTGTTTTAAATCGTAAAAGAAAGCATAATAAGATAAAGAGAGATTGCTGCAAAATTAATGCACTATATAGACTAACCTATAGAAGCCCAGCTAATGGTGATTTGATTGCAGTGCAGTGCAGTGCATTGTAGAGATTATCTAAAAGAACGGTAAACCCACCTGCATTCCGAAAGGACCTGGATTTTGAACAGGTTGACTCGAATCATAATTTTGTCCTACTACATAATTTTGTTGGTTTCCATGATTTTGCCCCACCAAATGATTATTTGATTCGTTTAAACAAATTTGGCCCGAATTATTATGAGTAGCGAAATTTTGGCTCATTGAGTAACCCTGATTAGTTTGTGCATTTTGAGTTATCTCTGGAGGACTTGTTGGATGTCTCGCACGCAGCTCTGCCATGAAACTTGCTTCCTGCGCATAGCGTCTCTGCAATTCCTGTTGCCATCCTCCTTCAGATTCTTCTTCGCCGTCATCTTCAAAATCTGATAAAATTTACAGATTCAATAGATTTAATTAAAGATTAATATATGAAATAAAACCACTTATATTTTTAAAATTGATTGATATTGTTAATATAATGTGTTTTAGAATTAATCAAGGCAAGGCAGAACATGCCAACAAAATAATAAAAAGATATTTACACGAGTTTAAAGCCATGCTTTAAAAGAGCATGTTTAAATGATAAATAATGTAAAAATATGTTCTTTTGTTATTTAAGATGTTTATTTTTTTTATATCGACTGAGCATTATTATTGGTGGTATATTAACCATTTTGATATGCCTATTGTAAACAAATGGAAGGTTCTGATTCCAACATTTACAAAATTTCCAAAAGACTTTTGATACTGTTAATTTGTACTTTTGACAGTTTGCAAGTAATTTTATACTACATCATATTACTAAATTGTACTCCTCCTGAATTGTAAATTGTTGAGATATTGATAACACAAGCTACTTGCTCATAGTCTTGTCTGTGAAGGAGTGCGTATTTTATTGGTATAGCTTGTTGTACTCCAAGAGAAACAATTCTTCTGTATCTAAATGCACCTTAAAGTATATTTTTGTACGACCACCATGTTATTTCGGATTGTTTACCATACTTGGTTTTAGAACAGTAGGTTATATTTACTGGTTACTAAGCAAAAAACATGTCGGTAAGTAATTACTTACCATTCTATTTTTGACAGAACTGAACGGTAAGTCAATTATATGTAATTTATAAAACAAATGCATGACCCTTAGATGTCTCTTTCGTGAAAAATCATTATTTTCTAAATAACTGGACTATTTAAAAAAATGTATGTTTTTTTATTTAAAGGACTAGGCACCACTTAAATGGAAATTTAAGGACCAGTCGATTTTGTTGATTTTTATACCATTGGATAGATAATGAAAAAACGAAAAATTCATATCATTGGCCCAACACGGAGAAATTCATAGGAAAGCCTCAATTCGGGATTTTAGAGCAACATAATTCCCATTTAAAATGCATTGCTGTCAATCAATTCGTCTCAACAATAGAATCTGATACTAACCCTGTCAGTGGCTCTAAAACTTTTTAAGATTTTGAACAAAACAATATAAGGTTTTAGTAAGTTTTGTTTTCTCAAGTTGCACATACTTAAATATTTCAAAATTTGATTGACATTGGTTTGACAATTTATTCTAACCTTTTTTGAATAAATATTCAAAAATAAATAGCCTTTCTTGAAGTAAATGCTCATGAAAGAAATCGAATAAAGCCTAAATAGAAATCAGGTAGGTATTTACTTATACAAACATGCAGTTTTTGTAATTGTCTATTGTAAAAAGTAGATTTTAAACTACAATTTGTGTATTTTCTTTTTCTTTTTCGTTTTTGTATTAAGCAGAATGTAACTGAATTTAAATCAATTGAAGATATAAAAATATTGCATACGAAAAGGTATTTGAGTATAATAATATTACAACTATTTTAGAAACCAATGATTTAAATAAATCATTTTTCTGCTAATGGCATTATTGTCAAAATTATTGAATTGTATGCTATACACTGTCCAGCCAACAGAAATAGTTAAGCCTATAGTTATTATTACTTTATTTTATAACTTGGCAATCAATTTTTACTTTTTATAGCAACATATTTAAATTATTTTAATAATCATTTATTAAAAGAAGATCAACACCATTTATTTAAAACGAGAAAAGTATAGTAAATGAAAACTTGGTGCGCTTTTATTAATTTGTACCGTGTGAAACTGGCTTTACTCCCATTGGTCTACGCAAACATACATTTGTGGGGGAGTGGGTTAACTATTTCTGTTGGCTGGACAGTGTTTAGTAGTGCTGTTGAAAATCGACAATATCCATTTTTAACTCATTCTATTTAATACAAGTTTTGTAAGATGCAGTATTACGTTTGTGAACGAGAAGGACGTCCAAAAGAATTTCAACGTTTCAGTAATTTAGATATTTATCTAGAATATCAACAACTTGCAACCAAACATCGGTTAAACAATGGATTACAACCCAGAGATATGGACAGAAATGATGACGTTTTATTATTCATGCAAATTGCCACACACTTAAGTATAGTGCAAACCATTGATGTGGATGTAGGTGATGAAGACAATCTCAAATTCCACTGCATAGTTCAAAGACGAAATAAATATTTTATATACAATAGGCAAAAATTACTCGGGAAGCGCTCTTTGAAGTAAGATTGGAAGTTTACTCTTACAACGAGGACCTTCTTTATTTCCAGAAATGGGTTCTGCATGAAAAGACATGTTCCCCAAAATATCGTTGATCAATTCAGCACATTTTATTGTTTTCACAAGGGCTACCATATGCTGAAACCTGTATTAGTCGTCGCACCTGATGGATATATTTTAGACGTTCACAGACTGTATTTTTCTGATTATAAAAATAACGATGCAGCTTTATTAAGAACACCACATGAGAATAGAAGACGATGTGAAGATACAGAACGGCTATGTAACTAGTTGGTTACATAATGATGATATAATAATCGTTAATACAAAAGCTAAAATGAAATAAATAACATACACAAATACTTAGTTTAAAATCAACTTTTTACAAGACAAAAAACTGCATGTTTGTATAAGTAAATGCCTATTATTAATCCATAAACTTTATCTTCAGCATGCAAAGCTGTAAATCTTTTACCCTCATTTTTAATTTTAGAAGGATTTTGCTTCTAAATCTGTGGTATATAGCCACGTTCAATGTTGGCTACCATTTTAATGTATCCCACTTTCATCTAAATGTGTAAAAAATTATTGTTTCAATACTTAATAAATACTGTACCTAAATAGTTTTTAAAATTTTATTTTTATGTTTTAATATGTAGTTGTTCTAAAAAGAACAACTGTTAATACAATCTGCTTACATTTGGGTATTTTATAGAACGATATAACGTAGTTCTTCCCATTTGATAATCTAAATCCTGTTTAGCATAAGGAAATAAATCATTTGAATAAGTAAAGTGTGGTTTCTTTTTAAGAAAATTGCAGTTCTTCCTTGATAACTCTTTATTTAAGAAGCGTAGATATCCCATAGAATAGAAGCATGTACAGCTATATTACATGAAATCAGTACTTACTGAAATTATGCTTGCAGGTTTAGTAAAATTAGAAGTTTCTTTTTATTTTTTGATGTAATATTTAAAATTGCCTCTTGTTCCTGCCCCAATAAAATTATTATTCGATATTTTTCATGTGTATTTATTTCCAGAAACCCTATTTATTTTCGAATATTTATTCCAAGAAGGTTAGAATAAATTGTCAAACCAATGTCAATCAAATTTTGAAATTTTTAAGTATGTGCAACTTGAGAAAACAAAACTTACTAAAACCTTATATTGTTACATTCAAAATTTTAAGAAGTTTTAGAGCCTCTGACAGGGTTTGTATCAGATTCTATTGTTGAGACGAATTGATTGACAGCAATGCATTTTAAATGGGAATTATATTACTCTAAAATCCCGAATTGCGGCTTTGCTAGGAATTTCTCCGTGTTGGGCCAATGATATGAATTTTTCGTTTTTTTATTATCTTTCCAATGGTATAAAAATCAACAAAATCGACTGGTCCTTAGATTTCCATTTAAGTGGTGCCTAGTCCTTTGCTGTGAAAAAATACCCAATAAATAATAGTAATTACATACGTATCCATGGTAACGACAAAACCTACTTAATGTTTGGTGAATATACAGGGCAAAAATAAATTATCTTAAATCTATATTTTTACCAACTTTGGGATATTTCCTTAGTTAATACCTTTGTATTCATAATGGTCATACAAAAAATAGTATAAGCATCTCAAACAGTAAGGAGTTTACTGATCTCCTCCAATATTATAAACATTGTCGTAGATCGGTAAACTGTCCTTACTGTTCTTGATACTTAATATACTATAATGACATTTCTTATTAAACCTAATTTTCAGCTTTAGTAAATTTATTATTTCTAAGTAAATAGATTGGTACTACATTTTGATCCAACGCCTACTTCTATTTTAAATCATGTAAAAATCAAATGAATTATAAAACAAGTCAAATCAATTTCAGTATAACATCAAAATAGTATAGTATTAATATACTATATTTTCTACTTTGCATCATTAATTTTATAGAAATTTTAAATTGAAGCTAGTAAGAACGTTGCATTACGTTACAGTCTAGCGATTTTTGTGTGTAATGTATGGTAACGCTCTATTACGTGATATTTGACGTTTTGTGAGGTTAAAATGTGTTTATGTTTAGTATAAAACAAATGTTACAAATTTTACCAAACAAATTATTTCCAAAAACGATTTAATAACAGCCTCTATTATTAAATCGTTTTCAGTATCATAATGAGCCTAGTGTTAATGCAAAGTAGGGAAATTTATATTTTTAAATAAAAATTTACAAATACAATTATTTAACACATTTTTATGATTTGAATCAAATACTTTAAGGAAGTTGTGGTGGGATAGTCTGAGCCAAAAGTTATGAAGCTGTGCTATTTTGACAAATAGAAATAATTACATACTTTTACTTCAAATAATGGCTCAAATGATACTAGTTTTATTAGAATGCTTGTGAAAGCAGTTTAGTTATTATTTATATATGTTTTTAATTAATTATTAGTCTTTTTAAAGTTGTAGATTAACTTTTGACTGTCTGGTCCAAACTTAAGAATGTGAAAAACTGACGAAAAAACAATTCTTCTAACCAGAGATTTCATTCAAGTTTACTTTTTTATTAGTAAAAATAATATTATTATGTAAATACTAAAAAATAAAGAAATCTCTCTTGAATATAAATAAATTATGTGCTTCTGGAGTAGTGAAAAAGTTGTGTTCTATAACTGGACATTTTTCATGGGATAATTTGCCAATATAGGGGATGATTTCAAAAATGAGTTATCTGCCAGTAAATAGTCTTTATTGATTCTATAGTTATGGCTCGGTTATTCAGGTTTTTACTTAACTTTGTGATACTATTTATGGGGAGTAACAGTTTAGGGGATGATTTCGAAAATGGCACTTAAAAAAATGAATACTCTTTCATTAGTTCCAGATTACAGTACAGTTTCTTCAGACTCTTATATATTGAATTTTGTGACATTATTCATAAGCATAGCGGTGATTTACTAGGTTAGGGGATGATTTCGAAAATGGGTTATATACCAATCGTTGGTCTTTAATTGGTCCAAGATTATAGCAGAGTTTTTCATCTTTAATTCGATATTATTCACGAGAAGTAGTTACCAATTTAGGGAATGATCTCAAAACTGAATTATCTCCCAATCAGTAATTGAATTAACGCAACGCTATGGCACGGTTCTATTAGCTTTTTATTTTTATTTTCGTGGATTTATTTACAAGGGGTGATATAGCAATTAATGGGTTGATTTTGAAAATGGATTATATGTCATATATATATCAGCAGATAGGTGTGCTACTAAACAGTGTTTTTTTGTATTAGTACTCTACATCTAATTAAAAACAGCACCATTTCTGTCAAATGGTGGTTTGTTACTATTAGGCTAGTATATATAAATTTTACAATTTATCTAAATTATTCAATCTTTCATTACAATGATTATTTCTTAATTACACTTGAAATATTTTAAAAATGTCAAATTTAGATGCAAGACGCACTAGTAATATTTTGTCACCCACTTTCCAAAACAAGTTTCCGGTATTACTAATATTAAAGTATTTATTTGAATGTATCTAAATATTAATTATTTAATTTTCCAACCTCAAATGGTAAAGTTATGACATTTCTCATTAGACCTAATTTCAACTCGGATAAATTTATACTAGTCCATAATTTAAAATGAGAAGGAACCCAACTGACAAATTTTGAAACCGTATAAATACTGAGATCGACTGAATTATTCCTGCAATTTCAATTGCCTTTTGCGCTTACCATATAGTTCCTATGTTAGTATACAGACCTTCAAGAAAGGTCATGGGTCAAAACTCAAAAGCAACACTTTTAAAAAAGTGGCAATGGGTCTGTATGTGATCCTGAAGGTTAGCATATGAACCATACCTCAAATGAACAAAACATAACCTATAATCATACCTCTACTAAGCAATCCAAACCAACACTCCGGCAAACACTTCATCGTCACTATAAAATCACCATTTGACTAGGATTACATAATTGGCCTAATTGATTCAAATCACGGTAGCTGCTGTTGGCGAACATTTCCGTTGGCGCCACAAAAACACTATTTGACAAGTCGTTGGAATACCTAACTCTAGCCTACAATGTCGAAACTAACCTAACCTAACTTAACCCTTTTTTCTAAATCATTTTTATCCAGAAGGAAGAATAAGTAACTTAAGTTTTTCTTATATTTTAGGTTTCATAAATCTACCCATGTGTCGCTGTTATAATGAGTCGCTTGCTTTGACCATTTACCATGTATGTGTAGAAGTAATTTCACAATTAGTATATGTAAACCTGTGGGACCTGAAATAAAGAAACTGACCTAACTACTAAAATCCACTTATTGAGGAAAACTTACATAAACAACTTATAATGATTATCGGCTACTTTTGCTCGACAGCATGTTTGGGACCAAGTCTACGTGAAAGATCATACGTTTCAGAACGTATACGATCATCAGAATCGCTAAAAACATGAAAATCGATTTTTTTGGCAGTTAGGTCTGTTTCTTTATTCCAGGCTACATATACTATAGTACAGTGCGCGCAAAAAGTAAGGAACAAATTCGATAAAATCGCAGTTTTTTATTTTTGAAAAAAATCCTTGGACAGGTCAATTCAACTTTTTAAAAACGCTTCTTTTTATAAGGTCGATTTTGCTTGACAGTTTTTGACGTTTGAGTATTGACGTCATCGACATTTTTTTTAAATGGCAGCATATGCTTTTCTGTCCATTTTATGATAGTGTTTTGAATTCTCTTTTCAACGATATAAAATTTTGTATAGGTCACATGACAATATTTTTGAGGAAAAAAACATTAAAATATAATATTTGATAAAATTGAAAAACAACAACAAATGCAAAAAAAATTAAATTAAATGCTCAAAATGCCTTCCTCCTACTTCTTGACAGAAGGCAAGACGAAAAACAAACTCTTGCAAAACTTTGTTAATAGTTTCCGGTCATATTGATCGTATCTCAAGGCGAATTCTATCTTTCAGGTCATCCCTGCTATTTGGTCTATTTGCATATACTTTGCTTTTTAAATATCCCCATAAAAAATCTAATGGGGTTAGATGGGGAGATCTAGCCGGCCACTCTATTGGTCCCCTTCGACCTATCCACCTGTTAGGAAAACTGTTGTTTAAATAGTCCCGTACCGCTCGTGCAAAATAGGGCGGTACTCCATCCTGTTGGTACCACAAATTATTATTTGGTACGTCAGGATCTTGTTCGTTGGGGTACAACACAGCAAGAGATGGGATTAGGTCGTTTTCCAAAAATCCTAAATATCGATCCCCTGTGAGATTTTCGTCAAAAAAAACAGGTCCTAAGATTCTACCATCCATTATTCCCGCCCAGACGTTCACTTTTTGAGGAAACTGAGAATGAACTTCTCTCATCCAGTGTGGATTTTCAGGGGCCCAGTATCTGGAATTTTGTCTATTCACGTGGCCATGTAGAGTGAAAGTTGCTTCGTCCGAAAAAATTATGTTGTTAAGAAATTGTGGATCATTATTGCACCGATTCATCATATTTTCACAAAATTCAAGCCTACGATCGGGATCGTCTTCGTTGAGCTCGTGAAGTAATTTAATTTTGTAAGGATGCCACTTGTTCTTTTTTAAATAGTTGAGAACACTGTTCTGCGAAATCTGGCACATTAAAGCGACCTCCCGGCTTGGTGTGTGAGGATGCTCTTGTAAGTTGAGTAATATGTCTAACTGAGTATTCTCTGGAACTCTAGGACGACCAGCTTTGGGACGATCTCGCACGTTACCAAGCTCGTTAAATTTTTGTTCCACTTTGCTAACGGTTGATCGTGTGATAGGTGCTCGATTGGGGTATTTGTTATTAAATAATTCGCAAACTTCAAATTGTGTTCTGACCCTGTCTCCATAACCAATCATCATCAATATTTCAATACATTCTCGTTCACTCAAACGTACCATAGTAGTAAAGCCGACCTTCAATCTCTTAATAAAATTTCTAATTACTTAATAGGAAATGCTAACTTTTTACTAGCTTACTTAGTTACTTACTTACTTTACTTAGCTATGACATAAGTCGTAATTTTTATAAATCGGTCACAGCCTGCTTTCAGCAGTTGCGTTAATTTTTTCTGATTCTGTTCGATTTTTTTGATGGGAATATTTGACAAGCAAAGTCTGTGCAAACCAAATAGCATGGATGAGGCTATTTTCCAATTTTATCAAATATTATATTTTAATGTTTTTTCCTCAAAAATATTGTCATGTGACCTATACAAAATTTTATATCGTTGAAAAGAGAATTCAAAACATTATCATAAAATGGACAGAAAAGCATATGCTGCCATTTAAAAAAAATGTCGATGACGTCAATACTCAAACGTCAAAAACTGTCAAGCAAAATCGACCTTATAAAAAGAAGCGTTTTTAAAAAGTTGAATTGACCTGTCCAAGGATTTTTTTCAAAAATAAAAAACTGTGATGTTATCGAATTTGTTCCTTACTTTTTGCGCGCACTGTATGTCTGGTTACATTGTAGGTCGTTTCTAACAAATACTGTAAGAATAATTGAAAAATAATCATTGTATGTATGTATGTATAAATGGTAATTATAATTAGCACTGCCAAATAACTGAAGTAAATACATACTTGAGCATGGTATAGGGCGGTGTTATTTTTAATGACAACCAGGGATAGATGTTTATGTGATTGTTGAGACTGACTGCTTAACGTGCCCAACTGACAGCACAGTGAAGCGTACTGAGGCTTTATCATCAAAAAAAATCCTCTTGCCAATTCCAAAGATCGAACCTAGACCACCTGAGTAAGAGTTGAACTCTTTACCGTGCGGCCATCCACTTCACAATTTTTGTGATGAAAGATTGAATATTTTAGTTAAATTGTAAAAATGGATAAGCAATAAACCACCGTTTAACAGAAATAGTGCTAGCTTTTAATTAGATGCAGATTTCTAACCGAAAAGACACTGTGACACAAAAACGTTGACTATTTAAAGTATATAGAAAGTTTCTGGTATTAATAATATTAAAGTATTTGTTTCCAATAAATAAAATTTGAGATGTTAGTTTATCTAAATTGTTTTGGATTGAAGATTCACAACAGCATGTGTATACGTTTTCAATCTCACAAGTCCAGCAAATCAAAGCAGATCTACTTATATGCAAAAAAGTAAGAAAAAGTATTGATATTTTGAGGAAATTTATTCCTGCAAGTCAATATCAGTTACTAATTATAGGCAAAATAGAGTTCTGATGATGATGATGATAGTTTTATTAAAAATACTTAACACAACAACCTACCACAATTTCAATTTCACTTACTGAACGATTACATTAAAAACGCAATGGAAAATGATGTGAAAAACAGGTAAGAATTATACATAACTGTAATTTTTTCACCTTAAAGATAGTTATCATATAAAATGAAAAATATTCTGTATACTGACAAATGAATTGCAATAGAAGATGTGAAATAAGATTGCTTTCAGATCTGAGATTGTTCTCAAACCAGCGTTAAGTATGATATAAAAGACCAGTTTTTATGTGTGCAGTTAAAACAATGTAAACAAAAAAATCACAAAAGAAAAACTATCGCAAATAGATTTAAAACACAAAAATCAATGTTCGCATCCTGTGGTAGTTGGTCATCAGATGTAGAGTTTGTCATTGTTTAGGTTGCGTCTTTCCCTAAGCCTGGATTACATACAATAATTTACTACTCACACGAGTTAAGAATGCCTGTTGTCGTTTGGCTATTCCATTCAGTAGCGTAATATAATTAGCAAACAAATCCAGATAAATATAGATGAAAAACAGCTAGTATGCCACTGATAATAAATAAAACTGGGTACTTATTTCAACTTTAAAAATACTTCTACTACTTACTTATGATGAATCCATATTTAAAGCTGAAGCATTCTTAACTGATGCAGGCAGTAAGTTAGGTTAGGTTAATAAAAATCAATTTGTGGTAAATTTTCATTTTGTGGCATTTTATCCATTAGGATATTATTTTCTTTAACAACTTGTTGCAGTCTAATCATAGTGGTTTTGAAAATATAGGAGTATAAGTTCCTTTTTTTTGCAAAAAGCAATATAGATGGTGTATTTTTACATGTTTTATATACAGGGTTACAAACACAATTGAAATGTAGTACTCTGTTACTGAAACAGTCTTAACCTGTGATCCGGAAAATATTTAATCAAAGTTGCCATGGAAATGAAGGACACACATAAAAGTCATTTCTTAGCTTTATCTAAAGAATTAGTTCATTTAACAAAGGCACCACCATCAAAATAAATAAATTAGTTTATGATATTTAAGAAATACCGGGTGTCCCAAAATGCTCTTTACATGCAATATCACCTTTATTTGAAAAGATAAACAAATCAACCAAAAGAACTATTGTGAATGACTCAAAATGATCCTTTGGAAAACACCCTTATTAAATGCTGGTTGCATAGCAACCTCTAAGAGATCATGCCAAGTTGATTAATTTTTCGAATTGCACTCTGTTTTTTTTTCATGGAAATTTATTCTTTACTTCATTTTGCATATGGTAGTATGTCGTACTTAATTATCTATGTGCATTTAGGGGTTTAAGAATATTTGTTATAAACTGTACGAACTTATCTAAGAGCAAATGTTCAAAATGTCCTTCTGTGGACTTTACACAGGCTTCAAAGCCTCAGTAGTTCCCTTGTAGACATGGTTCTAGTCATAAAAATTTTTTAAATAAATAATTTGGTTAGTGAATATGAAGAGTACAATTTATAAAAAATATTTTTTCAAGCCCCCAATGCATATTAGATAATTAAGTAAGGCATATTACCTTATGCAGAATGAATATGAAGAATACATTTCCATGAAAAATAAAACAAAATTAATCAACTTGGCATGATCTCTTAAACGTTGCTATGCAATCAGCGTTTAAGGATGTTTTTTAAAGGATCATTTTGAGTCATTCACAATAGTTTTTAGCTGATTTCACGGAGAAATTGCGTGTAAAGAGTATTTTGAGACAGCCGGTATATGACAAAATTATGACATATAAATAGAATGAAGGAATACCTTTTTCAATGAAAAAATAATATGTATACAACAAACAAAAAAAATTTGGGACATGACCAAACAAAAATGTATTGTTTTACTGTTACGTAGTGCTAAGCAAAAGTGCTTTTGCTTCTTGTGCAGTGCAGTGCAACTTTATGACATAGTTACTATTTAAAAAGAACTGCAATATAAATTCCTAGTTAAATGAAACAAATCAAGTTTTATTATATAAATACATTTTAAAGTAATAGGGTTAGGTTGTAAGGCAGCATTCTCACTGTTTATGTCGAGATCGCCATGCGATTAACTACTGTTGATTGTAGTCAACCAAAAGTAAATGTGGTGGTCTCACTGCAATGACAAAAAAGTAGAATTTTCGAAATTACCACCGTGGCCTTGCAACTTAAAGTAACATAACCTTTGTCATTTTTTGTATATTTATACATATAATCATTCGTATTTTATACATGATTACAATCGGCCCTTTTAGAAAGGAAAAGATAATATTGAATAAACACTATTAGTTTTCTCCACTTCTATATGTAAGTATTAATAAACCAACTGCAATGTGCATTTATTAATTTTTTAATGGTTTAGCAACTTTTTTAAATTTTTTTTACACATATTAAAAAAGTTGAGAACACCAACAGTGTTTGATTCAGTATTATCGTTTTCTTTTTAATAAATAAGCTCCACTAAAAGTAAATGGATTATTTATACCATTCAACACTTTTATAATGATTATTATAATAAGGCCCAAACCAAGATAACCTAGAACAGGGCCGGATTTCAGCTATTGAAGGCTTTATGAAGGCACTTTATAAATTAATGTATCAAACATATACAATCATTAAATGTCTTAATTATATTATACTGCCCTGTTAAGGATAAAGGTCGTATCTGTATAATTGTAAATTTTGAGAAATCAATACAAAACTACTTGTTATTGTGACATCCAAAGCGTTTTTATATTAACTTTAATACAAAACAAAAACGCTTTGGATGGCACAATAACTATTAGTTTTTTATTGATTTCTCAAAACTCGATTACCAAACTCAGTATATCGATACCATGTGAAGGTGTTGATTCAGATTTGCAGTGAAAAAGATGACGATTTAGCATTTCTTATGAAAAATCGTATTTGAAATTTTGTATCAGCAGCTTTTACACTACAAATGTGAATCTGCACCTTCTTCCCACAAAGTATCAATATATATCTTCATAAAATAAAAAAATTTAAAAAAATGGCCCGATTTTGGTATTGTGTCGCTTGTCACAATGATTTTCAGGATAACTTTATTTTCATAATTGAATAAACACTTATTTTAGAATAATCGTAATTCATATAAATACGTACAGTGTTCTAAGTTTTGGCAGTATGTATTGAACTTGACACCGAAACAATTTAAAATGTGTACATGTATGCTAAGATTATGTTCATAGTCATAAACAATTATTATTATAGAAATAATAATAATTATAATTATAACAATACAGTTAATTTTATGCGTTGTGCGTTATTTAATTTTTTTAAATGGCAATAACTCAAAATCTGTCCAATTTTTCGATATTTTGCCCACGGTGACATTTGATTAGAATGTTAAGAACAACAAAATATTAAAATTTCAGCCAGATTCGCTGGGGCTTTTTTTACATAAGAAATGTGCGGGGTCCTTTGTTAATGATAAAATAAATAGATCTGAGCTCTCTGGATGTATGTTCATTGGCCCTGATGAGGCGGGTAATGGTCATGAAATTTCTGAATTATTTGCAAATAATTTTTTCACTGTGTATATAAATTTGAGAATTTTACTATATTGTGAAAAATTATATATATGTATATGGGGTATAACGATGCAATATGTAAAGCTCTGTAGTACAGTATTCTACAACGAAAACTGAGTTAAAAACTGTAATGTAACATTTTCCTCTCCAATGTCTCTTTTAAGAGATATAAGCAAACTGGCAACAGTGTAGGTTTTTCAATGCTATTTGATCTCGGTCAACTAGGTGTTGATTACATAATGATTAAACTAAGCAATATAGTAGGCGGTTAAATCCGGTCCTGACCTTGAGTTAACCCACAGGAGCACAGCTACAACTGGCGTTGAGTATCGACCAAATATTCAAACATGTTGAAAATTCGACATTGGTCGACAGCAGTCAATTGCATTTGATTGATGTTGTCGATGCGGTGAGACCTAACCTGTGGGTAGTTCTAAATTTGATTCATGATCATCGATCAACATTCATTGCTCAGTGAGACTGCTGTCCTAATGTAATAAAAACTATATTAAAATGATTTCTACATAGAAATTATGACAAGTTAACCTTGATTTAAACTTTTAATTTTGAATTGATGTCGGAAATCTAGCTGCAAACAAAAGGTTTTTCTAGTAAGAGTAGTTGCGATAGCTACTTCTGATTTATTAATACAGACAGTAATTTATTTTATTTCATGGTAATCTGTGATTGAATTTTCTCTGTACCACAGGTTATTAGTTTCTATGCAAAATTGCAAAGTAATACCTCAAAATAATTTTGCACAGAATATTGTTCCGCAACTCTTTGGCAGCAGTGCACTTATAGAAAAGTGATATATTTACAATAAACTGCAAATTAATATGTGTCTTTAAGCAATGATATTCAAATCAATCAATTTGCTGCTGTTTGCTTGCTGCTAGCTTCTAAATATAAAACAAATTAACAATGAAAAAGCATTTTTAATCTGCAAGAATAGCATCGAAAAAAAGATTACTTACCAAGTGGTTTTTGGATACCACTAGCTTCAGAGAAAGTGGATGATTCTGCAAGAACAACCATTCAACAGGCAGCATTCCACATACAAACACTACATCTAATCTAGCATCCTCGGAAGTTGTAGAAGAATGTAGTGTTAAGTCTTTTTTTATGTATGAAACCAGTGTATTCGAATAATATTTTAAAAAAAAAATATATATATATATATATATATATATATATATATATATATATATATATATATATATATATATATATATATATATATATAATAATTATAAATTAATAAAATAAAAATTGATTATTCTACAGGATGTCCTTGAAATGCCAATAACTGTTTGGCAGGTCTTATATAATCACTTAACGTAGACTGCAAAAAAATTCCTAGAGCTTGGTTTTATTGTATGAAGTTGCAGAAGTTAACAGCTTTAACATCCAATTATTTTATCATTTTTAGATGGACGAAATACATATATAGATTGTCATAAAAAACGCACAACGCTGTAATTCGTTTTTGAGAATATTTATAAGAATTAGGTACTACCTTTATGTTTTGTTATATTGTTTTATTTCACTAAACAAATTATAAATATTCAACCAAAAGTTTGACATTAGCTACTTGTGCAACAAGATAAGAAAGGTGATTTCTTTCCATTCTAGAATTTTTTCCTGAGAGAGAAAACGTTAATGGAAAAAACATTTTTCCTAATAATTTGCACTCAAGACTTTGTAAAATTTGGTGTAGAATTTCTTATAATTATAACTGAATATTGTTTTCATGTCAAATACCATAATCAAGTTGCTTTACATGTAATCAAATAATTTTTTTTAATTGCCATGGAAAACAAAAGTAAATAAAGTAAGATTTTACAACTTTTTCAGTTTGTAAAGTGTTTCGGTCAGTGGCAGTTTTCGCTGTGGTTTCCAGATTTATGCATCCCCAAAAACGATTACAAAAAATATTTAGTTTTTATATGCGTTTATATGCATGCATTGGTTTTTTATATCTGAAGTTTCAGAACTTCATTATATTCTTGAAAAAATTTAAAGTAAATGTTTTTAAAACTCTTCTGAGCCCAGTTAAATAATTTTCTAGGTGTCATGATGAGACCCCGAATTGTAGACTGCCCTTCGCAGCAAGTCTTTTAGTGGCACCCTCAATACCCTCAAAAATGCCATTCAGTGCTAATAAAAAAAATACTCTTCATGGAAATGACAACAAGGCTAACAACTTTACAGAGAATTACAAAAATCCTCAACTGACGACTGCAATATTTCAAGCTTTGAACAGTCGACTGTTATCAATTGTTTATAAGTAATCTGTTGTATAACATCTGCAGCAAGTATTTCTTCAAGGTATTTAATTAGATTATTAAATCTTTCCAGGATTTTGGTTGAGGTGTTGCCAAAATTCCCTTTTCTGCAGCTAATTTTTTAAAAACTCATTTGTGTAGACGCTTCAAAATGTTCTTTAATTTTACTACAAAGTCAATTTTCAAAAATTGTCAGGGCCTGCATTTTCAAATGTGCAAATGCAAAGTTTGTATCACCCCTTTCTGTACTTTTTGGGAACTAGTCCCTGGTTTACACAACTCACCAATTACAATTTCAATTTAATATTTCACTAACATAGCAAGTGTCACACGTCGCAAAGACTTTCTTCTATTAAATTTGTGGGTTTTTCATTGAATGGATTGAAACACGCATCATACTGACTTCTTTTTGCACAACTAATGATTTAGTTATTTTAATGAGTTTTCTGTATAAAATTACTGATACTTTACTTAATAAATATACTTAAAAGTATATTTGATTATCCCAGGGATAATACATTGGCATTTTTAAATTATCTAAGGCTTCCAGGTCGACTCAGCCTGTGAAAATGAGTAGGGGAAACTGGTAAACAGTCTGTTTGATTTAAAGCGCCCCGCTTTGTAGCAACTTTATTTTCAGTCAGAAATAGTATATATAAACCATATATATTATTAAATGGCATAAAATTCTCTATGTTCTGGTTCAGAAAGTTTTGTATTAACTGAGTCGACGGTAGCGTGATGACGTCATCGGCCTTTTTTTTAAATTACATGATTGGTATTTTTTTACTGAAATAGATCGAGTATTCTGTTCTCTTTTTAACCATCATAAATATTCATACTCTTACATAAGAAAAATTTCAAGAAAAACATGAAAAATGATTTACGACTAGTAGGCTTTGATCTATGGTTCTCCAATTAATAAAACAGAATTATCTAGCAAGCTTAGGTAAACAACGAAACTTTAGTTGTTCTAGTAGCGTATTTGCAAATTTTTCTCTCGGGGGGGGGGAGGGTACTCTATAAAAATCCCGATTCAAAATACTTAGATTTTCACATAACACAGATTTTGACATAAATTACCCGGACTATTAAACAAAAATCGAAGGTGGTTCCATTCTGTTAGTCTCCCTCCCCAACAAAACAAGCCGCTGAGTTATTCTGATGGTCTTTATATTTTAATTAGGGAAAATGTAGAACAAAACAGTACAAAAATAAATAATTAATAAAATAAATTAAAAAACTTATTTTAGAATCTCGCTAATAGATAGAGAGCCGCAATAGGAAATTATTAATCTATTTCTTACCATGCCAGAAAGTATTAATCATATCATATCGATCACGAAGAACAAGAATATGGCCATAAGAAATTTGCATCTCAGTCGCCCTGCAGACGGCGCTCGTTTAAAATCTTTCAGGCGATCTGGCACCACGCGCAAATATGGTTTGGTATTCTTTGCTATCCTTGATATTTTTTATTCATGTTTATTAAATAATACACTTCAAAAATAAATAGCAGCACTCACACAGTAGCTCTCGTGGCCAAAGCAAAGCTTAAAAATTTTTATAAAGTACTTACCCACATCCACCCTGAGAAAAATTTGTAATACGCAACTGGACCAACTAAAATTTTGTTATTTATCTAAGCTTGCTAGATATTTCTGTTTTATTAATTGGAGAACCAGAAATCAAAGCCTACTAGTCGTAAGTCATTTTTCACGGTTTTCTTGATAATTTTCTTATGTAACAGTATGAATATTTATTATGGTTGAAAAGAGAACACAATACTCTATCCATTTCAGTAAAATAAAACCTATCATGTAATTTAAAAAAAGATCGATGACGTCATCACGCTCACGCCGGTTTAGTAAATACAAAACTTTCTGAACCAGAACATTGAAAATTTTATGCCATTTAATAATATATATGGTTTATACCATTTCTGACTGAAAATAAAGTTGCTACAAAGTGGGGCGCTTTAAATCAAACAGACTATACTGGGACATGGTATACAGCGTGTCCGGAGATATAACGCATTAATTTTAAGGGGTGATAGAAGACACCAAAAGGAACAAAAAAGTCTGATACAACTTTGTTCTAGAATGTACCACTTTTTCAGAAAAAAATAAGAAAGTTGGAAACTTTAACATCATTTTGCCACGTTAATAAATAGCACTTTAAGTATGGGGCTTTGTCGGCAGATGTATCTCATCCATCACAACAACAAACCTTAATAACATTTTATCCTATCGTATGTCGTTTCCGCGTAAAATTGAATTCTTTTTACAATTACAAATTCATTTTACTCAATTACGAAACGTGACAACCCTGTAAAATTTGTAATACCATATGTTCCAGTTTACACAAAATGCTGATGTGGATGTTTGTTGAACTTGAAAAAAGCACGTTTTGCTTAAGATTATTTGGGTCAATGCCTGATTGTTGTATAAATAATAACCGTTTAATGCTATAATGCTGAGTTTTAGGTTTTTTAACTTGGAATGATTTGTCAATGCACGAGTTTGTTTATTTAATAACAGTTTTTAGTACCATTTTAGAGCGAGATAAGATAAACACTTTGTCAAAAAGCTCTTTAAATCTTGGCTGATTAAATTAATTAAAGTAATAATAATTTTATAGAATTAACTGAATGTCATATTAAATTAATTGATGCTTTTGAGGAGAATAACTAACGAATTTCAGAATCAGTAATTTTGCAATGGCAACAAGCCTTAACAAAAACCGCGTAATGAGGTAAAAATCCAACTTGTTTAAAGAATAAAAAAACATTGGTGTTTGATTATAAAATGTTCAGGGCATCTAGAATCGGCGACAAAATTTAAAAATCTTTGTTATTAATAAAAATGTTGATGCTTAAAGTTGTCACTACTTTGAACTAACAATTTCTCGACATTTCCAGGCTGAGATTTAAAATTAAATTACTTTTCTTGTATGTACCTTATTGAAACTAAAATTAAAATTGATAGTATTTGCAGCTACATAACTTAAAAAAACATGAACATGTGTTGAAGCTTTTATTTTAAAAAATCCTAAATTGTAAGAGCTTTTTCTTGCTAAAATTCAAATTCTGCTGGAATTATAAAAAAACGCCCGCATATCCCCGCTTTAAAATTTTTGTTAAAGAGACAGCCAAAGCATACTGGTTATTTTCATACAAAAACCAAATCCAACTCGAACCAACTTAAAAAGTTAAAAGCCGTTATTGTAGGCACTGCAAGAAATATTTACCGGTATTATTCGTATTATTCCAGGCATAGTTGTTAATAATGCAACATTGTGTTTTTGCACTCTTTATCTCAACTGTTAGAAACAACTAAATACGCCTTAATGTAGTCGGATGAGGGAAGATAACACAAATCAACACTCTTCACCAACTTATATTTATTAATAATAGAACTATGTCGACTAACGTGAACGTTTCCTTTTTTTGTTCTGTTTCGGCATTTTAAAGAAAACTTCTCGCACGGTTCAACCACTCCTGATATAGTCGGATGAGGGAAGATAACACAAATCAACACTCTTCACCAACTTATATTTATTAATAATAGAACTATGTCGACTTTACACTTTAAAAGAGTAAGCTAGAATGCCTTTTATTATTCTTCAACACATGGTCCTGTAATACGATCATATAACATGTAGTGAATCATTCGGATCACGTCATCGGGTCTGCATTGAGAAGTTGGCTTTTTTAAGTGTTACCATGATTCCTACGTACGCAGAATGGGGTTTTCTAATAACTGCAATAAAAATTTAACAAAGCTGAAAGCATCATAACTCATAACAAACAGCATGATTGAAACCTTTTAGTAAAATGAAGATTATTTACGAATGAAATATTGGCAATTATTGTTAAACGTTATAAGTACTGTTATTTCTTAAGGGATGGTAATCCCATTTATAAATGCCGACTTAAAAATATTACCTAAATTCTTAATTGGAAACTATTAATTGCGCTTACTGAATATTGCCCTAAAAATTCCCATAACTTAATACATGTTAATTAACAAATTGCATAATCAGATGCGGTATTGTTTTCGTGAAATTGATTTCTGTATTCCCCCTGTTGTTTAATACGCAATTACAAACGTTTCTTTAAATGGCTTCATTGCACTGACACTTAAAACAATTTCATTTTTAATTAACCCGTTATTTGGGAGTAAGTATTCATCCTATAACGCCGCCACTGGCGTTATTATTTATTTCAAATTAACACCAGAGAAAAGTGCTGCTTGTAATCTGATCTGAACTCATATTTACACAGATGTTGATCATATCCTGACCTAGATTTCTTATTTACTGTTTTTAAAAACCTTTTGTAATAAAAAGCTATAAAACGTGCTTCATTTAGCATTTTCAGCAAAACAACGGCTATCATCATATGTTTGTTTAGACTAACCGATCTTAATTCTAAAACAAGTTCAAGACCTTCAGTTGCAGAATGCGATTATACTTAAGCAAGGTTGCCAGATATGACAATGGTTTTTTCTAAATTACTCGAAAGCCTATTAACATAGAAAAAAAATTATTAAGACTTTTTTGTTCCTTTTGATGTCTTCTATCACCCCTTAAAATTCATGCCTTCTATCTCATGACACCCTGTATAGTGGGACTTCACGTGTATTTTGCAAATAATCATTTTTTCTGTTTATTATGATCTGTAGTAGGCGTACATGTGATGCAGGCTTTCCGGTTAACTGAAAAGTTTTATGGTTTAAAGAGTTGTTCTTTTGCAATCGAAGCTGTTTGAGTATAGTGTTACTATTCTTTTTTGTTTTGATTGAATTCATATTTTAATAGATCAATGCTAAATCAAAAGTTTTCAATAAAACTTCATTCATAACCTCAAAATGCTTTTAAGTTTAGCTCATAACAAGCTGAGTAAGATTTGTTTTACCATTCTTATGTTATCAGCAAAAATGTCATTTCAGTCATAGTGGTACATAGTGGGACAAGTGAATGTGGTATTTATTGGGACACGTTCCATTATATACCATTCTGTTTCAATATAAAATATAGGTAATTCATAGGTAAGCGAGGGCATGGGCTTAGATTTTTGTTCTAGAAGAAAAAACCTACTATAGCCAAGCATTTACTGGATGCAGCTAACATGTGTTATGGTTTAACAGAAAAGATGCTAGAATTTTGACCTTTAATTATGCAGTAGCAAACAATAAGCAAGTTTCACGCTCGTGGCAAGAAAAACATTGTACCAGAAAACCGGAAAGAAAGAGAAGAAAAGAACCGCAAAAGACCCTCATCTTTAAGCCTAAGATCGGGAAATTCCATTCTTGAAAACCACCTCTCATCAGATTAAGACTGCGTTATATGTGTCACTAATTTTCCACTAGTTAAATATGTGACAAAAACTTTTCAAGATTTTACATCGGTAAAGTGATTAAAAAATTCTGAACGTGACATTATGGTTATATTTTTTGAGAAGAAGATTTAAAAGAAGTTTCGTTTTCCCAGAAAAGGTCAGAGATGTAGCCATCAGTGACGTTGATCTTACGCCTCCGAAACCAAAGGTTTCTGGAGAAACTGCAAGTTTCTACGGTTCAGAATAAAAACTGCCTTAAAACATTCAGATTTCTGTTAATATTTATTGTTAACAAAATTAAATTCTCGAGTTGATCATATGGTCCCTCTATATACCACCCCTTGTCCCGTTAAATACCAAAGGGACAGCTGGTGCATATAGGGACATGTAGTTTTTCTTTACTTTACAAAAGCCGCAAGAAAATTTCTATTAGACAATAGAAACTTTTTTTGATTGTGTATTCATAGCTGTGCTGCCGATTCATATAGATGTATAAATAAATAATTTATGGGCATTTGGAAAAAAGTGTTCCACTATATACCTAGTTCCCCTACCTGGGAAATAACTTCCTGGGGTAATAATAGGCGGTCGGTGCGTAAAGCTAGCCACTTTACCACCCTTGAGTACCGAACGGCTCGAGAAATAGCAGCTTACCCTGCTATACACCCCAATGGGCCTTCATGGCCTGTGTAAGGGGACTATTATTATTATTATATTATATTTTATTACAGTACACCCTCCCTTTTGTGGAAAGTAAAAAAAACAAGATACCTAGTAATAAGCAATGCTTTGAGGAAGTACGTAGGCGGTGCTGCCGTGCAGTACTTAAGCCTTACAACATACAATCAGTAGGTATATACAACAATCAGTAGGTTTACTTGTGTGCGGCACCTTTGATGTTGTTAATCCACCTTCGAATATCACACCCATAAACGAAGTAGTGCACTGAAGTCTATCGGTCGACATCGCCTGCAGATAATATCCAGTAACGTATTCAATAAAATACGAAATAGAATTGTTTGAACTAACAAAATTAATTGACGCCTTTGAACAATTAGTTTGTTATTATTTAATTAAACAAAAAGATTATAGGTTAGCTATCAAAAGAATATATCCTAGTGTTGGGTTCACGATACCACCTGCGTATCACGACACTTGCGAGTCGAAATCATTAGCAGTGTGAAGTGTCGACTCCTTCACGACTCTTTAACGATACTTCGCATTTACACATCACGCATGCGCTAGTTCATATAATATAATTGAAACGAGCAGTCAAGATTCATAGCTAATACGTAAATCATAAACTAGGGATTAAAAAACAATTAGGTTTATGAGTAAATTCTGTTATGGTTATATATTTATGCATTAAGTACATTAAAAGACATTAAATTATTTATACACCGCATTCGTTCTAACATTTGCTATAGAAAATTAGTATGGGAAATCTGAAATATGCCAAATAGTTCGTTCTCGAATAAAAGTCGGTGAGATTAATAGTTGCAAAACAATTTAAATAATTTGTTATTATTCTTTTATTCGAAAAACGTACAAGAAATAATACATTACAAATAAAAAATAAAGATACCCTATTAATAAGACAATGTCTTATTAATTGGGTATCTTTATTTTTTATTTGTAATGTATTATTTCTTGTACGTTTTTCGAATAAAAGAATAATAACAAATAAAATTTAAAAAAAAGTTATGCTTGTAACGGGGTTCGATCTTGCATTCCACCAGCCCGTGCAGTTTAGCAAGCCACGGTTTGCCATCGAACCACGGAGGCATTGCGTCAACTTTTCAGGTTTCGGCTTTTAAATTAATGTTTTGCAAATAATTCATGAATTTATAATTTTAACTAAAAAATCTACAACAAAATAGTTTTATATGTACGTCTTATTCAATGATTGTTGGCCAGTTCAACAAATCTGCCTTTAATTTCTTTGTAAGAATGATCAAGCAACTTCGAATTACACTCTAATAAGAGCGATACTGTTCGACACGAAGTGTCGCGACACTTCAAGTGTCACGACCACGAACAGTATCACGACACTCGACACCCAAGTTCCCATCACTAATATATCCCATTGACAATCAAACAGAAGACACAAATTACATATCTATACCATATTTTGGCAAAATATCAGAAAAAATTGCACATATACTAAGAAAAACCAACAATTATAAAATAACATTTAAAACCAACACTAACACTTTTTCATTTTTTTTTAATGCTAAAGACAGAACACATGATATCATGAAATCGGGCATTTACCGTTTAAATTGTTCTTTTTGTAGTTCGGTATATATTGGACAAACACTTCGAAATTTTGACATAAGATATAAAGAACACATACGTCATTACAAAAATAAACATCCTGAAAAATCTAATTACGCCAAACACCTTTTAGAACAAAATCACACAATGTCTCCTCAAAATAATATTAAATTCCTACATTTTTGTAATAACAAACGCAAATTAGACATTTTAGAAGCCTTTGAGATATACACTGGCTTGCAAAAAAATCGCATACTTTAAAAATCAAGTAACCGAGTTTTTATGTAGTTTTTGCTATGTAAACGTGACCTTTCTGACTTTTTACATTACATTTTTGACGGATAAATCTGTCATTAGGAAAATAAAACAAAATAATTTTAACTGATTGACACTGACAACTTAAAAATTAAGACTGACTTAATACAATCAAAAATAGGTGTACGCGAATTTTTTGCAAGCCAGTGTACAAACACAAACTCAGGGTACCTTTAATGAATGAACAACTTGAGCTTAGTAATTCTCCGTTACTGGAAGTATTAGATACTTAATTCTGATTATTATTATTATTTTATCTAGTTACCTATTTTTGTATCTACCTTGCAACGTGTTTGTTTATAATTATATTACCTTTGATAATGACAGCATAGCTGTCGAAACAATATTGTCAGGTTGTATTTTAATAAAACTGTGAAACTTTTACTAATCTTTATTTATTTCATGGTTATGGAGTTCCACAAAGTAAGGCTGGAAACAATAAACAAAAGTTTGTTATTAATTAAACTTAAATTAACGTACTATTGGTTTCATAATGATCTAGGATAGCAAGGCTAGTATGATGCTATTTTTTATTATTTTATCCTATGCATTTACATTGAAAAAAAAAGAATAAAATAGCATCATATTAGCCTTGCTGTCCTAGAACATTATGAAATCAATAGTACATAACTGAATATTCATTTACAAAATGAAAGCTTTATTGTTAATTATGTTTCAAGATAATTATCTTTTTACTACTTTTGGATGATTTAAAATTTCTGTTAACGTCTTTTAAACTGTAATACACTCGCAGTCGAGCGTGTAAATGATATACTATATTATTATTTTATTTAAAATTATTGCATGAATGTAGAAATGTTAATGATTTGAAGATGGATAAAACGCGTTTGACCACATTTTCATTTACACAAATATCTTGGAAGTGTTGTTGAAAAAGTATTTCCATAGATAAAATAAAGTAAATAAAACTTAGGTTTGCATGTATGTACCGATAAACATTTTTTATCAAATAACCGCATATATATCGAATAAAGTTTTTTCTAATTTATCAGAAGTTTGGTAATTTTTGTCAATTAAAACAATCCGCACTGCACAATTGGAGTTATACGGGACTGGCTAATTTAATGTGCTCAGTCGCGTGTATGAAGTATAACTGCTCTCTATATACTGCTGGCACATGCCAGCTTGTTATGTGGTGGATAGTAACTATTTGCGAGAGTCACGTTACTGTATGTTATTTATACTGTGGCCTTACTATGTTCGGAGCTGTAGGTCTCAAATAAATATTTATTTGATATATTTTTAAAAGGAATTCCAATATGAAACTTGGGTAACCATTATAATAAAGCACCAAGGAAAATGCTAGAGTATTTTGCTAGATTTTTAACATGTTGCGTTTAGTGTATATTTCCAGAATTATTGTAAAAATCACGTAAAATTGATTTGTTTTTAACTTTTTTTGCATAACAAGTTATATAGCATGAAAACTTACTTTCTAAGCTTTAAAATGAGGCATGAGTTAAATCTGTAAGATAAAGAAGTTAGGAGAAACAAGCGTCGATATAACACCTTAACCAGTCAATTTCTTTAAATTTAACTGCGAATAGTTTTTGGAAATGACGTTATATGAAAATTAACACTCTTGAGGCTATTTGTATAGATCAAATACCTTATAAACCTGAATATAAGAGGAGGTTTTTTCCCCTCCAAAATAGCAATAAAAAAATAATGGTCGTTTTATATTCGGACCTTTCAGGAATGTTCGTGCATGAAAAGACGTAAACAAGCTCTTGAATTCGCCACTTGTGTTGGTGCATTGCTAGATAAATCGGCCAGTTGTACCGCATAGCATTGATGACGAACACATCAGATTTTAACGCACACAAGTGTTCACTTTATTTGTGAATTTGCTAATCACGTATAGTGAGTAGCTGGCTTAACAGAATGAATAAAAAATGAATAAAAAAAGCACATTCTACAAGTAAAGTTTTTCGAGGTTTGATTTTTTTTTTTTGAAAAATTGCATGTTGTCTTGTAATCTTAAAAATATGTGCTTTTCTCAGTAAAAAATGGGATTAATCTTACAATCGGGGTCTTATATTCAGATTAACACAGTATATGGACAAAGTTTGAACTTTTTGTAGAAATGTACTGTCTTTAAGTGGTCGATTTGACATGAAATGTCTCGTATGTGAGTGAATGGCCTTTTTATTATAGTAAAAAATAAAAATGAATTCTTTTCATTTATTATAAGTATTCTTGTACAAAAACATGTATAGGTAGTAACTTTTAATCGACACCAAGAAAACGTCTATTTTCCCCACATTTCTACAGTATGAGCCAACTGGTTTTGTTGGTCTCATTTCCTGCAAATGTTTTGATGATGATAATACATCAGCATCTTTTGATATTGATGAGTCAGCGACATTGGTTGGCATTGGTGGACTGAAGACTAGCATTTGGAAAAAAAGTGGTTAAATATCTTAATAAAGAGGTATCTGTGAACAGAAGTCAAGAATTCTCAAAGGTCTCGTATAATAGCATTTATTTGTTGATGAAGGTTGGATTTGCATTTTAGCTATTTTTAGCTGATATTGATTGTAGGAACTGACATTTCTTGATATAAAAAAATGTTAAAAACATGCTATAAGTTTCTCATTGAAATCTGCAATACGAGTAAAGTAATGTGAAATGAGAATTTGCAATATTGAGTGGAAATTTTGACGATTTGCATCTGGTAAAACTAATTAGAATGTAATTTATGCCTTTCGTCACTCACCAATTGGTACCACAATATTTTTTTATTGGTTATTGTAACGATAAAATATAACATTGTTCGAACAGAACATTGTTAATATAAAGAAGTGTGATTTAAATAATAATTTATAAAAATTGATTTTTACATTGTTTTATTTATTCAAAGCTGGATTAGATTTGAACAAAACTTTTTTTTATTAGAGTAAATTCACTAAACTTTAACAATAAGAAATATCATAAATGACATTGGTATGCTTTGAGGTTAGAATGTAGGAAAATAAAGATAATTCAGTTACCATGGAAGATAATGTTTTTTAAAATTTGTTCATTAAAATTATAGCTAAATGTCAGAAATAACTTTGTTAAAAATGCACACTGTTTAAAAGAATTAGTACAGATCGAGCATGTCGAAATTTTAGTTTGCTCAAAGTTGTAATAGTTTACAACATACAGTATTAGTAAAACTTCGCTTTAGGTTTGAATTTTTATGTGTAAACAAAAGAAAAATAGCCAATAGCAATACATCTGAGAAGGATAGATATTAGGCAAACCAAACCACGCGGTAGAAATGTCAACAAAACTGACGTTGGTTGGCACACATGGCGACAGGCTCCATAAGCAAAGCATTTATTTTGTTGGCGTTGCAGCGTTAGATCGTGCTTTTAAGTATTTTGGTGTTTTTTTAATTAAATAAACTGAATTTTTGTATAATGGACAGTGAATATCTTCGAAAATTATCAGCGGAGAATCCAGATGTTGGT